>CM076987.1:12128526-12146026 GCA_039105355.1 Benthosema pterotum
CTATTCAGTGTCTTTGTGAATATACTGTACATACTGTACATACATCACCACCATGCTTGTTTCTGTCATTTCTGATGATTGAATTGTTCTATATTTAAACTTTATGGTCCTTGATGGACTGATTCAGTTTCTGAGTATAACAGGGAGAGGAAAAAGGCTGTGCTAATTTTGGAAGTCAAGTGATAACTGGCAAGTTATCAATGTTTCACGAGAAGTTTTTTTCACACAAAAAAGCACTTGATGTTGCATCGCCTACTGTCCATTTAGCAAAGGGTTGGAGCTCTGATTCCTGGAAGGAGGCTCCAAATATTTGGCAGTGAGATTGGCTGCGATAACAACACATTCTAATAATAGCTGTCACAACCAGTAGCCCAGTAATTATCTGCCATCTGCCTTTATCTGATCGTGTTTATGTAATCTCAGGCATTCCATTTTTCTTCCTGTCGGCAGAGTTAAAGACTGCACGTCTGTATTTACAGAAAATAGATCAGATCCGCAAACGCACAAAGCTTTGTGCTTTTATGTTTACTTTCAAAGTTATTGCCTTATAGAGGAGGTGGGCCATTTTAGACACTCAACTACTGTACACTGTGTCAATGGTAGTTGATAATCTATATAGACTAAAACCCAAAATGTTTCTCCGAATCTAGTAGTTACAACACCATTGTGTGAAACAGTGTTGTTCTGACTGGTGGAAATTATAACTGATGATCACTGGGTGAAACTGGGCATTAACGGGCCATCTAATGCATTTACCTAATTCATTGCTGTTTGCTGTATATCTGAGGCTCTTTCAAAGATGTACTGTAGATCTGAGTTCATCTCTGTCCTCCATACTATTACAGTCCTGTGTATTAATTTGATGGCCTGACGGATCGGCCCATCGCTGCTGCCCTTTGGCTTCATATTCATATATAAATAATCCATGTGAGGGCCACTGTCATTTCCATGCCTTTGTTTGCAGTCTGCCCCTGCTGGTCCTCATATGCTATACGTCTGGACTATGAATTGGTCCTTACGCTATAACATAATGTCATGTTTGTCCCATAGTGAGAATGTGTTCAATCTCCAAAATTTTCTCTCCATGAAACCTGCCACTCTGATTAATATTCTCCCCTATGACTCTCTCACAATTCAAACAATCCTTTTGCCATCAGCACTTTCTATGAAGGGCTATCCCTGCCCTGCCCTGTTTTGTTTGTTTGTGGGGGCAGAAGGTAGTTTGTGAATTTCAGTTAAACAGACACACGCACACGCACACGCACACGCACGCACACACACACACACACACACACACACACACACACACACACACACACACACACACACACACACACACACACACACACACACACACGTGCACCTTTGTGCATGCACGATCGCACGTACAAAGGTCATATACCAAATATACCAAAACAAGCTGCCTTGTCTTGTCTGGCCACTCACGCAACACAGAGAGAGCCTTTGCATGATACGGTTCAAAGCAGGATTATTAAATTAGAACAAGACTGAGGAGACAGAGGGAGACCAAGACAGACATCAAACGCAGAGAAAGGTCTTGTGAGGAGGAGGACTGTGAAGGGGCGCCAACTTCTGAATCGGCACATTAAAGAAAAATAATCTGCCTCTTGACTACACACGGCAGCAAACACACTCTTAGGAGCGTGCTGCTACCCTAGAGATGTTTTTGTATCTCACCTTCACTGTTGTATTTGGAAATGACAGTCAATTTGTTACGTCTCTGCATGCAGTTGCACACCGGGATTCTACTTGCCACATTTCAAACCCCGTCCCTAACACTTACTGGCCTTAGTCGTAGCGTTGATATGCAATAGGCCCGCGGGCCGCCTGTTGGGGAACCCTGCCGTAGGAGCATAGGAACTATGTTTCAAACGTAAACAAACAAACCCCGGTGATATTGTCTGTTACTGTACATGACTATATATTGTATGTGTTAAAGTTAATAGAGGCAACTTTAGTGTGTACAACCACTGTGTTTGTAAACAGATTTGTTTAAAAACAGAATCTAACACCAGTCACCTTTACTCTATTGGCTCATGGATCTGCTGGAGACTGTTGTGCTGTGACTGTTGTTGACAACAACAAAGTTCTGGACCGTCTGCAGGACAAAGCAAGTGTCTGTCTGCAGGGGAACAGCTGCAGCATCAAAGTAGAAGCAATGTAGAGGGGAAAAGCAAAAAATATATACTTTACTTATATATCTATTTTGATTTTTGGCTAAAAGGTTGCCTCTATTAGCCTACCTGATATTTAGTTGCATTTCATAATGTCTGCATTTAGAGTTACAAGAAACAAACAAAAAAACAATTCCTACTCTTGGATAAAAATAATTTTCAATATGATATAATGTGATATCACCTTGATGAGATCATGGTGACATGGTTTGATATAATTTGGAATTTAATGACTGCCTCTGCACGAAATAGCACAGTTTCATCCATCCAGAACTGTAGCTGTTTAGCAAGTAAATGAGGCATGAAATAGATCTGACATGTGGCTAAATTCTCAGAGGCGAATACACTTTGTGCCTGGGGCTGGGTTTGAAAGCCAAGTCAAGAAGTGTCCTTTGTTCTAGTAGTGCTAGTTCTTTCTCTATAGCAGGCGGCATTGGAAGGCTATCCGGTCGATTCGTTGTTAATTGAATGACACTCATTAAATACCTCATTACAGTTTACAGTTACAAGAGTGTAGAATGAACACTTGATGATGTTTAGATGTTACGATTTACGTGTAGTGGAACACATGAAATGCAGAGACAATGTTTGTGTCGGTGAACTACACATCCCAGCTGAACTGTGTGTGAATCATCCTAAACTATGTAGTAATGTCAAAATAATATGTACATTGAAACTATACAGGATACCATGATAGTCCACAATGAAACTAAATGTTAGAATGTATTTAGGGGGGAATGAAAGTTGTTTAACCAGATGTAACTCTGCAAGAGTGTAAAAATGTTTACGCTCTCAAGATAAAATGTACATCATCTGAATTAGCACAATTACCGGTAAGTAAGAAGTCTGCACAATGAGAGAATGAATGGTCATTTTGATCTGCTGTATGTTTGCCTGTTTTGCTTGCAAAAATCCATCCTGGAATTGTGGACAAAACCAAAATAATTTTTTAGTTTTGAGTCTATTGGGTAAAAATGTCATCAAATGGTGGTCCATGATTCAAATGCTGAATAAATACTGAGCTGTGATATCGACATGGTTGAAAACCACTGATCTAGACAGCATTCCCTGTCGGTTTGGTGTATAAACTGGTCTGGAGCGCCACATTGTACTTGTATGGGTACTTTCTTTATTCTTAGCCTGGCTTGTAGTTTCCTACTTGACAACAAAGGGTTCCTGCTGATACAAACCAGACTACAACCCAATGTAAATTTCCATCCACTCTAGAAATGTTCACACAGTGTTTTTTCGGAGGCTTTCCTCCTTGGCAGAAAGCCTGGTGACACAAGGTTACAGGTTTTCACAAGTCCTGTGCTGTGCAGGAGGTGATTATTTTTTACAATGCCTTCTTTTCCCAAGGAGTTTCCCTTGTGCCGAATCATCATCGCTCATAATCAGCAATCGCGTGCATCGTGGATCCATTTAGTTCCATCTTTGAAGAGACGAGGAGATGAGGTTTACTTTGCCAGACACATTAAAGTAAAGGTAGCCATGGACCATTAGGCCCATGGAAGCCCTTTAACACGTCTCTTCTTAGTGCTCTTACAAATTGAGTGCACATCATTAGCCCTGATTGGAATTTACGGAAGATGAAAGATCCACATCAAACTGCACTTAAATTAATTTCCGTTTGGCACTTTAACGTTTAAATTGGATCATGTCTGAAAAAATTGTAAGAACACGTGTGCAATACAACGAACCCGCACGTACGCATGCACACACACACGCACACGCACACACACACACACACACACACACACACACACACACACACACACACACACACACACACACACACACACACACACACACACACACACACACAGTCACCCAGAAAGCCGCATTAAGGCTAATCAACAATTTACCATCCATGCAGAATTCACACAAAATAATGTGCATAGGCAGATTGTACAGTCACTCCTTGTCCTGTGTGTGTGTGTGTGTGTGTGTGTGTGTGTGTGTGTGTGTGTGTGTGTGTGTGTGTGTGTGTGTGTGTGTGTGTGTGTGTGTGTGTGTGTGTGTGTGTGTGTGTGTGTGTGTGTGTGTGTGTGTGTGTGTGACCCTAATTGTGGCAAGACGGAGATCTATAAATAAGATTTCAGAGTTTGGTTTGCAAAAAGGGGGCCTTATTGCTTAGACAGACAGCTAGTGCTGCACTCAGCATGACACATTTGTGCATTTGATGTAACACAAGCTGATGCAGATCATACTATCTGTCATCCCTTTTTCAATCAGATCTTATTTTGATCTTTTATTTTGATCTTTTATTTTGAGGTTCAGGACACAATAAAGGGTAGATGTGAAATCCATGAGGGATTCTGGTCGCACTAACATGTATGGACTATCCGTTACCGCAAGCACTGAACTACGTTCGTTGTTACATTGGAGTCAATTTATTCAGTTCTTAGCCATGTAATGAGTGGAGTGATCAATGGGGAGCAGGTCGTTATTGAGAAATAAACCCCTTCAGGGTGATTGGAGTCCCAACGCGTTGGAGCCTAATCATCATGTCAGGGTTTGTTTCTCAATATTGTCCCGTTCCCCATTGATTATCCCTTGTACAGCGCACGCACACATACATAATATAGAATTCCCTGTTCATATTTCGCATAGACTTTTTATAAAAAATAATTTATATGAAGGCGATTACGCTGCGGACAAAGCCAGCTCGGGCCGTGACGAATCATAAACACTATTGTATATTTTGGGGCACTCAAGTAATTTGTAAGAAGAAAAACTACACAAAAAGAGTTGTATCCTGCCTTTTTTTGTTTATTGTCATGATTCCTCACAACCCGAATTGGCTTTGTCCACGGCATAATCATCTTTGTATACTGTAAATCGTTTTTGAAAAGTGTATTCACAAGGAATTCACTTCCGGAATCAGGCGCTCTGGCATCACTGCAGAGCTCTGTGAGGATGGCTGTTTTGACATGGGCCGTTCACCGTCAGTGTGATCTAACCTGATCAACGACGGTCCATTTTTAGCTCAGTTGTTGTTTTTTTGTTTTTCTTTGTTTTATCATAAAGGATGCTTGCTGGCCTTGAATTCAGCTCCATAGAGTTGCCCTAATGCTGCTTTGGTGTGCTGGAGAAGCTGCCGTGGTTTTTGATGCTCCTGCTTTATCATTTTGCAAATTCTCCGCATTGTCAGTAAAAGCCAGGGACGAGCAGACAGAGACACACAGCACATGTAAGTGCTCACAATAATAGGCTGTAATGTGGGCTCATTTAAACAGAGTTCTTTATGGCAAGCAGTCGCACACATCTGAAAACGCAAGGCAATGTGATTGAAGGTAGTCTGAAGCAGATGAAAGATAAGCAGGGTGGATGGATGGATGGATGGATGGATGGATGGATGGATGGATGGATGGATGGATGATTATTATCTAAACAAGCCCTCATTCTTTTCTTAGTTTAAGAGAGAGAGAGACAAACTCCCCAAGATCCACTGACCTGTACCTTAAATGGATACTTCGCCAAAATTAAACCTCATCTGTATGGTAATACTATCGTGCATCCATGCCTCTGTGTCCGTGTCTCAGCGCATACTGTAACACCAGAGGAGGGGGTTCCAGACTCTATACCACCTACGTCACTTTTATGGCAGTGACGTAGGTGGTAAACGTTTCCCAGAGCACTAACACTACAGTAAAGGAGGCAGAGAAGAGCAGCAAGGCATGCACAGAATATACTTTCTCTGGCGCCACCATGTGGCTTTTTTTTTTACATATATTTTTTCTCACATATTTCGAGGCATTTAAAGGCATTCCGTACCGGCGAAGCACTCCTTTAATTTCGGTGGTATTTGCTCTGTGCTCCATACACCCCAGATTCTTCCCAAAACTATGGAATGCTGCAGCCGCAGTCTGAAAACACACCTCTTCAGACTCCATCTTAGCCCACAGCACTTACTGTAGCAATACTACTTGCCCTCGCCTCGACCTCTGATAGGCATGTGAAAAGTCTCAACTTGTATATTTTAGTTAACATTTTTTATTTAGACTTGGATAGCAGGGTATGTAAACGTATAAAGTAAACTATGCAAACATAGCCTATATACCGACAGTGTTGTGGTATTAGCTTATGTATGATTTACATTAACTAATCCAGGAGAGGTGAAATCATTTTGTGACCACCACTGCCGTTCACAGGAATCCTATGGTACAGGGGTTAAGGTTAGGTTAAGGCATAGGTTTTACTGAGGTTGCGTTTAAGGTTAGGTTTAGAACGGTGAAGAAAGGCCATGACCAGCGGCCCATTGGCTGACAGTGAAGACTCATTCAGAGCTCAGAATTTCGGTGGCCACCGTGAGCACCGCTTAGAGCACCGCGACCACCACTATTCCATAGTCCACTACCAGAACTGCTGCAAGTGAGCACCGCTGCGGTGCGGTCGTTAGTTAAATCCGAGAGGAGGGCTGGAAAGAGCAGTGGTTGTGGTGGTATGATGTCATATTGTAGGAAACGGTGGTCGTGGTGGGCACCGAAAATCCATCTCTGAATAGGCCTTAACACGGTTGACCGGTAGTAATGGTCGCGACCATTACTATGACTCATACTCATTTACCATCAGCTGTGGGTGTCGTACACAAAATGATTTCGCTGTCTCTCAACAAATCTGTATGTATGTAATGTAATGCCATGCCATGCCATGCTATGTAAGTCGCTCTATAGATTAACAGCGTCTGCTAAATGCCTACATTGTATTTGTGAAGGGAAAGTTGGCTCTCTACCACCCAAAACAAGTCTTGGCTATATTTTGCGTTTGTGTGAGAATAAAGTGAGTATTTAAAGGAGCGGTTCGGTCACGTTCCACTGCTGAATGTCAGCCCTGTGTCTCGTTGAGGAGGCGCGGCGGGGCTCCGTCCGGATCCCTGGGACCGCAAAGGCCAAGCACACGCGTGTGGCCTGGACCCCCACAGGGCAGAGACCTGGAGACACCAGGCCATGTCGCTTTTCATCGACTCATTTAGTTTGAAACCGGTGAGTGATCTTCAAATAAAACTGAAACTATATGCCCATCATGGTTTGACTTTGTTCAAACTTGGTTTTGGGTGGCAGGAGCAAAATATATATATATTATTCTTATAAATTAATTTGTTATTCTGGTGCTTTGAACAGAAATAACTGAGAGACTCAGGAGCGGGCGAAAAAAACTCCAGAACATACGCATGCTAATGCCGGAAATGGGGTGTAATGAATTCCGCTTTCATAATAATAAGCCGTCAGAAGTGGGTCCATACTGTGCCTGTTAGAGGTGATTAGACCTGCATCGGTAGACATAGGAGAAGGAACATGGCTGACCCACAGTCATTAGAGAGAGAGAGAGAGAGAGAGAGAGAGAGAGAGAGAGAGAGAGAGAGAGAGAGAGAGAGAGAGAGAGAGAGAGAGAGAGAGAGAGAGAGAGAGAGAGAGAGAGAGAGAGAGAGAGAGAGAGAGAGAGAGAGAGAGAGAGAGAGAGAGAGAGAGAGAGAGAGAACAATGAGGTCCAGGGACCCCAGCAATTTGCAGCAAATCCTCAGATAAATGATTGATTTAAGTTAACCCTTAACAGTTTTAGTGCCAAACCCGCCTTTCTCGCCTTTTCGTGGCCACTAGGGGGCACCAAAGTATTTTTTTGTGAAAGTGTTAAAGGTACACTGTGTTTGTAAGCAAATTTGTTTAAAAACAGAATCTTAACTCACCTCCACTCTATTGGCTCACTATGAAACTATTGGAGACTGCCCTGCTGTGGTTGGCTAAAACGCTGCTTCACCCCATACAACCCCGCTCCCCCTCAGACCTTAGCCCGTCAACCCGTGTTCAAAGTTCTTGTAGTGTCTTGCAGGGAAACAGCTGCAGCATCAAAGTAGAAGCAACATAGAGGGGGGAAATTTGTCTCTTTAATGTATATGTTCCACAATGATGAACACTGGCGGCAGCTATAACTACCATTATATGAAAAAAGAAAAATGCTGGCACGTAGTAGCGGTTAATAGATATTTAAAGGATGTGTCAGAGATCAGGACATTGTGTGTGACAAGAGGTCAGGCATAAGGAACACCCCCTCTCTCTCCCCACTCCACACGAGAAAACAAGGGATGGAAACACGGCACCCCCCCCCCCCACACACACACACACACTTCAAAACACTCCATTCCCATCTTGTCCCGCAACACCCCCCTACCCCCTCCTCCACCACCCTCCAATATCTCTTGGAATTAAAGCGGTGACAGGTTATCATAATCCAATTTCGGAGACAATCGTGCAGAGAGCTCGCTCGCCGCCACGCCGAAGGAATCCGGCTCGGAATTGAATATGCACTCGGCGGATTAAATTACGCAGGGAGAAATAATTACGGCCTATATCGGGAAATATCTGTGTGTGCGCACGCACGCACACATTATTGTGGATGCCAGGAGGACGCATCATGCATGGCATTTACTCCGGCACACTCAACAACCATTGAATTCCAGGCTTTGTCAACAACAACTCTATGCAGAGGAGGTGTGTGTGTGCATGTGTGTGCATGTGTGTGCATGCGTGCGTGTGTGTTATTATGTTATTATACACTCTTTCTCAAAATAATGTCACCCACTAATGAAGTGAGGCCTGGTTATTATTCATTTATTTTAACACAGCTGAGAGTGTCCTGGTGCCTCAGAGATTATCTAGAATGCAGAAAATGCAGAAATAAACAAAACAAGACAAAAAAAACAACAACCCCACATACGTAGCTATGTTCTGATTCTAACTCTAATCCCTGGCCGAGTTTGGTAACAGAGTTCTCGCTGCATCTCTCCGGCTTTTGGGTGAAGCAGAAAATGCAATTCCAGGTTGTGGTAGCGATTTTAGACCAATCAGGAGGCTTGATGCTTACAGTATAGAATTTTTCCAAGTTAAAAAATCACACCCATGTGAAGTGAGAGTCATTTACTAAGCACATGTGTGTTTTCTAAATGATACGTATTGGACAGTACTAGGATGTTAATATAATTTTATATTCCGTGTTTAGGGTCCCAAATCACAGTTTAGGATCCACTGAATGACGTTCCAATATATGACTTCCCTCACATAATTATGAAATCATCAGTTTGTATTATAAAATACCTTTTTGATATGACATTATACAGCATATAACAATATTGTACTTTTCTCATCAAGCCTTGATACATACACTACAAACTGTACACAACTAATGTCATAAACTTTCTTGCCACTGCTCTTATTTGATAACACACACTGCCGCTCAGCTTCCATTATAACGACTAAAAAGGTGAATAACTCTAGATCCAGAGAACTCTCCATGGTTTGGATGAAACACATGATGTTCGGGAGTGTTTGCCTGACATTAATTATATAGCTCATCAATGATTATTAATGGAACTAGTATGCCCGTCCTCAGCAGCAAATGTGTTAAGGTGTTCACATCAAGACATGTAGCTGTCCATTGCTAATCGTTGTGGGGCGACTGTGGCTCAGGAGGTAGAGCAGGTTGTCCAGTGATTTAAGGTCAGCGGTTCGAGTCCTGGCTCCTCCTGTCTACATATCAAAGTGTCCTTGGGCAAGACAATGTGCTGGTTGTACCTTGCGTGTCTATGTAAATGTGTATGAGAATGGGTACTGCACTATAGAATGGGTACTGCACTTTATCCAAGTGCCTTGGATAAAGGCGCTAGATAAATGCACCTTTTACCATTTAATTGTGCACATCTATGTCCATTGTCACATGACGCCATTGTGGAGACTTCATACTGCTTCGTACTGCATTTAGGCATTTTGAGAGGATCATCTCTCTGCCAAACCTTTTACATAGTGCCTCAGCTTTGAGTTTGAGAAAAGAAAAGAAGTGTGCATTTCAATGTGTTCTGTGTGCGGGTGGGACCCTTGCATGAAAGCCTGTTTGTGAGAAGAGTAGTTGAGGCAGGCTGACACAGTGAAGTGTTTCCATGTTTGTATAAATGAAAGGTTTCATTTTTTTTTTTTTTTTTTTTTTGTTTATATTTGAGTGCAGGCTCTTATGATGTGTGAACCAACCACCGTTAAGGGCATTATGACATTCTGTCTGAGACACTATTGACTGATTTGAATGAAACACAACGGTGTAAAATCTAATGGATGAGATGGATTGGATTCTTGCTTTGGTGTGATGGACAAAAGCCACTCAACACCCAGATATATTTTATGCTGTTATTGACACTGAAAATGCATAATGCAGATTTTTTGTCCAGTGAAACAACGGTAAAACATACGCTAATTGCTAAAACCGCACGGGTGGTGCTCTAGAACCACCACCGAGTCGATTCTATTTTGAAAAGACCACACACATCAACGTAACTCCTGGAACAGCTGTGTTTATCTTTTATTCTCAGTGGAAAAACCCTGGAAGTTTCTGAATGGAGTTCCTATCATGGCTCTGTGCATTACCTCATATGAGCAACAGGGCGGAGTGTTAATTATCTGTCTGTCTTACCAGCTGTTACCAGCTAATCTCTGACACTGTTGAGAAAGAATGAAACCTTTTTCATATTCGGCCAATAGCATCACCAGGAGGCCACAGGCTGACCTGGTGGAGACCTGTACTTGTTCTAGTTTCGAACTCAACTTGTGGTCATTCATCCAATGCTTTGTTTTATAATTGTACTGGAAACGGAAGTTGCTATGCGCTGTTGATTTGAAAATAACTAATAAATAATAATAGAGATTGATTTGGGGTCCCGGTGCACACCCTAGCTGCCTCTATGGTTAGGGGAGCTGCGGTGACAGATATACCGGAGCTCTCCTGGTGCTTACCGGAACTTTGCTCCCCCAAGCTCCCAGTGAATGAATCCCTGCAATACAGATGCACTAGGAAGAAGTGCGTGTGTGTGTGTGTGTGTGTGTGTGTGTGTGTGTGTGTGTGTGTGTGTGTGTGTGTGTGTGTGTGTGTGTGAGAGAGAGAGAGAGAGAGAGAGAGAGAGAGAGAGAGAGAGAGAGAGAGAGAGAGAGAGAGAGAGAGAGAGAGAGAGAGAGAGAGAGAGAGAGAGAGAGAGAGAGAGAGAGAGAGAGAGAGAGAGAGAGAGAGAGAGAGAGAGAGAGAGAGAGAGAGAGAGAGAGAGAGAGAGAGAGAGCTATGACACCAGCAGAGAGGGGATGGTGAGAGAGTATAGTGAGGCCTTGAACGGTAGAGGGATGGGTGGGGTTGGGGGGTCGGGGCTGCGATGTATCATTTTTATATCAGCGCCACAACCCCGGAGATTTGTCCCTTTTGCCCCATCCTTCACACGCCACTGTCAGGCCGCGCTGTCGGTGCACACAAAGGCAGATAATTGTTAGTACACGGATGGAGCCATGCATCACCGCGCGGGGCCAGAGAGGCTGCTGCTGCTGCTGGTGGTCAGGGGCGGATCTAGGCATGGGCATGGGGGGCAATGCCCCCCTAAATGCACAGTTTGGCCCCCCAAACACGATGGCATGCAAAACAACCCAAGATATTTCAAATTAAGGTGCCTATATTTAAAATTATTTGAAACACTACTACTGCTACTGACTAACTACAGTTGTGGCACCACTAAACCAACTGCATTTCATCATTGAAAACAGAAAACTCTCTGACTCAGACCTTTAGCTTTATGCATGCTGCGTGTCTTTTGCCACTTCAACAACAACTGATGTTATTATTGATGCTTTTCTTGCCTAATACAAGTCCTGTAACCAAAAACGGTATGGGTGCGGCTTCATGGTATGGGTGCCATACTATTTTCTCCTCCAATTGGGAAATGTTACATCCGCCCCTGCTGGTGGTGGAAAAGAGAGATGTCTCATATCGCTGTCACCGCTGCTACGAGACGTCAAGGTACGAACGTGCGAAAAGCCATTTGTTCAGGCTGAATGAGCAAAGAAATATGGTCACTAGACTGAATAAACAGAGGCAATTTGCTGCCACCCCCCCTTTTTCCCCTCAGTAATTACAGTTCACGTGTTGGTCAATACTTAATTGTGTTTGTGTGTTTTGATTGACTGGGTGAACCTTTCTGGATGAGTCCATCTCTACCACTTCAGTTACAGCCCGGCTCTATCCCCTTTTTATTGATATGTCTGTCAAGACATACTAATTATGTCCCTTGTGCGTTGCTGGTTGCCCTGCAGTGGATGGTATATCTTTGCTTGCTTGTTTAAAAAACGGTCCGCCTTGGTAACAAGATTTGGAAGACCCCTCTCATCCTGATTGGATGAAGGCTTTGTTTCCCAAAGCCCAAACTGAAACCAGGGGACCTCCTCATACATGGGCAACACACTATACTAGGGAAAATGATCCAAACAAGAAGAAAATAATATTTGAATGAAGTGAAATCACTGACTATATATACCTTTAACGTCACTCTCAGATTATTGCGTCCTTAAATATTTGATGGCACAGTGTGTCACCAGGCACCAGTAAAGCCGGGAATTGAAAAGATGCGGATATGAATAAACATGCACTTGTTGGCAAACGTGTGTGTGTGTGTGTGTGTGTGAGACTGTGTGTGTGTTCTCATTTCATCTGTGACGGAGGAGCACGGCGCGCAGATCGCAGACCTAGCGGCTCACAGGGGGGGGGGGGGGGGGTTGTAGGGCGAAATGACCGTCATAAATATGGTTTTGATTTTCTAACCAGGCGAAACAACAAAGTTACGGCGACGAACATTAGCCGCATTGATCGCACCCGCCGGCCGGTCGATGGAATAAAGCAGGCGCTGACCTTTCCCTCATTTAGGAGGCATAAAATTCCTTGTTGAAAGTCTCCGAGGGGCTCCGGGCTGAAAGCATTAACACGAATTACTGGCCACCATTAAAGGGCCGCATCAATTCCGCCGTGCACCATCATTACCCCCACACCGGCGGAGAGAAAATGTCTGGAAAAAAGCCACTGTCCTTTCGCTCTCTGGTGGCACGCCTCCCACCCACCTGCACCGCACGTGCACAGGAACACGCACACAGGCACACACAGGCGCACACATACACACACGCACGCACAAGGCACGGACACTATCGCACACTTAGCTAGGAAAACCGCTGTGAGGCCTATTACACAGTGTCTGATTTACAGCCCTGGCTGCCTGTAGCTGGGACCATCAAGACGGCGGCACACCAACCTGCCGTGACAGTGCAACTAATTGAGGCCAGATATATCTGCCCCCCCACCCCCCGCTTCCCGCTCCCCCTGTGCCTCAGCTGCTCTCTGAACACACCATGACATGTCCAGCCTACAATGCGCTTGAAACATTCCATTATACATTTTGCGGTCAGACATCTATAGGCTATACATTTTTCTTACTAAGTTCTTATCCTCACAATTTTGTAAACCATTGTTTTTTTTCCACCCAGTGGCATTTTTCCTAATGATGATCCTGTGCTCTATACACCCTCCACCAACCTGGGGAAGCAATGAAACTGGCCTCATGCTTCCTTCAATGCATGAGGAGTCCAAGATTCCTTCTTTTCACCAGACAGGGTGGGGATGTTTTCCTGGTTGGACGTAGCACATGGATGGAATACGTTATTCCAACCATTTCCTGTCCCCTTCCATCGGGCGCCCTGGCTGGCCAGGGGGAGGCAGTCTAGAGACCAGGATTACTGCATGTTTTTTGAGGGTTTCTACTCTAGGGGACACGGAGAGAGCATGACAACTCCACACTCCTCCACTCTTTTGCCAACCCTGCCTCGGGTATGGGCACTGATGGTGCGGAAGAGGGGCCACACCGCCAGCACCCACAGTGTCCCTAGCCGGAATCAAACGCAGGACCTTCTAGCTGTGAGGCGACAATACTACCACTGTACCACGCTGCCCCCTATCGCCTACACATTTAGAGAATACATCCACACTGCTTAACATGTTACCAAGCTCGGTGGTCTTTTACCTCAGTTCAAATCAAAGCCATTAAATCAAAGTATGTTTTGAGCGAAAAACAAAGGGTGCGTTCAGAAATGCACACCAGGAATACAGTCGTTGTGGAGTGCACTGGGCAGTGACGTCACAGAGTGTGTTCGGGTTACGAACGACCGGTTAAAACCAAACAACACCTTCCTCAAAAATGTCAAGAATCACTGCCAGAGCCACAAAAATATTACTCTCATATGGGGCATTCTGTAATCTTATCCATTGATCGTACTTCAGACCACGGCCATCTTGCAACAGAGTTCGGAAGCGCTCGTTTTCAGTGAAGCATCGCCCTGTTGCGGCTGCTGCTTCGTGTATTTGGTGCAGATTCAAAACAGATGTTACACAATGTGTTGCTCATTGTGAGTGCTATATAACGAGCGCTACCAAACTGCATCACCTGCAAGGCCATAGCAGCAGCAGTGGATTTTTAAGAAACGACACCTTTGGGGCTAGAAAGATGGAAATTCAAGCTCTTGGTACAGCTGCAGTGGGTGAATTATATGTAGTGTAATGCACTCAGATATGACTTTTCTGATTGGATGAATGGGCTGTAATGAGTAGTTGCAACTTATTAGCGCCTTGCCTTTAAATGATATGTGTTATGGCTGCCGTGTAAATAAGGTCCATATTAAATAGAAGTCTGTGTATACATTAGAAGCTCTTACTCTATGGCTTACTCTAGGCCTTTGTTTTGGAACCAAAGGTCATACGTTTAGTCCCTGCTAGGGTTTAATATTTTTCCCGAATTTGGCCCATTTTACATCCCGGGATTTTGCCGACGATCTCCCGGGCCCTCCCGGGAAATCCCGATAGAAAAAAGTCCCCCTGAAATGCTTTTATATGTAGATACTTAACACAGCCAGTGCCAGCCTTTTTTCATATTTTTTGAGGTAGCCAGTGCTAGCGATTTTCATCTAAAAGTCATATTGCATATTTCGGTCCATGTTTCCCGTCGGACAAGTTAGTTGGCGACACACTTCCGGTTCCGGGTTGGTCCGTCCCTTATTTTGGTCCGTTCTGAATGGAATATGCGGTCGCTGCTCGCTGCCATTATCATTGGGATCGTATCACACCAGCGATGGTAAGCGACGTAGAGAGACGTAGATCAACCTAAGAGGCATCGGTCATAACTATTCTTCATAATGATAACGTGCGACGTAGCTCTACTGCAAGGGCAAAAAAGTGTTAATATTCTCAATAGAATAGTGATATTTTCTTGTTTTAAACGTTTCATTTGACCAAAATACGAGCATTATCACATACAAATATTAATAATGTAGCACGCAAAACACGCATATACAGTAATTGTATTAGGTTGGTGACATCGCTGAAATATTTGGTGTCGTTGTTTAATGATAAATTGATTGCAGCTGTGTGTGTTATCGGCTATAGGCCTACAGGTTTTAGTTGCTGTCTGACATGACATGCACGGAATACAATGCACATTATTTAATTTATTTTGAAGAGGATATATTATTGTCTATTCTCGGTGGACATAGGATTATTGGTCTGCATGCTTGCCTGTCAGAGTGAGGGGGAGAGATGCTGCTCTGTGGCGTTTTTTGCAGGTAAAACAAATGGTAGGCTGTTGTAAGTTGTTGAACATTGCAGAGTGACCGTATGATGCACACAACAAAAAACAAAAGGTTGTAGAACAGAGACAATCTGTCGCGAGGAAAATAAACTCTCAGATTCGATAGCCTATAGACCTATAGGCCTACTAATATTGAATGACAGGACAGATGCATTGTGTCCGTGCGTCCGTGCCTGCGTAGGACTCCAGTGAGTGCAGTTCTCTTCATACGTTCATTATTGCTAGTGTCTGATCCGCATCTATAAATGCATGACGATGCTAGCCTCTAAAACCCACGCGCGCCAGCATTTTCATGATGTCTCGGCAAGGGCAGTCGTACTCGTGCGGTCCTGAGTCCTGACCGCTCGCATTTAGACCATGTGTCGCCAATATTGCGTTCCGCTGGCACCGCAACGCTCCCTTCATGTAGCCCTATCTACAGTCTTATTATGCAAGGGTTATATTTGGTATTTGACCACTCATAGATATGTGAAAAACGCGATCTGTGCGGAAAATTTAAGGAAGAAATGATAACCTCCGGGAAGACAGGTCCCGAAGGCATTCCCGGGAGGAAAAGTAAGTCCGTTGTACCCGGGCTTCCCGGGAATCCGGGATCCCGGCATTAAACCCTAGTCCCTGCCTGCCAACTCGGGGTGTGAGTAGCGCGCAGTTGGATGGTAAATTCTGGGAGCTGATGGCGGACATCGTGCTCCAGCAAGCTCAATCCATCTTACAGGGGTCTATATAGCACATGACCCTGGCTGCCGGCATCGATAATAAGCCTCTCCGACCTACTTACTTAAAGCCATTAAATAAAGTCTGAGTGGATTTTTAAGAGGCTCTAAACCCTAATCTATTTAGAATTAGTACACTATTCCTCCAAAGGCTATTGAGTGCTTTGAGAACAAACGTGTAGTCCCTAATGGGCCTTTTGTTTAACCGTGGTTTAGTCCACAGACTGTGCCATCGCAAATGGTATTGTCTGTGTGTAATGTGTAAGTGTGGTGACTTATGGTCTGGAACAATACACTGCATGGGCACTACAATATTAGAATGAGTTAATCAATGTTCATCATCATTTAGGATATTGGATTCGATATTGTACTTAGTTACTTACTAGTCAGGCTACTTAGTTTCTCTATGTTTCAGTGTTGTTTTTGGCAGACGTTATTTTAGATTTGTTGTCAGTCTAAAAGGCTTTCCAGACAGGGAGTAATAAATTGCACCTCTAGTTCATTTTCAACAGGATCCGGCGTTATGTGCTTCGAAAACACCATGTGATAACTTTCTTTATCACATTGCGTTTTCGTAGCACATAACGTGATGCCGCGGGCGTTATCGCACGGTGTCGAGTGTTGTTTGTTGCGTGCGTGCCCGTTTTGTGCACACGTCCGCAATTTGCTTTAATCCTGTCTGCGGTTCTCGTTTGTTGGCACTGAGTGGCATGGTGGAATCGCTGCGATATTCATCTGTAACGCCCCTTAGTCTTTTGGATGAAATGCTTTAGCAAAAAACGTGAAATGTCCCGTTACGACAAGCACTTTGATTCCGTATCTTTAAGCTGGCTCCAGGTGCCACTACATTTTGAACATACTGTAGGCCTAGTAATGTTCAGCAACTACAGCCGCAAAGTCAATGAATATTTTCATCGATGATCTCTGTTCTTGTGAAGCACTACATAGCGTGATTTTTTTTCCCCTCAGCTCGTATTGATTTTTAGAATTCAAAACGTCCCACATAAAAAAACACTTTTTTCTTTTTCATCACTCCAGCAAACCGTCCAAACTTCCAAAGTTGCTTTCGTTTTCAAAAATATAACCTTCCAATCTGTCAAACATTTTGAAAGCAG
>CM076987.1:12148526-12181026 GCA_039105355.1 Benthosema pterotum
ATACTGTATGTGTCGGTTTCAGGTCTAAATTGTTGTGCGGCACATAATCTTGTTGTCTTTCATACCTATGCACAGATGCCTGCGTGTGTAAGTGTGTGCGTTGTGCACACGTGTGTGCGTGCGTGTGTGCGTGCGTGCACACTCTCTTGCACTCCCTGTGCTATAGATTATGGGGATGAAACTGGATCTTTTCAACAGCTGTGCAGAATAGCCTGAAGACTCCTTATTACATTTAGCCTTATGGAGGGAAGGATGCAACATCATTAGTTTCTTGTTGTTGTTGTTGCTGCTGCAATGTCCTTTTCCTCTGCTCCCTCTGTACAGTAACGCAATATACTGAAAATATCGCGACCAGAGGGAGAAAGAAAAACAGGAGGATTGAACTATCCAAAGAACGCACGGGGGGCAGGGGGTGGGGGCTAGTATGCGTCAGTCCGCAGATGGCTGTGGGCTCAGTGGGAAATTGCACTCTGTTCTAAGGTGGTGGGGGGGGGGGGGGGGGGTCGGTATCTGGCATTTGCTGGATACCATGAGTTATACCGACCCACACACACACACACACGCACTCTTGCATTTGGCATCGCCCCGTCATGGCCCCTATATGCGCGTTGGTGACTGAGTCGCCGTGGCAACGATGACATCACCATGGGGACAGGTTGGGTGCAGGTCTCGCACCTCCCGATGTAGATCCAGCAGGCGATAATTGTCTTGGCAACAGCCTTCCACTCGCCGCGGCGTTATTCGTTCCGTTCCGTCAGCGTCAGCTCTCCCTCCAGTCGTCAGTTCAGCCTCAACCCCCCCCCCCCCACCACCACCACCACCTTCCCTTGCATTCCTCTGTGCTTTATTCTCCAACGTTTGAAACAACTCGAGCAAAAAAAAGAATGAAGAGAGTGGGCGAAAAAGTTCCAGCTCAGGGGAAAAAAGACGAGAATGAGTGTGTGCGTTAATAAAAGCAAGAGATGGGAGAGATTTTGAGTATAGGGACATTTTGATGAAAAGAACCGGCACAGGGCAGTTTTTTTTTTCTTTCAAAGCCTCTTTTTGAAGGTGTCCAATTTGTTCTTATCCTCCTCACGTTGTGCTTTTGGGGGCCTTGTCTCAGAAACTTTTTTTTAGATCCTGTGCCACTATTTGTTAGCCTGCATAGAATGAGTGTTCTCCAGGAGGCGCGGAATCAAAATGAGTCGCAAACTATAGCAAATGAGTCTCGACCAATAGCAAACGCGTTTCGACCAATAGCAACTGAGTCCCGACCGATAGCAAATGAGTCCTGACCAATAGTTGTGGCAGGTATCCTATTGGTTGCGGCAGGTATTCTATCCGTTGGTGGTTAAGGTTAGGTTTAGGCATAGGTTTTACTGAGATTTTGTTTAGGGCTAAGGGTTAGCCTTAGTAGCGACCAGTGAAGAAGCGGCGGGACCGATGGTCCATAGCCCGTGGCCGATAGTAAAATGGTCGTTGGGTTTGCCGACCGACATCCATCGGTCGCAACCGCTTACATCAGGACTCATTTACCATTGGCCACGGCTGCCTGCCTCGGTGGCAAATTGATTCCACCGTTTCTCGTATAATGGGTCATGCAGTCTGTTTCACTGTTTCATTCCATGAGCTGGCCCATTTCTAACCCAATCACAGATATCGGTGTCATTGGATTCTGTCAGCGCAGCATATGGCATCTTCCCCTGTGGCCGTGGCCCCATAAGGCATCCTCTGAGCGTCCCCCTATACCTTCCCTTTTCACTCCTCCAGGCCAACCCCCTCTCTCTTATGGCTGAAAGTCTGGGGACCATCTGTGGAACTCCACCCCTGGGCGGAGTGGTGTCTTTCTCGGGTCTTTGGGTCACAGGTGTGGGACAATATGGTGTACTGATCCCATACATTAGCTCAAACATGTCACAGTTTGAGCTTGAGCTTGTAGACTAGGCTATATGCATTGGAGTGAGTGTGAAATACAGTGTTCCTCTCGATGGCTGATTGGCTTGGCTGATTGAATTGCTGGTGATAGCACAGTAAAGATGATAATCGCATATGTTGTGTCTAGTTCTTTATAGATCTAGCCTCTTTATTTTGATAGCAAAATGCGCCAGATTGAAGCATTCTTTGACGCGTTGTGAGCTTGTGGATCGGTTGACTGTACGTGCACTCTGTAAATCGTCTTCTAGACGAGGATAGAGGAGAGCATTTATACCAATCTTTTTCATTTTCATCAGAAATGAAATGATGTTTGATCTTATAGGCGTTCAGCTCTGAAGATACTACTGTGCCATGTTCCTTCCCGGAGCAGTTATTGACTAAATTCAATTTGAACTAAATTGATAGTTGACAGACTCTGACAGACGTGCATCAAAGGAAACCTTTCTTTCAATGGGCAAATACATAATTTTATTGGAGCAGTAATATAATGCCGCATTGATTCTTCAGATAATTTCATATCTGCCGACAGCTCTTTTTTTTCCTCCTTTGAATTTTATTATTGGCTATAGTATAAAGACATACAAATCTTTTTTGCTTAGATAGAAATGACACAGTCACTGCCAACCTTTTTTACACCATGCTACTTTGCCATTATGGACACAATTAAAGTAATTGTATAGCAAAAGTTTTTTCAACACAAAGACTGCTTCGCTTGCTCATCTGACGGTGCATACCGTCTTTGTAATACAAATAGGCCCCGCTTTTGACAGGCACTGTCATATAAGCTTTATTATTGATATCAAACTGAATTGCTGTTTTCTTTTCTTTTTGTTTTAGGCTGCCCGTCTACAGTCCGTCTGTGACCAAATCTCCATTCTAATATGCTGAATAACTCGAGATCTAGAGAACTCTCCATGGATAAAAGGTATGATGTTTGGGGGTCCCTGCTGATTATCCGGTGGTGCAGATGGGAACATTGGTGTTTTCTGGAGTGAGGATTTGTCCGGTTTATCTTGCTAGACATTGACATTAGCAAGACAGCTACCCAAACGGGATGTTTATACAGTATGCAGTGCGGTTCTTGTGTTCTTTGTTTTAAACGCTGGTCAATAGAAGAAGTTGTTAAGGCATGTTAAAACCTCAGGCCAAACAGCTCACTGTACCTTCATGTTAACATTTTCTTCCCATCTTGCAAAGGAATAATATATCCATTAAATAATTATTTAATCCTAATTCATCCGTGGTAAATATTCAAGTCTTGGGTGGCTCAAACATACTTCAGGGTGAAGTGAGTTCTCACTGCGGTGCTTCACCCTCCAAAAAAAACTACACTGCAGTGAAAACTCTCCACCTAAACTCGCTCCCTTTAACCACATCAAATGGTCATCCGTGGCTAAATGCCGGATAAATGATGGTACACCTTGAGATGAAAACGGTAGTTTTCCACTAAGTGGAAGCAAGGTTTGTTCGTTGGTTCATTCATATAATATTCAGAGTTGAATAACAGTGAATACTAATGTATATGAATTCTAGCCTGGCTAATAAGCCACTAATCTGATTCCGCCAGTGCGTTCCTTCTGCTGCTCCCATCTGAAAACACTGGGGCAGACCCAATGCACTCCAGAAAAAATCTAGTCGGAGCGCTATGCATCCGTACATGTCTGCTAGAGGCGG
Source organism: Benthosema pterotum (assembly GCA_039105355.1). NCBI lineage: Eukaryota > Metazoa > Chordata > Actinopteri > Myctophiformes > Myctophidae > Benthosema > Benthosema pterotum. Next base: position 12,152,118 of record CM076987.1, read on the forward strand.
GATCAACGTGAGACTGATGACATATCGAAGCTGTGCCACAGCGCGAATGTAAACAACAACCTAACAATACGACAACTCCAAATTATTTTGGATATATCATATTTTTGTTCAGCTGTTGTCCCACATAGTTTCTGTTTGAGAGTTCCCAGATCAAGGGAACTTGTGAACTACTACTACCGCAATCTGGCAGAGTCAGGTTAATAAGTCACAGCTCTTTGATGTAATTTGACGCCCATATTTGTATACTGTGTCCCGATTGGCCACACACAGTTCTCTGGAGTAGGAAGTGTACAGTTGAGCTATTCCGACACAATCTGCTGACAAATACTTTTTTGCAGTTGATTCAGAGCACCTCAACTATGTAACTCTGATGTCTTCACAGTTGGCGAAATGACACAACACTGATTTGAAGCAACTTGTCTGCTTTTTTGTGATTCATACTGCATTATTGTAGACGTGTCTGATGGATCAATGAAAGCATCATAAAGAAGTGTCATGTACAAATGAAGCGACCACACTCCAGTTTCTTTTGATTGATGATCAATGAACGCTGCAGTCAATAATTCCCATGGGAGCTTACTCACGACAGGACAGACAATTGATAGCTTTATTTAGAATGTGGCAGTGTAGATATGGGCTATAAATGTATGATCTATTTGTCCTCTTTTCCTCTCATTGCAGGTTGAAATATTTAGTCTACTCTAGTTCTCACTAAGCTTTTTTGTGTCAGACTAGTTTCTGTATCAACATCCATGGCAAAAAGTAACAGCAATGGCATATTCAATTCAAAGGAGCTTTGTGGTAAAGACAGACTGACTCTCCCACTTTTAGCGCTTTTAGCCCCAGTATTTTATGTTGCAGTATACTATATTCAGCTACCGTCTTTGAAAGCCACATGGTCTTGGCCAAACATTTTTTGAATGACGGCACTAGTTAGTTTGTATTCAGTGTGTTTGTTGTTCACAGCTCTGCTCATCCAAGTGTACTCACACCTGATTCCAGGGCCTCTTTTATAGGTTTGAGGAGGATTCTTAATTGGGACTTCACACTTTTGAGGGGCATGGGGGTGCACTTGTATTATGCATGAAGGACGGGTTGTTTTGCTAAAATCATGATTTACTGTATACTTAACCTTGTGAATTATGATTATGTCTAAAGTTTGGGAAATGATTTTCTTTGTATATTGAATAGTGGTGTTGATCTTGTTGACCACTTTAAACAGTTGGTTTGACCCAATCCCAATCATATAAAGGTCAGGTCCAGATTGTGGGTAAGAAGGGATTCCAGTTGAGTTCTCTAGGTAGCAGAGGGAAGGGCACGATGCTTTTAGCCCTGTCCTTTTAAACCATCCTGTAGCTCAGTTCATAGCTAGACGGTTTGTGTTGTTTTGAGCACGCCCTCAGGGAAAGGTCCAGCAGTAGAGTTGGACTTGAAGTGAGACTTGTAAGTTTATTGTTTCTGTTTATTAATTCACAAGCATTATTGGCATGAGCAAACGTGTGTGTGTGTGTGTGTGTGTGTGTGTGTGTGTGTGTGTGTGTGTGTGTGTGTGTGTGTGTGTGTGTGTGTGTGTGTGTGTGTGTGTGTGTGTGTGTGTGTGTGTGTGTGTGTCTAATCTGTGGGAAGTAAGTGTCTGTGATGTCTTGGTATAGCGGACAGGTGGTTAGAAAGTGTAGCTCAGTTTCTACCACATTTTGTGGTATAAACACATCTTCCCATGATACAAAAAGTATTTTTTTGAAGCACAACATCAAAACTTCATACGTATTTCTCCCCCCTGTACATTGGCATGGACATGATTTCTAAATAAATAAGTGAAGAAGAACATGATGTGAAAGAAAATTGGCATTCAATTGAAGCTACCAAAACCTAAAGGCAACTTACGAATAAGAAGGAACAAGCAAATGGTTGTCATTTGGCAAGGGCACAATTTCCAGTGGAATTTTATCATCGCACTAATGCCACCCCCACGTATACGTGACGCACAAATCTCACTCCAAGCTCCTCGCTAAACATTTACAGAGAGAACATTGCATTCCATTCCCCACGACATGCCGTCAATTTGTAAAAAAAAAAAAAAAATACAAACAAAAAAGAAAACAATTATGGTATCCATTTATTCCTGTTCTTCTTAATTCTAAACAAGTGTGGGGGAAGAGAAGAGAAAAGTAAAAAGAAAAACATGTCGAAAAACAACAAAATGTTAAGAGAACATTTTCTCTCTCTCTCTCTCTCTCTCTCTCTCTCTCTCTCTCTCTCTCTCTCTCTCTCTCTCTCTCTCTCTCTCCCTCTCTCTGTCTTCCCTTTCCCTCCCCTGGATGTTAATTTTCATTTTAATTGCGTCAAAGTGCTTTCTCTCACATCTGAAAAGATGTGTACGTGTGAGGGTGTTGATTAGGGAAAGTAAAAATACTGCATGTAGGATTCTATGCTAATTAGCCTTTAAACCCTGCTCACGTCAGTTGGCTCCCTTAATTAGCATGTTTCTGACAGGAGCTCTGCACAGCTACATTAACGGTGTGAAAACAGACATTCGAAAAGAGATTTCTCTATTGCTTTCCTTGTTCTCTCTCTCTCTCTCTCCTGCTCAGTCAATTTCTCCTTCTCTTCCGCCCACACCTGTGAACGAGAGTTGGAGTCAACAACATCTCTCTCTCTCTCTCTCTCTCTCTCTCTCTCTCTCTCTCTCTCTCTCTCTCTCTCTCTCTCTCTGGTGGTGTTGTTGTGAGGTTGGTGGGTGTTATGTGTCTGTGGGTTCTTCTTCTTCTGGCTCTTTTTTTTCATCTGTCGTCTATTTTCCGAACAACCAAAGCCATCTTTCATGAGCAACATGCAGTCAAATCCTTGGGGTTAATTTAACTCTGTGAGTGTAAGAACATGGAAAAAAAAAAACATGGGAAGGACCTGTCACGGAGGACCCCCCAACGCGTCCATTTTGATGCTACCGTGCTTCGTTCTTATCAGGCAGAACAACGTTATAATCATGTTGTCTGGTCGCACGCCGTTTTGTCGCCGCATTCCTCGCGATCTCTGCCTTCTCTGTCTGATGCTCATCCTCTAAGCAGGCACATTTTTCACCCTGCCATTTTGTTACTGTTGTTCTCTGCTGCTTGAAATTGGAAAAAAGCACAATACACACGACAGACTTAATACATACATTTTGAAATTTGTTTTTGCGTGCGTGAGCGCTGCGGGCGCAAGTAAAGCGATCAGTGTGTGGTAGGGATGTCCCAATACTGTATCGGTGACAGAAAAGTATCAGTATTGGCCCTCATTTGTCATCAGACCATTCCGTATTAGTAAATATACCAGTGTAACCAGAGATCCGACACAGTGGTAAGGGGTTGACATTATGGCAGGTAAATAAATGTTATGGAATTTGCTTTGGAGTTGCCCAAGTGCACATTTGAGTGAGGAGTGCTAGTCTGCTATATTGTTCTGCTATTTGGTGGACCTCATATAAGATCATTTTCTTGGGACAATTTAATTGAGTTTTAGTCTTTTTTTTTTCTTAGTGCTTTTGCAAAATGTATCTGATCGGGAATGATTGGGATTGTATCGGGAGCAAAAAAAGGTGATCGGATCGGGAAATATCAGGATCGGCAGATACTCAAACTCAAATGATCAGGATTGGATCGGGAGAAACAAAAATGTGATCGGGACAACCCTAGTGTGCGGTGTTCAGTGAGCTGTTTCTGAGAGCAATTTCCGTTACAGCTCCTATGTGATATGAAAGACTGCTTGTGTTATTTGTGGGGAAAGAAAACACACACGTCGGAGCAGGTAGACCTCTTGCCCTTTGGACCACTAATTCGTACATCCCAGGGTACTTTCCGCAACAAGTTGTGCGGAAAGTTCTTAGAGCTGATGGTAGGGGTGGCGGTCCACTTCAGCAGTCTCCCAGGGGTCTATCAGTGCATTGTAACAGTGGGTAGACTCCCTGCCGCATATTGCCGGCTGATGCCGACAAATATAAGCTGCTCCCAACCCTAGTGTGAGGTCGGGACACTCTATTTTACTGCAAATTTCTGTTTTCACTCCCAATAAAACGCAAATCGGACAAAGTGTGGAGATACCACTTTTAAATTATTTACATTCCCAGGAATTCCTCTATCAAAAGGCAGGCAACAATGAGCCGATTGATCTGATGGCAACCTAAAAAGGATGTGTTTAACTGTGTGCAGATACATGTATTGTGCATCGCACACATTCCCACCAGCCCTATTTTCGATTAAAACAGGTTGACCCCCATGGGTCAGAATTTTCAATTATTCATTACGCACACAAGAATTTTGTAAATATCTACATAATTTCCCCACAGAAGCTGTCCTCAGAGGGGAAATGATGTGAAATAATACCTCATCACGGAGCATTACCGTACCCGTGGACGCGTTGGATTTCGAAAGGCCGTGGGAAAAGCGGCAGCAGCAGCGTCTCCGAACCGACGTGTCTGCGTCGGTGACATCTGCGCCTTGGCACGGTGCCTGCTAGTGGCAGTTCCAGGGTGCCTTCAATTAGCCTTAAACTAAATTTGTCCTCTGGAAATGCCACCATCGATTCCACGCGGCCGTATAGGTCCCCCTCGTCCACCTTTGCGAAGCAGTAATGAGCATCACACGCACGCGAGCCACGAGAGCGTGCCCCCTTTATAATTGAAAGAGTCTCCAGCCAGATCTCACTGGGGGCTTCTGATCTGGACATGCTTCCGTTTGATGGTGGCATCGAGACCACAGGCCGGCAGGACAGAAACGCACTCTTTGGATAATTGGCAACAGGTCCGAAACGGAATCCCAGAAAAACAATCTAAATTACTGTAGATTTGGCTCAATCGGGCCGTTAAAGTGAAACAGGCCACAGTCGGCATGCTACAACAGACAATATAGATTTTGGAGCGTAATTGCACCGTACACTGTACACTACAGTATGTCGATGTGGGAGGCAGACTTCTATCCAACATAACATATCGTAGGACTGACGGTTGGGTTGAGGTGTCAACCCTGTGAGAGGGTTTGGGTGGGGGTTAGGGTTAGGCATTGGTCCGATGCTTAGGTTTAGGTTAGATGCATCAGACCACATATGTCGGACAAAAGACATTCAGCCTCATTTTTAAAAACAAAGACTTTAATACTATAACAATAAATCGCTGTTGGGAAGGTGACAATTTGTTTTTATAACCCATTTACACATTTCCTTTTTTTTTTTCGATATAGGCCGAATCTCATCCCCTGCAAGCACAATGTTTCTATCCTGAATAGAAACATGTCAAAATGCGCAAAAACGCATTTTGACATGTTTCTATTCAGGATTCTATTCGCCCATATTGTGCAAAAGCGTGGCTTTATGGAAACATGCTTATAGTGACTCGTTATGACTCGTTGACTAAGTAAGACTCTCAATGAGCCATTCAGGTTTTTTTCTTTTTTTTACGTTTTTTCCCCTTCATGATGCAAATTAACAGCAGGCGCCACGCACCACGGAGCAATTAACTAGCTCTGGAAGCTTTCAGAAGGTCCCCCTTCCCTGACTTTCTCTAAATGGCATTTAGATAGATAGATGTGTGCTTTTTAAAAACTTTAAAACGATGTACTGAATGGGAAATATAGCCTTTTGACACACTAATGTTAATCACACCTCGGACCGCCTGGGGATCCTCAGACCGCCTGTGGATCTGTTCCCTGTGGCCGTTAATGGGCACATTTGCATCCATTGTGCTAAACATGGGTCCTCATTTGTGATTGTGTAGCGTGCAAATGTGTGGAACATTTGTGTGCCTGCAGACACCAAATTGTAGTACAGTGTTGTGTTATATTGTGTTATGGTCAGGAAATAACAATTCTGAAAGTAATCGATGTGTCAATAGTCAACTCAATACGCCGCTGACAGGCACGTGCATGCACACACGCACGCACGCACACACACACACACACACACACACACACACACACACACACACACACACACACACCACACACACACACACACACACACACACACACACACACACACTTACACACACTTGTCTGTCGGAGGTGGCAATTTTTATGGCAGAACCACAGCAGCTCTGTTACTATTGAAAGTGTGAGAGTCAACACACTGTGGACATTATGGAGAGACAATATACTGTATAGCAAAAAGAATGCATTTTGGAGCGGTGGGAATAGGCAAATTTGAACATCCCATAGACCCATTCTAAGCTTATGACGGGGTAGGGGAAACTGGCAATAATATTTTTTATTATTATTATTCGTTTAATGAAATAAGAACTGGATCACTTTTTTGGATATTCTGCCTGCAAATAAAGTTAAGAAAACCTTCTAGCACAGCATTCCCCCAGACTCAGTGTAGCTTTATGTTAATGTTAAAACCTAATTAATTACTAACTTTACTAACCCTGATAGAAGTAAAGTAGTACAGTAAAATGCCTGCAATAAATATACAGTATCATTGTGATCATGAATGTCTAGAGTAGACCATTTATTACTATATTCCCAAAGATGTAAAACGTTATTTTATTTTAGTTATTTGTAATAATTAAAGGTAGGGTAAGTAAGTGATTTGAAATTCATGGTGTAAGGGGCGCCCAAGAGTAGCTACACTATGTGAACCTGCTGCTCGATCCTGATTGGAGGAGAGTTCACCCTCCACCTTATTAGCTCCTTTGCTAACGTGGGGGAGGGAGAAACTCCATATATGGTCTGCGCACCTTATAATAGAGCATTTTAACAGAAAAAAATATATTTTTGGGTGATATCTGACAAAAGTGAAATCACTTCCCCTACCTTTAATATAAAATATATCATTGCCTAACAATGTTCTGTTGTTGTTTTTGTATATTTTTTTTTTTTTAAACAAACCATAGTTGTACAAAGTAGTAGTAAGGTTGAAATCTCTATTTTGCTAGTAGAAATATATCTGGGTTGTCCAGGGTAAACGAAACACTAGCAGCACTGTAGGCAACGGTGTAACAGGCAAGCATTACAGGTAAGAGTTGCAGTGTACAGGTAGGGTTACAGAGTGATCTGCTAAAGTACTTTAGTTCACAAAGTAGAAGTGGAGTTCACATAACGACAGCCTTGCAGTAGTTACTGGTGTCGCCTCGCTTCGGTCAGCATGCGTGCTTCTGTGCACGCATAACCTATTTGCTGCTGTATGGTGCCTCTAGTTTTCTTCTACAGTACACTGCCACTATTAGTTTTCATTATTATATGGACGAATCAGTTTGTTTTCCACATCATCGCTGCTGAGGAGGCTGGTATGGTGCGCCATACGACTTTAATGATGAATGGCAAGGTGTTTGATATATACTGTATATAAGTCTTGCGGCCGTCGGACGCTAAAACGCAGCTCTTGGCGTCTTAACAATGTGGATGACAGTTACGCTGTATAGAGCGTCACCATGGAAACCCGCACGTCGCGGTCGTAGAAGTGTTCCTTATTTCCAGATCTCAAAGTTGGCAACCCTACACGAGAGAAACTCACAATAGACATCCGAAAGTAGCTTACACACGACGGGTCAGTTTCGACTGCTCAGGGAAGGCTTTTGAGATACAGATGCTTGGACAATAGTGCTTTTATTTAATACAATGGAATGAATTTGGATTTACAAATCTCATAGCTGAAGGGGAGAATGAAAGGATCTGCGATCAATGACAAGAGCAATGCTATGCCCTCCTCTTTTCCTGATTGGATGAAGGGTTTGTCTCCCAAAGCCTAAAGTGAAATTAGAGATTTTTTTGACTACTGGCAGTTCACTGGGGACAGGGAGGAACTCCTTATATGGTCAGCGCACTCTATAGTAGGGAGGAGGATTATCACAACAAAATAAAGTGATATTTGTATTAAGCAAAATCGCTGACTACACCTTTAATGAGCCATGCCATTAGTATCTGTCGAGTTGCACTGTATATACAGTACGTATGAACTTTACTCCCCTGCCTGTTTATGTCAGGTCCCGGTATATGTAACACGTTGCTGATGCATGCTTTTTTTATTTAATTTTCAGAGAACAGTCATTTCCTGAACACAGTGGTGGCAGTCATTCAAATTAATTAGTCAGTGGAATGGAGAAAAGCCTCCGTGTAATTAGCTGATTTGGTGCTAATGGGTTAATCCCCCCAACTCCCACAAAAAGTACACGTGCCATGTCTCCGTCTGTACGGCCGTGACGGCTCCATCGTTAGTTAGACAGACGCATCGGCGCGCGGCGTCTCTGAAGTCGACTTATTTTGTCGTGCTCATCATCATGACATAAATGCGAGCTGTGAATTCACACAGACCTCCAGTGTTGTAAGTGGTATTCGTTTTCATTCCGTCAGCGGAATGTTATTGCACAAAGCGCATAGGCTTAAATCCCCAGTGAAATGAAAAATGCATTTTTCACACTTTTAGATCACACCCGTAGTCGCTATACGGACATATCCAGCAATGCATGCAAAAATGCAATGCAATGCTTCTTTTCACTTTTGTGTATTTACTGAGTGATGCACTATACCAGGGGTTTTCAACCTTTTTCATCCCAGGGCCCACCATTTATTCGGCATTTGAGCCACGGACCACCATTTGAGTACATTTTAGCCCCACAGACCCCGAAACTAAAGATTTCTTTTGCTTTTGTCCACAATTCCAGGCTGGATTTGGGAAACAAAACAGGCAACCATTAATCTTCTACATTCTCTAGTTGTGTAGACTTGGGCTAATTAAGATTATGAATATTTCAACTCTTGAGTGTTAAAATGAAACGTAAAAATGAACGTAAAAATGAACGTAAAAATGAAACCAAATGGACCCTTGCGGGTCCATTTGGTTTCATTTTTACGTTCTCAAGAGGTACATCTGGTTAACTAACTTAGCTGGGGACCACCTGGAACCCTCCCATGGACCACTGGTGGTCCCCGGACCACTGGTTGAAAACCACTGCACTATACTAAAAGCCAATAGAAATGAAGCTCACTGTTGGAGTCCCATCCCTGCACACAGCTGGGTTTGACAGAACAAGTACCATTTTACTGCACCTTTAATGCTTTGCTAAGTACTCTTGTATTCAGCTACTTGTACAGCTACAGTTACCTCATCGTGGCAGTAGCTTGATCAAGCTACAGTTACACCCTGGGACAAATGTAACCTGAAATGTTGCAGCTACATTTATAAAAGCTCAGCTACTTTTTGTTCATGTGGTATATATGAAACAACTACAGTATATATTCCAGGAGGGACAGGTACGACCCTTTTTAAGAGTCACGAACATCGCGACAGATGCTATTCCGATCGCAACCTTTTTTTAATGGTCGCAACCCTTTTTCCTTTTTTCCCACCTGCCCCAACCTTTTTACAATTACAATTTAGGCATTTAGCAGACGCTCTTGATCCAGAGTTACAATGATGAAAAGTTTACAATTTAATCAGGATTTACAATACATTTTGCAACATACAATGAAGCGCTAAAAACATTGTAATACATTAGGCAACCTATATAAGTCATTGCAGCAAGTACTGTGGGTTGGTATGTAATACAAGTGCTATGGGCTGAGATGGAGTCTTCAGACTGCGGCAGAAGATAGGTAGCGAGTCTGTGGTTCTGATTGCAGGGGGAAGTTCATTCCATAGTTTTGGGGCCAGGAGGGAGAAGAGCTTGGGGCGTGTGGAGCGTTGTCCAGGCGTTTTTAGTGGGGCTACTGCCAGCTTCCCAGTGTCGGCTGATCGGAGTGCACGGGAGGGCTTGTAGGGTTTTCTGAGGCCACTGAGGTAAGGTGCAGTCAAACCTTTGGTTGCTTTGAATGCAAGCGTGCAGAGTTTTGAACAATGTGCATGCAGCGACTGGGAGCCAATGGAGGGAGCGGAGAAGCGGAGTGACATGTGAGAATTTGGGCTGGTTAAAGACCAGGCGGGCTGTGGCGTTTTGGATCATTTGGATCGTTTGGATGCGGATTTTTAGAATAAGGTCGGGATCGGGGAAGCATAAGGTCAGAAGTGGCAGATCACAGTGGAGGTACTGTAAAAGGGTGAGGCCAGTTTTGAATTGCAGCTGCCCATAGGTGCCGTTTGAGAGCAGTTTTGAAGGAGTCAAGGGATTCACATGTTTTAAGGCAGGGGTTTTCAACCTTTTTGACTCCAGGGACCACCATTTATTCAGCATTTGAGCCACGGACCACCATTTGATTGCATGTTCACACCAAAGAACTGAAATTAAAGAATTCTTTTGGTTTTGTCCACAATTCCAGGCTGTATTTTGCCAACAAAACAGTGTAAAAGAGTGTAAAAATGAAACCAAATGGACCCACAAGGGTCCATTTGGTTTCATTTTTACATTCTCAGGAGTTACATCTGGTTAACCAACTTTCCATCATTTAGCCTGGGGACCACCTGGAACCTTCTCAGGGATTCACATGTTTTAACGGGCTGTTGGTATAGGGCATTCCACATTTTGGTGGCATAGGAGCGAGAAGAAATTTAGTCCCTTATTTGTGCACTCAGTTACACGTAGTTGATCTTGCCCAACCTTGCTTGTGTTAAAGGTACTTGCCTACTCCAGGAGGAGCAGGCAAAGATACCACATCATCAGACCTGCAGCAGTGGAGGTTCTCGCCACGGTAGTGTGATGATTAATAGGCTCACAGCATGCACAGTAAAAATCCATAGTGTTCATTTAACTATCGGAGTGCGACAAATGATACTAAAACGGACCCCACGGAGACGGAGCATTGCACGGTTTGTTGTTATTGATATTCACTCAGACGATGCTGCGGACAGTTCCATTACAGAGTCTTTAGTGGGAGCCAGGGCTGCGTCTCCGACTCCCACACCTTGATTATCGAGCACAAAAGTGTCCCCACGTGCTTAAACACAGGCTTCAGGACGGAAGCAGATAGAGATTGGATACAGGCAGGGGCGGATCTAGGCATGGGCATAAGGGGGCAATGCCCCTCTAAATGCCCAGTCTACCCCACCAAACATGATGGCATGCAAAACAACCCAAGATATTTCAAATTAAGGTGCTTATAATGAAAATGCTTTGCCTATTACAAGTCCTGTAACCGAAAATGGTATGGTTGCGGCTTCATCACGTGATGAAGCCGCCCCCATACCATTTTCTCTTGCCCTCCCAATTGGGAATTGTTACATCCGCCCCTGGATACAGGCCTGTTGGTCCACGGCGGGGGGGAAAAAGACGTAAATGTGACGAGGTCTCCAGGGATGCGATGATGTACTGTACGTATTAGTACGAGCGTGGGACGTTTCTGTGTTTCCAATTAAACGTCTAAAACAACGGGGTGATAGCTGTGGGCGTGTGTGTGTGTACGCTTGTGCATGCGGGCGTGTGTGTGTGTGTGTGTGCGTGCGTGCTTGTGTGTGCGTGTTCATCATCACAGCACGGAGCCGAGGCCACATTATTCATGAAATTCTGCCCCCTCATATACAGTATATGGGCTGTACATTCGAGCTCTCCCACAGGTCTTTTCCACTCAGATAGACATAGAGGCACGCACGCACACGCAAACAAACCCACACGCGCGCACGTACACTCACACACACGCAGTTTTTTTTTGCGCTCTAGCTCACACATTACTGTAATTGCCAGGAGGAGGAATGTACGAGACCGAGAAAGAGGGCGAGAGAGGAGGGAAATCGAACAAGAACAAAGGGTGCTCGCGCCCACGGTGCCGTGGTCCCGAATGGCCATTTTTGCAGGGCATATGCGAATGTCTTGCACATACAGTATGCTGATATACAGCAGGTTGTACACAAGACCAAGATGTTTTTCTTATGTTTTAAAGGTAATAGAGGCAACTTTTTAGCCCCCCCCCAAAAAAAACAAAATAGATATATAGCTATATTTTTTCAGCTCTATGTTGCTTCTAGTTATTGATGTTGCAGCTGTTTCCCTGCAGACAGACACTTGCTTCATCCTGCAGACGGTCCAGAACGTTGTTGTTGTCAACAAATCATGAAAACAAAACATTTGTTGGGCTCAGAAAAGGCAGTGCTAATCTCCAGCAAATTCATAAGCATTCATAAGCATGATGACATTTTGCATATTTGCATATTTTGCCTTCTATAGGTTAGTGAATGGTACCCAGACTTCAGGGTCCTTTTTCTAGCGTTTTATTTTCTTCATCACTGGCCTATGGGTTGATCGCTGGCATTCATGGATATGTTGTTATTGTGTTGCCGTGACAGAAAACCTAAACTGAAACCTGTGCTGGAGGGAAGAGAAAAAGGGGGGAAAAGAGCCAGGCAGATTGTTGGAGGTATAGAGAATTAAGAATAACAGAACAGGAGTGAGCGATGGAGTGAACAATGAGAGAGAGTGAGGGAGAGAGGGAGGCCTCCAGCAGCTCTTATCGATTAGCTCTCCATTTAGTGGAGCGGTTTAGCTCTCTTATTAGGGCAGATTGTTCACTTTTTGAGAAAAGCGTGAAAATTGGTACACGCATAGCCAAAGACATTTAAAAAATATTTGGATGTGGAGGCATCTTGAATTCCAAGATGGCGGCCCCAAAATCCAAGATGTCTGCCCAGAAATGTGGTTTTTCTTCATAACTTCAAATGCATTGATTTTACGCCCATAAATGTATTGAACGTTAATACGAAGTTGGCCATTACGGACGATTTGGTACCAAGTACGTGTCTGTATCTCCTACGGTTCTTGAGATACAGCATATAGGTACTTTCACAGATCGAGGAGAGCAAGACATTTGTAACATTGATTCTTAAGTCAATCCAATGGTCATACAGACATGAAAATTGGTACACACACTCTGCAAACCCCACTATTTCTAAAAGTACTGCATGCCCTGCAAAATTCCAAGATGGCAGCCCCAAAATCCAAGATGTCTGTCCAAAAATGTGGTTTTTCCTTCATAACTCGAAATACGAAGATCTTAAGCCCCATAGATGTATTGAACGTTAATATAAAGTTGGGCATTACGGACATTTTGATACCAAGTACATGTCTTTATGTACTACGGTTCTTGAGTTACAACATATCCGTATTCATGAGGCACCAAAAGTGTAACATTTTGGCACATTTCACTATTTAACTCAAAGATCCCTTCATCACTTTCAGGAATCATTTTCAGGAAATGGACCTACATGTATCTGCTATCATAAACCACTTCAAGTTTCTCAATTGATGAAACGGGTCAGGAGTTATTAAACCGACCATAAAGGGCTGTTTCAGTGCTAAATTTGCTGCGTATAGTTAGCGAACATAAGCCACCCAGAAATGTCTGTCTGTGCATCTGCCCTTCACAATAAGTGTATATCTGAAGCGGTGTAGTGTATAGTGTAACATGTGTAATAGTGCATTAGGGTAATATGTGTAATAGTGTAATAGGGCAATATGTGTAATATTGTCATAGTGTAACATGTGTAATAGTGTAATAGGGTAATAGTGTCATAGTGTAACATGTGTAATAGTGTAATAGGGTAATATATGTAATAGTGTCATAGTGTAACATGTGTAATAGTGTAATAGGATAATATGTGTAATAGTGTCACAGTGTAATATGTGTAATAGTGTAATAGGATAATATGTGTAATAGTGTCATAGGGTAATATGTGTAATAGTCTCATAGTGTAACATGTGTAATAGTGTAATAGGGCACTATGTGTAATAGTGTCATGGTGTAACATGTGTAATAGTGTAATAGGATAATATGTGTAATAGTGTCTTAATGTAACATGTGTAATAGTGTAATAGAGTAATATATGTAATAGTACCATAGTTTAACATGTGTAAGAGCGTAATAGGGTAATATGTGTAATAGTGTCATAGTGCAACATGTGTAATAGGGCAATATGTGTAATAGTGTCATAGTGTAACATGTGTAATAGGGTAATGGGTTAATATGTGTAATAGTGTGGTATACAAAATAGCTGTATAGTGTAATTGCCCTATTACACTATTGCACATATATTATACTATTACACATATTAACCCATTACCCTATTACACATGTTACACTGTGACACTATTACACATATTACCCCATTACGCTATTACACATGTTGCACTATGACACTATTACACATGTTACACTATGACACTATTACACATGTTACACTATGACACTATTACACATGTTACCCTATAACACTATTACACATGTTACACTATGACACTATTACACATGTTACCCTATTACACTATTACACATGTTGCACTATGACACTATTACTACACATGTTACACTATGACACTATTACACATGTTACACTATGACACTATTACACATGTTACCCTATGACACTATTACAAATATTACACTATGACACTAGTACACATATTACCCTATTACACATGTTACACCATGAAACTATTACACATGTTACATTATGACACTATTACACATGTTACCCTATTACACATGTTACACTATGACACTATTACAATATTACCCTATTACACATCTTACTCTATGACACTATTACACACATTACCCTATTACACATGTTACACTATGACACTATTACATGTATTACCATATTACAGTACACCTCTATTGCATATATTACACTATTAACCCTATTACACTATTGCATATATCACACTATTACGCCTATTAGCATATTATACCATTATACTAGACACATGCTACACTTGTGTCCGCTTCACATATACCCTTATTGTGAAGGGCAGATGCACAGACAGACATTTCTGGGTGGCTTATGTTCGCTAACTATACGCAGCAAATGTAGCACTGAAACAGACCTTTACGATCGGTTTAATAACTCCCTACCGTTTCATCAATTGGGAAACTTAAAGTGGTTTATGATAGCAGATACATGTAGGTCCATTTCCTGAAAATGATTCCTGAAAGTGATGAAGGGATCTTTGAGTTAAATAGTGAAATGTGCCAAAATGTTACACTTTTGGTGCCTCATGAATACGGATATGTTGTAACTCAAGAACCGTAGTACATAGAGACATGTACTTGGTATCAAAATGTCCGTAATGCCCAACTTTATATTAACGTTCAATACATCTATGGGGCTTAAGATCTTCGTATTTCGAGTTATGAAGGAAAAACCACATTTTTGGACAGACATCTTGGATTTTGGGGGCTGCCATCTTGGAATTTTGCAGGGCATGCAGTACTTTTAGAAATAGTGGGGTTTGCAGAGTGTGTGTACCAATTTTCATGTCTGTATGACCATTTGATTGACTTAAGAATCAATGTTACAAATGTCTTGCTCTCCTCAATCTGTGAAAGTACCTATATGCTGTATCTCAAGAACCGTAGGAGATACAGACACGTACTTGGTACCAAATCGTCCGTAATGGCCAACTTCGTATTAACGTTCAATACATTTATGGGCGTAAAATCAATGCATTTCAAGTTATGAAGGAAAAACCACATTTCTGGGCAGACATCTTGGATTTTGGGGCCGCCATCTTGGAATTCAAGATGCCTCCACATCCAAATATTTTTTAAATGACTTTGGCTATGCGTGTACCAATTTTCACGCTTTTCTCAAAAGTGAACAATGGTTTTGCTAACCCGCTCCACTAATTTCGTCCTGGCGCTCTGCGTCTCCGCTAGCGGCCCGCAGGGAGGATGGCGGATAACAAAGACCTCAGAAGACCTCCAACCTTTCATGACCTCTCTCTCTCTCTCTCTCTCTCTCTCTCTCTCTCTCTCTCTCTCTCTTCTCTTTCTCTTCAAATCAGCTGTTGGCACAACATGCCTGTCAGCAGACATGTCGCTCAATTGTGCACCATTTTTCCTACTCCAGCAAATTGTTGTGAACAATCAGGACCCACTATGCAAACATATTTGAATACTTTGTCCTGATTGGCCACCCCAATTCTCTGGAGTAGGAAATGGATGTGACCTATTCCAGACCTATCTGCTGATGGGCAATTATTTTGCCAACAGCTGATTTGGTCTGGCTTTAGCCAGTCTCTCTCTCTCTCTCTCTCTCTCTCTCTCTCTCTCTCTCTCCAGCATATATTAGCAATGGATGGCCTCCATCCCCCTTGCAGAGGATTTGACATTTGACTCCATCAAAATTGTTTGGGTCATCAGGTTATTTCCCTGTGTGTGCTGTGTAGGTACAACAACAAAACAAACATTCTTGCATTAATTAATAGACCTGCCCTCTCCCCAGTGTCCAACCATGGCATGGGTTGGACAATTTCCAGTTTTGTTAATGGCTTTCATGGAGACATGGTGGCACAGTTGCCTGTGCTGTTGCTGCCTCGCAGCTCACAGCTCACAGCTCACAGCTAGAAGGTCCCTTTACACCTGACGGGGGGGGGCCGTCAGGTGTAAAGGAGCAACTTGGACACTCACGTGAGCTCAAGTCTGCTACTTTCCCCATTTCCTCCATATTTGGTGACGAAGGGTTGGTGGAGGGTGTGTAGAGCCCACGGATAACATTGGATCAGTGGTTTTCAACGTTTTTCATACCAGGGCCCACTATTTATTCAGAATTCGAGTCACGGACCACCATTTGATGGTGGTCCGTCCGCAAAGGCCTAAAACTAAAGATTTATTTTTCTTCTGTCCACAATACAAGGCTGGATTTGGGAGACAAAACAGTCAAACATACAGATCAAAATAATCGTCTACATTCTCTAGTTGTGTAGACTTGGGTAATTCAGATTAATATTTTACCTCTTGAGAGTGTAAAAATTTTTACGCTTTCAAGAGTTACATCTGGTTAACCAACTTTTCATCTGGTTAACCACATGGAAACCTCTCAGGGACCCCTGGTGGTCCCCGGACCACTTGTTGAAAACCACAGGGTTACCTTCCTAAACTCTGTGTGTGTGCGTGCATACTCACACTTGCGTATGTTTTCCCAGCCCTTGGAAGCCTGTTTTCTGCAGCCCATTAAAAAGTCATGTTGGGTGTTGGCATATGAATCAACAGCAATTAGCTAACGCCACGCCTTGGGTAGGCCATCTGCTGAGGGAGCTCCTCGGCGGTTTCTACACGCGTACAAACAGGTGGTCCCTGCCGCCTCGCTGGTCTCGGCGGCGATGACTGCACCACGGGCAGCGTGATTAATATGTGTTTAAAATCATGTCGGTGTATATATCCAGTATGTCACAGCACAATGGCAAAAACAGTTCACTTGGGGGCGGAAAAAAGTACACTCCCATGCTTTCATTGTCGAAGGCGTACCACCTGAAGGGGATTTCAGGTCCGCTTCAGCCCAGACTCACCGCCGTCCAAGTTATCTCCCGGTACAGTGCGAAAATAGAGTAGTTATTGGGCAATTATAGCCACTGGATTTGGCTGTAAACCTCAGGTTTAACAGTCATAAGCAGTAATACGGTAATGTACCGGTTGTTACAAAAATGTTTAGTGGAACTTCACTGTAATATACACATCTGTATTCCATTGTTTTTACACAATGATGTAGAGACAGAATCATACTTACTGTAGTGCTGCAAGAATTGGCCAGTAGAATGGCAGTCGAATATGAGTTTTATAACACAATGTGGGATCGGCTGATTGGACCGATTCAAACTAAATAAAATCCTGTCCTGTCCCAATCCTGGACCAGAGTTTAAAAGAAGTGCAGTTTAGTTGTCGCTGAACTGTCAATCTGACAAAATGCAATAATGTCATTGGCTGTGGGACAGGTGAACGTTCCTTCCTTGTTTATTATGTTTAACCGGCGCACCTGTTCAGAAATAGCATATCTATGAGCTAGTATCTTGTACATTTTTTGTTTACAAGCTTGATAAATGTATAAACATTAAAAGTTTAACTCGTAGTAGTCCTTGGTACAAAATAGGTCGGCCATAATATATTTTGATTTTTCAAACCAGCACGTTACATCCATTTTTTTTCTACATGGACATGGTTTCGCCACTTCCAGGCATCCATTTTGCTTCCCATCGACGTTCTTCTACGTCTGCCCAGGGTTGCATCCATCACGTCAGTCAAGACACCATAGCCAATTGATTCGCTAATCGAATATCATTATCACCAGCAATTAGCTCTGCTGCCGTTGCCATGGTTAATTAACAGACGCGTGGTTGAATATGCCATTTGAAGAGAAAGGATATTGTCATGTGGTACAGTTAATATGCACATAATGTACGTACGTACGGTGCATGCACACATCCATTGCAGACACACATTGAAAACACATTTGAACAATTTATTAACGCGTTGGATCCATAATGACAAGTGTAATTGTCCTGTGAATTAATGACGAATTAATGGGTAGACGAGCAGACTTGTCTTAAAGGGATAGTATTTTTTTTTTTCGAACTTAAGTACGAACTACTTACCATTAATATAGTGGTGCCAACTGTATTTATTGATTGCCAGAGTCCTGTGGTGGGAGTTCTGCTCTACTCTTTTGGTGAATATGAAGTTGTTACCGGTCATTTTGTGGGGGTCACTGGGGCCACGCAGTAAAAGTAAATGAATCCAGAAAACTAACCAAATTGGTATTGTTGAATTTTTTCTATTTTTTCTATTCTAAAATATTAGCACAACCTTTGTTCATTTTTGACCCCCCTATATCACCTGGAACTACTTTTTGGGCGTAGTGGACGCAAAAAACATTCCTTTTTTTCTGATTATCCAGTAGATTGGCCTCATTTTAGTTTGCTAACGCTAATAGGAGACCAGCCACAAGCACCAGGACCCAGTGGTCATTTTACCACCGCTTCCCCCCGAAAACAACAATCGATAAGAGATGTTATTTTAACTAACCCTAACCAAACCGCTACAAGCCTGACCAAACATTTACCCTATCCCCATCCGCAAGCATGCGTGACGCACAACCTCCAATAGGAAGTGTTGTCCATGGAGCCTATAAGGGAGTGGTATGCAACCTTTTTGACACCAGGGCCCACTATTTATTTGGAATTTGAGCTACGGACTACCATTTGATGTCATTTAGCCCCACAGACCCCCAAAAATAAGGATTTCTTTTGCTTTTGTTCACTATTCCAAAATGGATTTTGGAAACAAAAACAGGCAAAACAAAATTACTAAAATGACCATTAATCGTCTACATTCTCTAGCTTTGTGGACTTGGGCTAATTCAGATGATGAATATTTTAACTCTTGAGAGCGTAAACATGAAACCAAATGGACCCGCAAGGGTTCAGTTCTTTCACAAGTTCATTTTAATTTGTATTTTTTCCTCACGCAGTTACTTTTTCACATCCTGTGCCGTTGGCATCCTCTTAACCGCAGCTGGTCGTTTTGAAGTCATAGACTGCCAACGTTATTGATTGCAGTCTATCGATTCCCAATATCCTGTCCAGGGTCTTTGTGAGCATGTTTGTGTATATGTCCATGTGTGTGTGTTTGTGCATAAATGTGTGCATGTGCATGCATGCATACATTTGTTGTGCTGTGTGCTGTGTGTGTGTGTGTGTGTGTGTGTGTGTGTGTGTGTGTGTGTGTGTGTGTGTGTGTGTGTGTGTGTGTGTGTGTGTGTGTGTGTGTGTGTGTGTGTGTGTGTGTGTGTGTGTGTGTGTGTGTGCACCATATGTGCATGCATGCGTGTTTTTTTTTTTTTTTTTACAAAAGGATTCGGAAAAAAAGCCATAAGCGTTCTTGGATAAATTATTTTAGCAGACCCCCCATACATTAGACTTACAGTTTGGTGGAGGGGAGGGAGGTTATTTCATAAGGCTGCAGGAGCGGAGCCTTGAGCATTGAAGACTGTGTTCAGTGTAGCTCGCAAAAAAACAATGCAGATTGATGGCGTATATGTTGGCTTTTTAGCGGTTACTGCGTAGGAGTGACGGGAGTTGAGTGAGGTTGAAATATGGATGGTTTTCAACCCGTTCTGCCTTGCCTTCTATTAGTTTTACAGTGGTTCCCAAAGTTTGGGTCTCACAGATTAAAAACGTTAACATTAAATTGGGGTCCGCAGAATACTGCGTGTGAAACTGTGGTTCCTCTGTTCATTGCAGTGGTTGAAAATCACTGCTAGAGCCGTAAAAATCTTGTTTTATGGATATCCTGCAGGCATGACTTCTAAAATGGGGGTCCACAGTCATGACAGGTGTAAATTTGGGGGTCCTCGACATGACAAAGTTTTGAACTGACGGCTGTATTAACTAAATGGTCTACCCAAGGACTTTTGGACTTTGCGACACTTGACCAAGCCAGATGCACTGCACTTGAAAGGGAACCTTATAGTGTTGTGCATTTCACTTGTGCACAATTGTGCGGGTACGTGCAGAGAGTGCTAGAGGGGCAGGGGCTAAAATCCCAGGAGAGGGCACATCTGAACAAAAACAGCAGCTGTATAAGATTGGCTATTTTTGGGGTGCTAGTGGAGATGCACGTGTAAAAACAGGTATAATATGAGACAGTTTGTTCAGTGCAAAAATGCTGCATTTAAGTTTCAGGAGAAATGGCCTGGAAAGGAGGGGCATGTGCAATTCTGTAGTAAATGCTGCAATTGTGGTTCTGGCAATAAGGGCAGTTGTTTTACAGATGGGTAAAAACGGGCAGGGGCTGAAGCCCCCTTTGACGTTTGATGTGTGCACGTTCCTTGCATCTGCGTATGACCCCCAGCTGTCAAGATGCAGGCGCTTTTCCAAAACACCTCATCTAGTACTGATGAGCGAGATCACTATCGTGCTGTCATTTATTTTCTGAGCACCAAAGGAATGCTTTTTTTTTTGCATTTTAAAAACGAGATTGATTTCGATGTAATCTCACCCATCATCTCTTGTCTGTAGGTGTAATTGAATGGCTGGTTGTCTCCGGGTATCCCTGATCCCTGGGGCTGCCCCACGGCCATCTCGCGCACGGCACGCACGCGCACGCACGCATGCACGCACGCACGCACGTCACGGACACACACAGTACAGCACGCAATAATTCACCTGACAGCTTGACAGCAGATGCTATTTATAGTGCCAAACGCCAACTATGCGTGCACGTGGAAGAGGAATAGAGAGAGAGAAAGAAGCTGAGAGCACAGCCGTACACAGAGAAAAAGTGAGAAACATAAAGAAGGAAGGAGAGAGACAGACAGACACATGGCAACGCACACAGCGACGGATAGAAGAGCAGTAGTGTAAAGTTGCTTACATTTACTTCAAGTAATGTTTACAGTAATGAGGTAGTGGATTATCTCCAATTGATCCTTTCCTATAATGACATCATATTCAGGGCCAACTTAGCCCTCACCCTGTAACTTTTGCCTCCACCCTTTATGTCATTGGTATGCATGAAATCCAAGCGGCTGTGGCTCAGGAGGTAGAGCAGGTCGTCCAATGACCCGTGGGTCGGCGGTTCGAATCCCGGCTCCTCCTGTCTATGTGTCGAAGTGTCCTTGGGCAAGACACTGAACCCCAAATTGCCTCCAATGAGTTGGTTGGTGTGAGCTGGCCACCATTGGTGTGTGAATGTGGGAAGTGGGGACGCTGGCGTCGACTGTTCGCCGCTCTACTTCCCAATGTATGAATGAATGGACCATTGTAAAGCGCTTTGAGCACTTGGAAAAGCGCTATAAAAATGCAATCCATTATTATTAAGAAGTCTGAAAGAAGCCCAATGAAACCGACTGAAACCAGACCAGATCATATTCTAATGAGACAGAGAATAGCAGTGAGGAGGGAGGGGGCATAAAGGGGGGGGGGGGGGGGGGGGGGGGGGGGGGGGGGTTGTGGACATTTCTGGTACTGCAGCCAAAATGGGTTGGAATAGCACCCTGAGAAAATATTAATCTGAGTGTTGGTTTAGGCTACAGTGAGTAAAATTGTATTAAAACGCAACATTTATATGATATATCTGATTTTAAATTCATGGTAGGGCCCATTGCACTCCATGATATTTGAACAATTTAGTTGGTTTTCATTATAATTACTAAACGGCCACTATGAAACTTGAACTCGTATACATTTCAGTTATTTGAAATATAGACGATCTACATACCGCATTGTGATCAAGCTTGTAGATATTTTGAAAACATGCCAAGACGCATGACTGCAGCCGTGCATCTTGGCACGGCTGCAATTGAAGAAAACAAGGGTGGTCTAATAATTTCTTCCATGACTGTGTATATATATACTGTATATGTATGTATGCATGCATTATTCACATTTTGTGAAGTGCTGCGCTGTTTGCTCTGGACCTGCTGTGTGCGTCATATAGCCCATAGCGGCACAGAGGGACCGCCGGGCTCTCCTGAAAACCCCATATCTGCCTGCCTGGTCGCCGTCACCTCGAGTGACATCCGCCTGGAATAACATCAGCCCTTGTGAAGTCTGCACATTTTCCTATAGACGGCCACCTGTGTCACCGCCTTGGAGCACTTCACTGCTCTAATTGAATCCAACAAACAGAATACAACCTGACCTTTGCGTTAATACAGCACGGCCGGCGCTCATAAAAGAATCATAATAACTGCCTTTCATGGCTCTACCGCGCCAGATAAGTACATTAAGAGGAACGGGCAGGCAGAGAGGGACAGCCAATGCAGACAAATGGAGTGAGGTTCTCGCAGAGAAAGACAGCCGTAATGAATGGGGACGGCGAGTTGAGAGAGAAAAGAGGCATTGGAGGGCACCGTTTTGATGTGGACCACTTAGGAACGGAAGGCGTAGCGTGGGCGGGAACAGGAAGCAGTGCGTAGGTTTCGACCAGGCCTACACTGAGCGCAGGCGGTCAACTCGCCCGTCCCATTTATTCCCCAAGTGTATCTTTACACCCCAAAAGGTTTTTTTTGTTTTTAAAACAGTCAGACCTTCATTGAGATATCAGTGATTTTCTGTATGCGCCTGAATGGTCCATCAATCCCATTCTTTGAATAGCCCTCCTCCTTTACCTCTTCCCTCCACCCACCCTTTAAGTTGTTATTGGTTGACATGGATCAGTCCCCACCTCCTCCAACTGTGGTTCAACTTCTCCCACCGAGGCTCAATGTTGATGAGGACAAGGGGCGAGGGAGCCCCTCAAGTGTGGATGTTTGTGGTACTGGTATAGCATCCTGAGAGGATGAAAAGGAAGGATCTGAGTGGTTGTTTAGACTTCAGGGGGAATAAAGAGGCATTAAAGGGCAACATTTAATTCATAATTTGATTTTAAATTCATGGTGGATGGTTCATGGTTAACTATAGTTAAAACTTTTTTATTTTCATCTACAAGCGGATCTGTTATTTTTGCTGATGTTCGTAACAGAATAGGGATGCTGGGGTTCAGCAATGTAGTGGCAAATAATACTATCCCTATCACATAAATTTGGTGGCCGTCCTGTAGTAACTCGGGGACCCCCCGTTTGAAGAGCCATGCCTTCTTTCCAGGCCGGCTTCTCTGTAAAGAGGACTTTGTATGGACGGCGAGGCAATAACCATTTAGACACAGAACGAAACCCCGCTGTGTGCGTGTTATCTGTACCTGACGTCTCTTTATCTAGATGGCTACGCTGTTTGTTTTCCATGTCGGTTCATATCTTTAAAGCTTTGCAAAAAAGCTAGATCACTTATGCCGACGGTGGCGCTCCAATTTCATATTTCACAGACCCACTGCTGTTCCATGTTAAATTCTACCAAAAGCGTAGGCTGTACTGCATAATAAAACTCAGCATGCGGCGGATATGGAATCTTATTCAGATACATGTTAATCACAGAAGCGCTCTGACGTTAAGACAACGCAAAGATGGGAAAACAGTGGGAGACAGGGTCAAAATAAGCTACTGTAGGAGATGTATGATAGCGGAGGGGATAGTGCGCAGAGCATACTGACATATTACTGCAATTTGGTTCACCATTTTCAATTCATCAGAACATTTAGGGCGCACAAAAACATACACTTCATTGTACACTTCAGAATTGCAGTCGTCCGTAGGTGTCCCTTTGAGATTCTCAGTGCGTGGCATGGTGCTGCACTATGCCGTGTGAGCTTGTTACATCTGCTGTTGTTTTTTATCTTGAAAGTGTGAACTTCTGGTTTAGAATAGCTTGGCTCCATACCAGACCCTGCCCACTCTACTGAATGAACTTTTTACGAATATTCTTATCTGATAATCATGAAGGCTAGATTCAGAAGATATTTGTAGCATGCCATATGTTCCGTAACATGTGCCAGGGCTGGGTCACTTTAACGATGGACAGAAGGCCACTATATTATGGTTCGGCAGTGACTTCAGAGTGCATGATTTCGGAAGTTCCATTCATTTTCCTCATAGACTTTTCAACAAGTATTTACAGTATATGAAGACGTTTTACAGAGTGGACAAGCCAACTCAGGTCGTTACACATCATGACAACACACATATTTTGAGCCGTTGTTTTTCTTCTTCTTTTTTATTTGGTCCAAAACATTGTGTTTGTTGTCATGAACTGTCAAAATCAGAGTTGGCTTTGTCTGTGGCATACTCATCTTTATATAAATTATTTTTGAAAAGTCTGTGAGGAAAATGAATCAGGGAAATCTTCTCCAGAATATGCACTCTAACATCACTGGAGCCCTATATCCCACTCCACGTGATCATTGTATAGTTCCCCACTCACTGCGGGCCGCATTAAAGGGCTTGTCTCCAAGTGGTTGTCTCCCAATGTGTCCAATAAGTAGTGTCAAAGAGACCAGAGACACTGGGCTCACTGCTAAAATCAAAAATATGTAAAAGCACATATTACACATATACTGTATAGACCCCCAGTAATTTGTTCTAAATCTTCTGTCAATAACATATATACTGTACATCTTTTGCAAACATGGTGAAATTGCCCTTTAAGTGGTGGCAGAGGCTGCATGTGACCCCCCACGGGTGCCAGTTGCCATGTATGCACTAGATGTTCTGTGCCAGGTGCCATCCAGTGCCATGTCAGACTATACCCATAATATGAGGTGACACTGACAGCCACCAACCCCCATACATGAGACCAACATGATAGCAACACAAAAGCAAAGTGTTGTTTTTGATATAAAAATAGTAAAAATAGCAGATAAACAAGCCCCAAACGCATCAGATGGTGACCTTTTTTAAACACATAATTACTTTATCCACCTTCCAAAAAAACCTTTACCGTAACCCAAACCATGTGCACAGCCGTGGTGGTTATAATCCCTCCCCGGTGGCCCTGCTAACAGACGCCAGAAAAATGTGTTAGTCAGGCCGACTGCAAATATATATATATTAGAGCTGTCAATCAATTAAAAATTTTAAGCGCGATTAGTTGCATGATTGCCCATAGTTAACCTTTGATTAATCGCAATTTAATCTCATATTTTTTTCTAGTTCTAAAGATACCTTAAATGTATGTTTTTCAAGAATATTCATATCAAGGTCAATTATTTATTCTTCATTTGAGCCACAGACCACCATTTGATGACATTTATTTGTCAACAATTTGATGCTGGTATCATTAGGAGCGAACATGCACATTTTGTAGAAAGTTTCCTACATTCTCTAATTGTGTAGACTTATTTTAAAGTAACTTAACTGATGCAGATATTTAACAATTATTCACCTGCATTTGTCGAAATTTAACCAAATAGACTCACTTGGCCTTTGGTAATACTGTGAGTTAACTCGATTCTCGCTTAATTAGATTAACTAGTTAATGCTGACAGCCTTTATATATATATATATATATATATATATATATATATATATATATATACACACACACACACACACACACACACACACACACACACACACACACACACACACACACACACACACACACACACACAAATGCAACACATATCCCTCCCCCATCCTTTCCGATCCGTCAACAAAGAGAACTTGTGGAAATGACAGGTCCAGGAGTGATCAAGCTTCGGCACTATACTGCAAATAACTTTGCCCTCCAACCAAACATGGAGATTGTCACTCTGCAGCGTGCTGTAGCTAGCAGCACCACCGTTCTTCCATCAGTGCTTCAAAGAACGTGCTCACATGCTTTTCCACTCAAATCTGCAGTGTTTTTTGTCTCCCCCCGTCTCCATCTGTTTGACACCATCACCAGGTAGTGGAGTGTTATGGCCATGTTGAAGTTTTCTGTGATGGGTTGTCCACTATGCTGTGTGTTCAGTGATGAGGAGTAAGAAAAAAAGAACAGGAGAAACAAAAAAAATGAACACAACACAAACCGTGTGCGAGTGCGTGTGTGTGTATGTGTGTGTGCGCGTGTGCGTCCATCAAACAATGAACATAACAGAGCTGCTCAAGAGCTTTGCAGGACTCGGTATTCAAAGCGTTTTTGATGGATTAATAATTCGGATGTCTTTGGTGTTACTTGGCGTGAGTTGAACTGATCGTGCAAGATCCAGTGAGACTTTTTTCCCCCTTCTTCTTTCAACAGGGTAAGGTTTATTTAGAGTCCCTGTTAAATTTAGAAAAATGTAAATACTTCTTGAGTTGCCTTCATTTTCTTTGAGATTCCTCTTGTTCTGGTTTCAGTTAGAGATGTGATGTGGAAAGTGTTTCTCTCATTATATGCTCCAATTATGTGATACTAGAATTTGTGTTGGACCTTGAGACCTTGACATGAAAAAAAACTTAGGCATAGTTCACATTGTTTTCACTTCAGTTGTATTAATCGATTGCAATCTGGTGGGAGTTCTGCTCTTTTTTTGGTGAAATATTAACTAGCCATAGTTCTGGTCATTCTTTGTGGAGGTCACTGGAAGCCACGCATTAAAAGTAAATTAATCCACTAAACAAACGCAATTTATTTTGTATTGTTGATGTAGCAGTGGCTACAGCCTCTGTTGTGATGACCCCCAAAGTCTAGTATCTGCCCCTAGACCAAGAGTGTTCAACTCAGACTCCTCTTACATGGGAACTACTTTTTGGGTGTAGTGTTATGGATGGAAAAAGCATAGGCTACGTCTGTGTTATAGAGGCGTCACAAACAAATAGGTCAACAATACGAATGTTAGTTTTGTGAATTAATTTACTTTTAATGCGTGCCACCCAAGCCCTCCCCGACAAAATGGCTGGTACTACTTAATATTCACCAAAACCAGAGTAGCCCCCTAGGGGACATAATTATTTTTGTGTTTTTTGCACCTGCACTTTTGCTTTTTCAATCTGCCTTTTACTTTTTCTACTGCGCCTTTTACTTTTTGCACCTGCACTTTTGCTTTTTCACTCTGCCTTTTACATTTTCTACTGCGCCTTTTACTTTTTCACTCACTTTTTTGTTTTTTTTGTCTAAGCGTTTTACTTTCTTCTATACTTTTTGCAAAAATCGCTGAATGAGATTTTTTTCAAACTCGCACTGCGAGTTTGAAACTCACCCTGCGAGTTTCAAACTCGCACTGCCAGTTTGAACTGGCACTGCTAGTTTGAACTGGCACTGCTAGTTTGAACTCGCACTGCTAGTTCAAACTCGCACTGCGAGTTTCAAACTCGCACTGCCAGTTTGAACTGGCACTGCTAGTTTGAACTGGCACTGCTAGTTTGAACTGGCACTGCTAGTTTGAACTCGCACTGCTAGTTCAAACTCGCACTGCGAGTTTGAAACTCACCCTGCGAGTTTCAAACTCGCACTGCCAGTTTGAACTGGCACTGCTAGTTTGAACTGGCACTGCTAGTTTGAACTGGCACTGCTAGTTTGAACTTGCAGTGCCTTTCAATCAGACATTAGTTCAGATTGCCGAACTAGCAGGCCAATCTGGGTCAATCTGCTCCCTCCCTCCCTCAATCAGAAGAGGGGGCGGGGCTAAGTTACACCAATCAGAAATCAGTAATATAATATAATTGAAATGAAGGTAATAATTAATAACTAACATATTAATAAGGGGGGAGGGAGGGAAGGAGGGAAGGATGGAGGGAGGAAAGGAGGGAGGGATGGAGGGAGGGAGGGAAGGAGGAAAGGAGGGAGGGAGGGATGGAGGGAAGGAGGGATGGAGGGATCGAGGAGGAGGGAAGGAGGGAGGGAGGGAGGGATGGAGGAAAGGATGGAGGGAGGGAGGGATGGAGGAAAGGATGGAGGGAGGGAGGGATGGAGGAAAGGAGGGATGGAGGGAGGGAGGAAAGGAGGGATGGAGGGAGGGAGGGAAGGAGGGAGGGAGGGAGGGAGGGAGGGAAGGAGAGAGGGAGGGAAGGAGGGAGGGAGGGAGCAGATTGACCCAGATTGGCCTGCTAGTTCGGCAATCTGAACTAATGTCTGATTAAAAGGCACTGCGAGTTCAAACTAGCAGTGCCAGTTCAAACTAGCAGTACCAGTTCAAACTAGCAGTGCCAGTTCAAACTGGCAGTGCGAGTTTGAAACTCGCAGGGTGAGTTTCAAACTTGCAGTGCGAGTTTGAACTAGCAGTGCGAGTTCAAACTAGCAGTGCCAGTTCAAACTAGCAGTGCCAGTTCAAACTGGCAGTGTGAGTTTGAAACTCGCAGGGTGAGTTTCAAACTCGCAGTGCGAGTTTGAACTAGCAGTGCCAGTTCAAACTAGCAGTGCCAGTTCAAACTAGCAGTGCCAGTTCAAACTAGGAGTGCCAGTTCAAACTGGCAGTGCGAGTTTGAAACTCGCAGGGTGAGTTTCAAACTCGCAGTGCGAGTTTGGAAAAAATCTCATTCAGCGATTTTTGCAAAAAGTATAGAAGAAAGTAAAACGCTTAGACAAAAAAAACAAAAAAGTGAGTGAAAAAGTAAAAGGTGCAGTAGAAAATGTAAAAGGCAGAGTGAAAAAGCAAAAGTGCAGGTGCAAAAAGTAAAAGGCGCAGTAGAAAAAGTAAAAGGCAGAGTGAAAAAGCAAAAGTGCAGGTGCAAAAACACAAAAATAATTATGTCCCCTAGGGGGCTCCGTAAAAACCAGAGTAGAACTCCCATCATGGGACTCTGGCAGTCAATTAACACAATTGCTGCCACGACAGTATATTAAGGCAAGTGCCGGCAATTGATTAAATTGTGAATTATTCCTTTAAGCCCATGTGTAGCTATATGGCTGCTACTGAACATAAATTTTTTTTCCTCACTAAATTGGGCCACCTGGGGAGTGAAACAGATAAACAAC
>CM076987.1:12186026-12281026 GCA_039105355.1 Benthosema pterotum
AAATCTTTAGTTTTGGACTCTGTTGCTGCTAAGATGTCATCAAATGGTGGTCCTCCGTGGCTCAAAATCCTGAATGAATAGTGGGCCCTTGGACCAAAAAGGTACTTGCTGGCAATGTGTGCATGTGCATACTGCCCATAGGCCTATACAGACCATGTGTGTCGCGCCCCACCTCACCGCGTGTGCGCTTATATAGCACTCTTATCACATAATTAAGTGGCATTTAATAGACTGTTCTTAAACTCACTGGAGTCTCTGCAGACAGCAGAGGAGAGGAGACGCAGCTCCACAGTATATAATCAGTTGGAAGTGTCAGTGGATATTAACATTATGCCCCCCCACCCCTCATATAATAAGATGTCTTTATTATTTTATATTTAAAATTTCATTAAATGGCAATATCTGAGCCTGCCATAATTAAGCAAATATTGGCTCGCGAATATATCCAGGAACGCAATGATGTTTCTTTCTGTCACCCAATAAAAAATGTTATTAAAGGACTTCTTCTTCCCGCTACGGGAAGGCAAACACGCCGATGCAGAGCCGGATTTCAACCAGCCCTACCTGGGTGGGCTGGAAGAATGGCAGGGGAGGGGGTGGGAAGGGGAGACCCGGGTGTTTCGTATTGAGGAACCCCAGAATGACATTATATTATGCCCCTTTTGAAGAGATATTCCAGCGAACAACATAAGAAAAAACTTCCCACCTAATCAGAAATGATAATCAGTTTAAGAGCAGATGAAACTCTTTGAGAGTTTCATCTGCGTAAAAATGAAACCAAATGGACCCTTGCGGGTCCATTTGGTTTCATTTTTACGCTCATTTTTTGCTCATTTTTACGCTCGCAAGAGTTAAACTATTTATCATCTGAATTAGCCCCAAGTCTACACAGCGTAGAGATTTTAGAAGATTAATGGTCATTTTGATCTGTTTGCCTGTTTTGTTTCCCAAATCCAGCCTGGAGTTGTGGACAAAAGCAAATTAAATCTTTAGTTTTGGGTTGTTGAGGGGCCTAAAATGTCATCAAATGGTGGTCCGTGGCTCAAATTCTGAATAAATAGTGGGCCCTGGAATCAAAAAGCTTGAAAACCACTGTGCTGTTGCGATGGCAGGAGGGACGTCCCAGAGTTGCTATACTCTACAGTAGTATTTTTGGTCCCTCCTCTCTGGAGGAATCCTTAGCATTGTTATTGTGCTTTGAATAAAAGGAAATAAGTTTTTCAGCAAAAAAGCAAAAAAATGATTTGAACATAAAAACGTGATCGGCTCTCCGTGTCCAAAAACAAACTGAAGAGCTGTTCTCCTAGAGTACTACCCTGTCCTTCTCCAACATACACACGCTAACCAAAACACAACCCATAACCCTCCGCCCGCCGACCCCGTTAATGACACAATCCTCTGTACATACTATAACAATAATGCCATAAGGTTACAGTATTTTGACAGAACACTACATTGGATTTGATACCGGTATTTCCTAAAGATTTATATACTTTAAACGGGACATTCTGCACAACGATTGCTTTTGCTTTTGGTACTTCGAGTACATTTTAATGCATTTCTTTTTTTTTTACTCGGATGCACTTTGAAACCTGCACTTTTACTTGCATAACAGGGACGTTTCTATATTGCTGTATACCGTCTATCTCCCACTGATTGACGGACGGATGAGAGGGGACAGGGGAAGAGCGATAATGATCGGAGGATAGCAGCGATCGGAGCAAGGCGAGAGACAGAGCGTTCCAGAGAGAGAGAGAATTCGGCAGCAGAGAAATAACAAGCGGCGCAGCATCGGCCCTGATGATGAAAAGGCTGGAAGATGAAGAAAGAGGAAAAAGAAGAAAGGAGGAGAGAAGGAAGGAAGGGAGGGAGGGAGGGAGGGAAGAAGAAGAAGAAGAAGAAGAAGAAGAAGAAGAGGAGGGTGGCTGACGGAGGTGTGAGAACGAAAGGAAAGGAGGAAAAAATAAGCATCCCACAAATCATGAGCAAGATGAAGAGGATTATGGGCTTGTGCACATCAAGGAGGAAAAGCGTGTGTGTGTGTGAGTGCGCGTGCGCACTGCGCACACGTGTGTGGGCACAGGAGCGAACGATTGAAAGAGGGAGGAGGAGAAAGGCGGAGCGGATGCAGGGTAAGAGGGACAGAGCGGCGGTGTTAGCGCCTGTGTGGATGCAGCAGAGGTGTAGAAGAAAGGCGGGACGCTGCTTGTTGGACTCAGATAGCAGGGGGACTAACGGACGGCGGGAAGCGTGTCCATCACACGCCGATTTATTTTTATTTATTTATTTATTTCGCTTTTTTGATTTTTCTTACTTTTTTTCACTTTGCAAATCCGCTCTCATCACAGCATGGCGGTCAGCAGTGTATCACCATGTCGTCACACTAAAACTACTACTACTACTACTATTACTACTTTATTCTTGACTGACTAGTAGCTAAATGTAAAGGAAAAAAAACGATGCAATGTCTAAAACAAATTAAAAACTAGACTGAAATGTTAGGGAGGGAGGCCATCGCACTTGCAGTATGTATGCATCTTCGATAGCATTGTTATGTAGACTTATAGCAGTGTATGTACTGTAGACTTATTGGTTTTCATGTAAATATAAACATTGATAGCTTATGTATGGTTCAAATGAATAGTCTATATGTATCTGAAGTATCGCCTTGTTTTTTCTTTTCTTCATTTCTCAATGTAAGTCGCTCTGGATTAAGATGCTAAATTTATGCTAAATGCATAAATTGTAAATTGGATGACTAGTGGAGAAGAGATCCAGTAGAACTTTTAAAGTCATATGTTTTATGTTGGTTTCCAATGCGAGTAGCGGGAATGCTTATTTCGCAGATTTTAAAAAAGACAATATAGCATACAAAATACACAATGATTAGGCATTAAAACATTTAAATTCAAAATGATCAAATGCAAAATGCTAAATATTGCACATATTCCAATTCATGTTTAAAAAAAAATAGAAACAAAGCATGTGAGCTTATCTGGCCTTACTATTCTCACTTTAAATTGTAGATTTTTTTTTTTTTTTTTTTTTTTTAAGATATCCTACCTCCTAACCATCAGTTATCTTTTTTGGACTACTAAATACACTACATTGTATTAAAAAGACAATTGACCAAAAAAAAAGTGTAACATTATACACCTTTTGCCGATATTATCTACATGTTGTCAGACACCTCTTAGAGTATTCTGATTCATCAACAAACCGTCTCTCTGTGCCTTGTGAGCGCTAGGCTATATATAATCGTAGATCGAACACTCAGGATTCCTGGATATTCTCACAGAGCGCTCTGAGCAAACTGTACCAAACCACACCCTAGATATCCCAAATGGTTGTTCCTCGTGCTTATTGGCTCCAACATGATCTCACACATCCCATGCAGTAGGCCTTGTAGTCCCGGATGGGGGTGGGGGTGCTGTATAACGCCACTCTTGGTTAAATTCCCACTCCGACAGACCTAAAGGAATATGGCAGGGCCGTTCCAAGCCAATTATACAGGCGGTGGTGAGAGCCATGCATGGGTTTGAGATGAGATGAGACGAGCTCTCTCTCTCTCTCTTTCTCTTTCTCTCTCTCTCTCTCTCTCTCTCTCACTCTCTCTCTCTCTCTCTCTCTCTCTGCAATCGGCAGATTGGGTGACGGATCGCGTAGCGGCCCACGCGTGCGGTCACACCCGGGAAGCAAGGCGAGAACGAGTGACAAAGTCTCCCATCTGCCCACAGAGTGCCCACAATGCCATCATTCTTCTTCTTCTTCTTCTTCTCCCCCTTCTCCTAACCCCCCCCCCCCCCCCCCACCCAACACACACACACACACACACACACACACACACACACACACACACACACACACACACACACACACACACAACACACACACACACACACACTTTATTCTAACAACACACACTGGCATGTCATTACCTTACTTTCTCTGTCTCTCTCTCTTTCTCTTTGTGTTTTTTTCCTCCAAATTTGTCTCAGGCTTGGTCTTGTTCCCTGTTTTAATAAAGCTGGGACGCTCGACAAATATCTAGCTGTCTGAGTGCAACGTCATTGGGCTTTAATATGTTCTGTGTGTGTGTGTGTGTGTGTGTGTGTGTGTGAGTCTGCGCATGCACACACTTCATATCTTTGCCTGTTTTAATATGAATAGCTTACTGGCGTGCATGGGGGGGTGGGGGTATATGAATCGGTGGCACACGAGCACGGCGGTATTATTGTCTGGATCGCTGAGTGGCAGCGGCTCCGCGCGGCGGCGGCTTTGCAGTGTGCCGATGTAATAACACGACTCGCTTGTTTTGGTGGGTGGCAAATAAAAACAACAGGGGCGGAGGAAGGGAGAATAATATGCATCAGATCATAACCCTGTTGCTTCGAAATTATTTTTTTCCCACTGCCTTTGAGCTTCTCTCTGTGCCTTCTCTGTGACCCCCCCCTCCCAACTACCCCCTCTCTGCAAAGACACGTGGACGTGCACGCACACCAGGGGTGGATCTAGGCATGGGGGGGAGGGGGGCAATGCCCCCCTAAATGCCCAGACTGCCACACCAAACATGACGGCCTGCAAAACAACCCAAATTTCAATTTTATTTCAATTAAAGTGCTTATATTTAAAATGATTTTAAACACTACTACTGCTAATAACTAACTACAGTTGTGTCACGACTAAACCAACAGCATTTCATCATTGAAAACAGAAAACTCTCTGAGTCAGACCTTTAGCTTTATGCATGCTGCGTGTCTGCTGCAAGTTCAACAACAACTGATGTTATTATTGATGCATACACTGTAAAAAGTAAAACATTGGATCAACTCAAAAATTGTTGAGCAATCATTCACACCAAATATTTTTACGTTGACTCAATTTTAAATAATTGAATCAGTTCAACCTTTATTTTTTTACTCCATGCAAACCATTTTCTTAAGGTTGAAGCAAACCAATTTTTTTAAGGTGTCCTAACTTAAAAAAAATTAGGACACCTTGAAGAATTGGTTTGCTTCAACCTAAAAAAAATGGTTTGAATGGAGTTAAAAAATAATGGTTAACCTGACCCAATTATCTGAAATCGAGTCAACGTAAAAATATTTGGTGTGAATCGATTGCTCAACAATTTTTAAGTTGAGACAATGTTTTTAGTTTAAGTTACTTCAAATTAGAAAGTTAAAGTCACTTCAACGTAGAAAGTTAAAGGAACACTGCTGACCTGCAACCAGCTTTGTATAATTACAAAAAAAGTAGAATATCAGAACCGTTTTGCAGGCATTCGTTTAGTTTTGCAGTTATTGAGAGATTTGAGTTAAGTTGCGGACCAGTGATGGCATTTCGGACCAGTGATGTCATTTATGCACAAATGCCATCACTGGTCCACAACTTAACTCAATAACTGTAACTAAACAAATACCTGCAAAAATGTTCTGATATTCTACTCATTTTGTAATGATACAAAGCTGGTTGAAAATACAGGCAATAATGACCCCAAATTCATAACTGTTGTACATGCAATAATGACCCCAAATTCATAACTGTTGTACATGCAATAATGACCCCAAATTCATAACTGTTGTACATGCAATAATGACCCCAAATTCATAACTGTTGTACATGCAATAATGACCCCAAACTCCAAACTTCAATCAGAACTCCACATTTATTTGCAGGACCTAAATTTGTTTTCACATGGCAAGAAAACAAAACATGCCAATTTATTTTGCACAAGATCTCACACACCTTAGTGTAGTGTTTTGGATATGTTTAACAGTTACTAATAGTCCTCTTTCATGTTATGTGAAGAGATTACTAAAGTTACTGTAACTGCGGACAATATGATGTGCTGCCTTCTGATGGCATGAACCCAAACAACATGGCAAAAGCTTTGTCAACAGAGGGCACCTCATTCAGGACCATGGTTTCTTCAATCACTATTTTGATGTCTTTCGATTGATGGTCAGGCTGCTCTTTCCCAGTGACGAAGATTGCCATGCTTGTCTTATTCAGCTCGACCTCAGCCTCATCATCTTGGATTTCCTGCAAAAAAGCAACAGATGGCAACAACTTAAAGTATGCACAGTAGAGTGCAGATGTCCACCTAAAGGGCTTGTGCCTAAAAAAAAACAGATAAGATAAATTGCTGTGCTATAAACTTGTATAGTACAGCAAGTTATGATCGGCCGGACATACTAATTTCTCTTTTCAACCATTAGCACTTGCACAAGCTGCTACTCTAGCTGCAGTTGCATGGAAGAACTATAGATAGGAGCTAGCAGGTTTAGCTTGGTCAAAAGAAAATAATTCCTACGTGACGGAAGGAGTTAGCCCTGAAGGCTTTCTATCAGGAAGCCATGATACAGAACAGAGGAATCGCCACAACTCTTAAATCATGTTTCACTGCATTTTTTGTTTTGATTTGATTTAAGGATTTTGGTTGTTATGGATAGTGTTAAGCAAGATAAAAAATAGATATAGAAAAGTTTGGGTTTTTCTCATTTAACTACAACCCTAAATGACAGAATCACAATTGTTCATGTGACACACACACACACACACACACACACACACACACACACACACACACACACACACACACACACACCACACACACACACACACACACACACACACACACACACGGGTCTGTGACTGTGAGCAAGAGAGAAATACCTGGTATTCTTTGACCAGCTCCTCGACAGGTTCACCCAAGCAGATGAGACATTTGATGAGGCATTCCCGTCTGATGGTGATGTCAGGCGCCTGATAAAGAACAGTTACGTTATTAAAATTACATAAACAAAAAAAGACTCTTCAGCCATGGATCCCACTGACACAGAGCTAATTGATAGATACCTGATCCAAAACCTGCAAAACTGTGGCAATCTTCGCTTTCACAGCTTCCCCCTTGCTCCTGACGATTTGCATCCAACTGCGGCTTGAACTTGACCTCCAAGGGAACTGTGGTCGCTCTCAGGAACTGTGCGTTTATCTGTAAAATATAAACAGCAGAGCAGAAGGAAGTGTGAGAATTTTGAATTAAAGGGATATGTCAGTCTTTTTAATGTGGGGTTGTATGAGGTTCTTGCATACAGTCAGTGCAGTAGAATGGCTCAAATTAGATCCTCCCTAATTTTTAAGGGGTATTTCACAAAAAAAAAAAAAAAAAAAAAAGCTTTGTCATTTTATGCTCTACTCAGTGTCATGTGAACACACCAGAAAGTTTATAAGTTACTCCATTCAGTATTTAGATATTTGATGTTCATTTTATGTATTCACCTCCTTCCTATACAAACCCATTATAACTTAAAACTTCATTTTAACCATAATAGATTAATCAAAAACACCCAATTATTTTTCTGGTAATTCATATTGTCCTCCTAATACCTGAGAAGATCGTGGAATTTCATGTACTGTTTTCATTTATTTTTTAAATATTGTTTTATTTGTTTGGCCACAACTATAGTGTTGTCGTGGCCGGAGGAGCTTCTTCATTTTCCAAACCAATATTTTTTTTAAAAATAAATGAAAACAGTAAATGAAATTCCACAGTCTTCTCAGGACAACTTGAGTTACCAGAAAAATAATATTATAGTTAAAATGGAGTTTTAAGTTCTAATAGGTTTTCATAGGAAGGGGACGGGGAAGCTAAAATGAACATCAAATATCTAAATACTGAATGGAGTAACTAATAAACTGTCTGGTGTGTTCACATGACGCCGAGTAGACCATACAATGACCAAAAGTTTTTTTGAAAGACAAAGTAGTAAGTTCAGAAAGTAAAACAACGAGTTGCATTCATTTCTCATCATGGTACATGCAATATACCAGAGGGCCAGTTCTAATAGGTGGTCTAAGCCAATCGATCGGAGCACTACTAATTACAGGGACGCAAACTCAGAGTGAAAAAGGTGACAGATACCAAGTTAAACCACTCAAAATAATTCAATAAAGTGACGCATTTTGGGATCAAAAAGGTGACGGTCACCTAAAAGTGACTAGTTTGCATCACTGAAATTAGCACAAAATGCCCCCCTCATGACTCACAGAACCTACCACAGAAAGGCACTGCTTCAGTACAGGCGGCTCCCCGATGCTTCATGGGTCTGCAGTGCTGCTCTGGTGCAGGCAACGGTCTCGTGAAACGGCTTCAGCAGACACAGTGAGAGACAGAGAAGAGAGAGAGTAATTTACCCATTGTGTTTTTTGTCTTAAAATGTGACAAATGGAGTTTCAAGTTACAATGGTTTGTATGGGAAGGGGATGTGTCTCATATAAATAATAAATCATAAAAATAAATGTTAAATGTCTAAATCTAAAGCAACTCAAAAACCGCCCCTGGTCCCAAAAGCCTAATTAGATGATAAAATGACCAAAGGTTTTCGAAAGTGAAATAACACTTTAAGTTCAAGCACTAATAAACTGACTAAAACAATACACATGCCTTCATTTAACATGCTAAGTAGCACTTACAC
The DNA here is from genome assembly GCA_039105355.1 of Benthosema pterotum. Classification (NCBI taxonomy): domain Eukaryota; kingdom Metazoa; phylum Chordata; class Actinopteri; order Myctophiformes; family Myctophidae; genus Benthosema; species Benthosema pterotum. Next base: position 12,194,504 of record CM076987.1, read on the forward strand.
TATATGAAGCACACAACATCAGAGGATTTATAACCACATATTAACAGAACTTACCACAGTGAAGGTTATGCAGAAGAACTCTGCAAGAGGAAAGGATAATGCAATATTAGCAAGCTAACCTTTGACAAAGTGCTGGCCTCCATCAATAAAAACACACTTTCTTATGTTGAAGCTGACTACTGCAGCTAGCTCACGTTTCATTTCATCTGTTCTTAAAAGCATTTTCATGCCATAGTGGTAGCACAGTCAAAAAACAACAGAGCTTTGTCTATTGCAGGGGTTTTCAACAGGTGGTCAGTGGACCTTGTGGGTCCATTTGGTTTCATCTTTACACTCTCAAGAGTTAAAATATAAATCATCTGAATTAGCAATATATATATATATATATATATATATATATATATATATATATATATATATATATATATATATATATATATATATATACATACAGCCTGGAATTGTGGACAAAACCAAAATAATTCTTTAGTTTTAGGTCTTTAGGGTAAAAATGTTATCAAATAGTGGTCCATGGATTAAATGCTGAATAAATGGTGGTCCCTGGTGTCACAAACGTTGAAAACCCCGGTCTATTGCATTCAACAACATTTGTCAAAGGCAGAGAATTGTAAAAGCTTAAAAGTAGTGTTGGCATTATACAATGTAAAGCTAGCTATGGCTAACAGCAACCCCATAATTAACATGAAGCTAACCATGGTGGCTCCACTGATGCTTCGTGGGGTGTGTGGTGCTGCTCTGGTGGAAGCAGCGGTATCGTGAAACGGCTTCAGCAGACACAGCAAGAGACAGGAGGGCGAGAGGCAGATACACAGGAGAGAGGCACAGGGTGAGATGTCATTTATACCTGGCACCAGCATGCATTTTAAAGTAGCACATCATTTTAATTGGCTGATTCTAAGTCTAAGCCAATCGATCAGAGCACTAATAATTACAGGGATGCAAACTCAGATTGAAATAAGTGACAGATACCAAGTTAAACCACTCAAACTAATTCAATTAAGTGCCCCATATTGGGATCAAAAAGGTGACAGTCACCTAAAAGTGACTAGTTAGCACAAAAATCCCCTCTCACGGCATGATATTGTACACAGAACCTACCACAGAAAAGCACTGCTTCAATACAGGCAGCTCCCCCGATGCTTCACGGGTCTGCAGTGCTGATCTGGTGGAGGCAGCAGTCTCGTGAAACGGCTTCAGCAGACACAGCGAGAGACAGAGGAGAGAGAGTAATTTACCCATTGTGTTTTTGTCTTAAAATGTGACAAATACAAAAAAAATCTGTTTGGACTCAATTCTCCATGGGGTGAGTAATCAATAGAAAAAGTCATTTTGGGGTGAACTATTCCTTTAAAATAGAGTTTCAAGTTACAATGGGTTTGTATGGGAAGGGGGTGTGTCTGATCTAAAGCAACTCAAAAACCGCCCCTGGTCCCAAAAGCCTAATTGTCTCCACTATTAGATGATAAAATGACCAAAAGTTTGAGAAGTGAAATAACCCTTTAAGTTCAAGGACTTAGAAATAGGCCATTTCATCGTATCCAGTGTTAATTTTGGCAGGCATCTTTTAGTTTTAGTCAGTCTTAGTCCTTTTGACGAAATGCTATTTTGTTTAGTCAGTCAATTGGAGAACTTGCTTTGTTAGTATTAGTCACAGGTTTTCATTTCTATCCATGACAATTTGTCAATGGACCTTCCAAAGGGTTTTAGTCCATTTAACAGTTGGCTATTACAATACAAAATAAAAAAAATCCTCATTTTCACAGGGGAAAAAGTCACCCTATGCCCTAAATTCTGAATCAATGGCCCAAAATGGTTCCCAAAGTGCTGGGGTCCGGGGACCCCCAGTCAACATACAGATCAAAATGACCATTAATATTCCACATTTTTTTAGTTGTGTAGACTTGGGCTAATTGACATGAATATTTAACTCTTGAGAGTGTAAACATGAAACCAAATGGACCAGCAAGGGTCCATTTGGTTTCATGTTTACACTCTCAAAGAGAGAGTTACAGCTGGTCTACCAACTTTCCATTTAACTGGGGACCACCTGGAATCCTCACATGGACCACTGGTTGAAAAGCCCTGGTCTATAAAAGAATCCAGCCACTGTCCTGAACATGAAGTCCTGTGCAAGGGCGAAACTTTGAGTTTAACATTGGTGGTGACGGCCACAAATCGATACAATGTGATCTGGTGGCAATTCAACATCATTTAATGAATAAATAGTGGGGTCTGGTATGAAAATGGTTGAAAACCACTGTTCTACAAGATCACAACACCTTGCATCCACACCACGCTGAGACTGAGTCACTGAGAGCTTGTGGATCTGCACGTTGACTGTAGTTGTGCAACACCATCGATTTACAGAATCATACAGTATGAGGCTGCAAGGAAAGCTGCACAGTGGAACGTTCGAAACGACGAGGGTTTTAAAAACAAGCAGTAGGCTGTAACCAGCTCTGGCGTCGTTGTTCACATGTGCAGAAGATTAATTTAACAACACAAAATGAATGCGCTTCTTCTTGCCTGATTCTTGTTTAATCCGTGGGGTTTCTAGTCGCGGTTGTTTTAATAGTCTCCGTGTCAGCATGGTAGTGCGTATAGCACCGGTCCCAGACTACAGTACAGCTGCAGGCTGCTGAGGGGGCAGGCTAAAGACAGAGCTGCGACATTGAGGGGCCTGGTCACGCTGTCCCTATTCATTAGAAGTCAACGTTTAAGAGCCTCCGTTGGACTGTACTCGAAGTGAGCAGAGTTGTCGTTTAGTTTAAGCCCAAGTGCGTCCAATGACAGAGCTTTTTTTCCTCTCACGTGAAAGAAGGGAAATGAACAGCCAATCAGATTGGTCGTCAGCCTTCTGCAAAGAACTTTTGGTTAACCCTTTCTTCACTGCAATGTGAATGAGTATAAGTGTAGTATACACAAAGTTACGACAACTCTGCCCACTCCATGGGGCAAGTTCAATGGCGGCTTTTCTACTGAGACTTGAATAGAGAATGGGGACAACAAATAGCGCAAGTCCTGGACCTAAAGTAGGCTGTAATTGCATTGCACTCGGGCAACAGCCACAGCGTTAATGATCTTAAAACGCTTTATTTTAGATAGTCTTTAGTTATAGTGCAACAAGTACAATGACATTGTTGCTGTACAATGTTGAACACTTGCATAAAATAGCTCTTATTTGCGTCGCCCTCATTGAAAACAATGCATTTTGTCCTTATTCAGGCTGCATGAACACGAGCTCAGTTTCTGACCCCCTCAATGTCGTAACTCTACTAGATGGCTCTAATCTAGTGAAGGATGACGGGGAGACAGCTTGCATTCATTGCTTTTAATTCAGTTGCGTAGTGCGTTTTGAAACTTTTGTCAATCCACTACATTCTTGTCACGTCACGTCAACCATAACTCACAAACGTCTCTTCATATTTTAGTCATCATAGATAGCTAGCTGCAGCATAGCTAGCTAGCTGTAGCATAGCTAGCTGTAGCACTAACTTGACGCTGTGCTTACAAGGGCTATCACTCGTCTCAGCTTCGTCCCCGGTACAACTGTTTTATCCAAAGACGAACAGAGTTAGAGAAAACAGTGTATGCAAAGAATATTTTGTATCTTACCTTCTCTTACAGAAAAACACATTCAGTGAGCCTGCGGGACAGTAGACAGTACAGGCGAGGACTCGGTCTGATATGAAGAAGTAGGAACCAAAATCCCGCCTGATCTTTGAATGCCCCTCCTCCCCACCCCCATGTCAAGACTGCGCATGCGCAAATCTGTTTGAGCCATAAAAACTGAGTTGATCCAAATAACAAATTTAAGATTGGTATGCCGCTGAAATTTCACTTTGTATCAGTCAATAAAAAAAGGTTCAGCCATAAAAGTGAATTAGAAATTTTATATTAGATTATCAACTTACAAATTTTCACCTCTTGGAGTGGAGAAAATACACATTAAACCAGGAGCATGCATGCTTTACTTTTATCAGTGTAATTGCCTAATAAAAGTCCTGTAACCGAAAATGGTATGGGTGAGCCTTCATGCGATAAAGCCGGCCCCGTGCCATTTTCTCCTGCCCCCCCAGTTGGGAAATGTTACATCCGCCCCTGACGCACACGCATTGGCTCACACACACACCCCTAGCTCTAGCTCCTTTCACTCGCTCATCCGAACAAGTGCTCTTTCATCAGATTGTCAGCCCCGTTGCAGCCACGTGAGGATGATCTCCGCTCCTCGCCCTCCACTAGGGAAGTCAAATGGAGATGCGGCCGCTCTTCGTCGTTCCTCTCCTCCTCCTCTTCCCCAGCCCTGTGTTCCCTCCATGTCTTCTCTTTTGCACAGGTGCCCATAGACATCAAAGTGAGGCTTGGGGCCACCTGCCCTTTTACCCCCTGGTCTGCAAAACAACAGCCCTTTTCAGACCCACAAATGCAGCACCTACCTATATGGTGAAAGAAATGCAAAGTGCCAGAATTCCGGAGACATGATGAATATTTTAACTCTTTTAATATTTTAATCTCCATTTGGTTTCATTTTTACGGTCAATTTCAAAGAGTTACATCTGGTTAACCAACTCAAGGACCACTGGTTGTCCCCAGACCGCTGGTTGAAAACCACTGAACTAAACGGTTCTTGGTCGCAGCGCGACGCATTGAGAGCTTGTAGATCAGGTATTTTGGCCCAAAAAGTGAGAGACAGTGAAATCCACTAGCGACCAACGACCTGGTCGCGAACTTGTCCCGACCAGTTTCTTAATGGTCGCGACTACTTTACTGGTCGTGGCGGTGGCTATAGGTGCTTGTGGTCGTGACTACTGAGCTACTATAGTTGCACAATGGAAATGACTACTAGCTTCTGTTCGAGACTAGTTGGGGGAAGATCCTAAACCTAAACATAACCACAAGCACAGGAGCAATGCATGCTCACCAACCTGGTTTTGCCATGGGGCCGTAAGCCCCGTCCCCTCCTGCCCCTGGCATGCCTTCTTTGTCGAGTTGTTTCCTCGTCTAGAAGTTTTAGTCGAAAACGTGACCAGGTCAACCTGGTCGTGACTAGTAAGCAAGTGGTCGTGACTGATCGTTGTGGATTTGCGACCAGGTCGCTAGTGGATGCGACCTGGTTGCGACATGGTCTATAGTCGCTCTTCGCCCATCTGTCTTTTTTAGCCTCCTGAAGCTCATTTTTTTTTAAATCCACCTAGTTTTCTTTTTCTTCTTTTAGGTGGCGACTGCCATGAATATCCCACAGTAGTAGTTATCCTTCAGGCATCTTTCAAACACACAATGCACCCATGCGAGAGGAACGAATGTCATTGAGCAATGTGGGATATATATATATATATATATATATACGGCGTGCAAACCGTCGTTGCAATGGGCTGGTTGTCATTACGTTTCAGGTCCTTTCAAAGAGGCATCCTATTGAAGTTGAGCGCTGCACATTTTTATGATAATGTTCTAATAAGAGCGGTGACACGCAGAGGCGACGCGGTGCACGAGCAGCAGTTTGCGCGCGGTGTACGTGCACACACGCACACAAGCACACGCATGCGTGGGAGCCAGCTTCGACAGCATATAATAATAATTGGGCCTATATATACGCCTTGGTGAAATCTGGGTCACAGGAACGCGCGACACAGGTGCCGTTTGAAGTGTCGTTGTAGGCCTCCGAGCTTCTTTCACTGCCGCTCTGTTCTGTTGCAGGAAGTGAGCGTGTCACATCGACAGGTAGAACTGGCAGTATATTCCGAATAATGCTTGTGATCTGAATTCTGTCTTAACACAAGAACCGCCGTTGGCGCACTTCTTTTTCAATGAATTGATATGAAACAATAGTCATACCCACCACCATTGATTACGATCGGCGGTAAACCTATAGCTTAATATTCCTCTTGTTTAATTGGGTCATAACGCTGCTCACCATTAGAATCGCTAGCCTTGTCTTGCTAGCTGTCGTTGTCAATGACACAGGATTGTGCCGACAGACATCCATTCTATCAATTTCTTTCAATCGCCTGCATCTCCTATTCCTTGTCCCAGAGGGCATTTTTGGTCTAAACAGCATATATATTCCATGGCTCAGATCAGTCACAAGTGACTTTTCTGGAGGCAGCTCATGCCTTTATGTCAATCAGAGGCAAACAGAGAATGGACGACGGACCATATTCTATGTGTTGATGTAATATGTCCCCTTCCAGTTGGGAACTTTGCTCTTTAAAATATGAGTTCCACATTGAAAGCACTGGCAGTGTTGGCAGCCGCCACGACACAGCGCTGCGACCTGTTGATGTTGAGAGGCGGTGCTTGACACGCGTCAATACTATGCCTCTGCTATGCATCGTGTGTGTGTGTGTGTGTGTGTGTGTGTGTGTGTGTGTGTGTGTGTGTGTGTGTGTGTGTGTGTGTGTGTGTGTGTGTGTGTGTGTGTGTGTGTGTGTGTGTGTGTGTGTGTGTGTGTGTGTGTGTGTTGGGCTTCAGAGAAGATGGAAATGGCAATTTGGCATGCTATACTTAAAGATGGAGGCCATGATTTTTTTCAACCCTAAAACATGATCATCAGGTATTAATGTCATATGAAAAGTAAGATTTTTTGCCAAAAAGTATAGTGTTTTTCCACCCATGCAGCCAGTTCATTAAGTTTGCCTGGTGGGTGGTGATGGGTGGAGATCCACCTGAACTGAAGCCACGCCCACAGCTTTAGTTGCATGATAAAGGGGGAGGAGTTAGGGGAGGGGCTGAGCACATGATGTCACTATATTGAAGTTTTTTTCATTGGGACATTTGTCTGGAAAGGTTCAGCCTCCAGGAGGAAAACCTAAATACAAAGGGAAAACATCATTGCACATAAAAAACACACAAAGGGGTCTATTTACATACTCTCTTAACCCTTTGATGGCCACGCCCTAATTATTCAATTACCTTATCAGGCCATCTCAATCAATACATAATCTAAATATTTGAATATCTATAGAATAATGTGTGATATGACCAAAACTTAACAAAATGTCTCATTTGAAAGGTACAGGTCTCCAGTTTACACAGAAAAAAAAATTATCACTCTAGCATGTACCGTTATTTACTTATGAGCATTCTAATACCTGGTTGGTTAGACCAGAAAATGCCCTGCTGAGAGGTCATTCTGAGATACAGCTGTCTTTAGTTTTTTTTTCTTTCTCTGCCCATAGGACACTGTGGGAATGGTCTACATTATCACACAATACCTTATTTGAAAGCTGCATCTGTCTACTTTACTCTGAAAAAGGAATCATGTTTATACCATGTTGCATTCATCTTTGGGGGGGCTTACAATACACCATACACTGACTAAAAAAGGCTTTTTTCAGGTCCCACAAAAAAGTTGTGACATGTATACAGTATCAAGCCAGGAATCATCATCATCATCATCATGCTCCATGCTTTGAGTTGCATACACCATGGTTTGGGAAAATAATATTTTTATATAAAATGTATCTTTTTATATCCCAGTACATGCACCAATTGCCTCTAGAACAGGGGTTTTCAACCTTTTTCATCCCAGGGCCCACCATTTATTCAGCATTTGAGCCACGGACCACCATTTGAGGACATTTTAGCCCCACAGCCCCCCCCCCCCCAAACTAAAGATTTCCTTTGCTTCTGTCCATGATTGTATAGATTAGGACTACTGTAATTCACATGATGAATACTTTAACTCTTGAGGGTGTAAAAATGAAACCAAATGGACCCTGAAACCAAATGGACCGCCAGGGTCCATTTGGTTTCAGGGTCCATTTGGTTTCATTTCTACATTCTCAAGAGTTACATCTGGGTAAACAATTTAGCTGGGGACCACCTGGAACCCTCTCAGGGACCACTGGTGGTCCCCGGACCACCGGTTGAAAACCCCTGCTCTAGAATCTAGTCTATAAACTTGATTTGCTATTCAAACCTATTGTCTGTTCACTTCAAGGGGCCAGTCCAATGGTGGCTCTTGTACATAGACTTCTATTGAATGGGGACAAAACTTTTTTGACCCCTGAATATCCCTGCTAGATGTCACAATGTCGCATGAATTTCTCTTCACAGTGTTGCCAACTTGGCACATTTGTCACTATATTTAGTTATTTTTTCCAGACCCCCCTAGCGCCAAAATTATTGAAAAACTCATGGAGGAAAATCTAGTGCTTTTTTGCTGGTGAGTTGGGCTAAAAACCACTGCTCTAGCATGCATTTTGCATGCATTTTGGAAGTGCCACTAGTGCATTTTGGAGTTGGCAACACTTCCCCTCAAAATGGATACTTGAATGGACACATTGGGAAGACGAAGCCAGATCACTGCGCAGTTGTTTTTTTCTGTTTGGAACAAAGGAACGGGCCGGAACGCACGCGCAAAATGGAATCGCTGTAGTACCACCTTTTTGATACCAGGGACCACCATTTATTCGGCATTTGAGCCATGGACCACCATCTGATGACATTTTAGTCCCACAGACCCAAAACTCTCTGTTTTTATCTACAATTCTAGCCTGCATTTCGGAAACATGACAGGCAAACCTAGATTTCTAGTCGTGTAGATTTGGGCTGATTCAGATGATGAATATTTTAACTCTTGAGAGCGTAAAAATGAAACCAAATGGACCCGCAAGGATCCATTTGGTTTCATGTTTACACTCTCAAAGAGTTACACCTGGTTAGCCAACGTTACATCATTTAGTCTGGGGACCACCTGGAACTCTCTCAAGGACCACTGGTGGTCCCCGGACCCCAGCTGTAGAAGTGGTGATGATGATCGAGCGGCCGGGACCAGGCTGTGGTTAATTTTTCTCCTCATTTGTCTCCTCCACCACCCACCACCACCACGGAGGTGCTTTACTTGCAGCAAGGATCCATTTGGTTTACGCTCTCAAAGAGTTACACCTGGTTAGCCGCCAACTTTACATCATTTAGTCGGGGACCACCTGGAACCCTCTCGGGGACCACTGGTGGTCCCCGGACCCCAGCTGAAGTAGTGGATGATGATGATCGAGTGGCTGGGACAGCAGGAGCACGAACCAGGCTGTGGTTTATTTTTCTGGGAATTTTTCTGGTATTTTTCTTTTCCTCCACCACCCACCACCACCACCACCCACCACCACGGAGCTCTTTACCCTGGCATGCTGCTTCAAACACGGACAAACAAACGGATCGCTTATAGTCTGGACAACAGGACTGCAGAACGGTGAGAAAAGAACACCCCATTTTATATGCGATGGCTTGTTTTGGTTTTCTGTGATTCTTGGGCGTTGTTTATCAACTCTGAGTGCTTGTTTTGCCTTGCCTATACCTCCGTAGACAAAAACAAGTTGTTGTTTTTTTCTATTTGATGTGATGTGCAAAAAAAACATCTACATTTTATCTGTGTTTTGGATTGTGAGGCTTTCCGGGAAACATGCAACTAAGCCCCCACCACCAGCATATATTGTGCTCTTATGGCGTTTTGTTATGGTATTGTGGAGGTGTTGTGGGGGGGTCCCTCAGTTGTGGGGGGTCCCTGTGCTGTGGGGGGGGGGGTCCCCAGGGTTGTTTTGTTTCTCTTTTTGGCTTGGCTTTGTTATGTTATTGTGGAGGTGTTGTGGGGGGGGGGACCCTGTGTTGTGGGGGGGGGGGTCCCCGGGGGGTCCCTGGGGGTCCCGGGGGGTCCCCGGGGGTCCCCGGGGGTCCCCTGTGTTGTTTTGTTTTCTCTGTTGGCTTGAGAAGTGATTAGCATTCAGGACATTCTGATACAAAGCAAGGGAGGTGTGTAAGGCTGAACGATGCTTGCCACAGTCCACGGAGGGCAGACGATTGTGTTTTAGCACTAGTGTTTAAAAGACAGATAGATCTCTCTCTATTTTGGGTAACTTTGGGTAACTTTTTTGTACTGTAGTGGGCTATATGATAAATTTTGAGCAAACCCATGATGGCAGCTACATGGATCTTTGTGACAAGCTAGCTTAGGGTCCCCTCTAGCCTAAGCACCAATAAAAACAGAATTACGTTTATTACGTTTGCAGCTGGCATCTCAAAATGAATAAATTACGCTTTAGACGTCTACAGCCTTCATAGGGTTAAACATGTACAAAATTGAAAACAAACATCACGGCACCCCCTCTTTAAACCACTGGGCATGCCGCGTGCAGTGAATTACGTGATTATTATTTTACAAACAATTTCCAATTACAATTTAGGCATGTAGCAGATGCACAACTTACATCAAGCATGAACAATAGAAAAAAACATTGCAATACATCATATAAATACAGATTAGTTGACTTAGCAATCAATCATGGTAATCCAATGCATTCATCAGACACTCTGAAACATGTTAAACATTATGTGCATACAAGTAATTATAGTGTGTCAAACATAAGCTGAGAACAGCAAGACATCTTATATAGGTACTGTAACTGCTATCCAGTGGTGTTTCTAGACAATTTGGAGCCCTAGGCAAGATTTTCCCTGGAGCCCCCCTTACCAAATGGACCCTTTAATCTCCTCATGGTCGCACCCCTGCCGTCATGGCGCCCTAGGCAACGGCCTAGTCTGCCTAATGGCAAAAACGCCCCTGCTGCTATCTAAGTATATACTTGCTGTACATATGCTATCTATGGTACCTAGACAGCATATAAGGTACTGTAGCCTACCTGAGTTAATGCTCAGTATCGTATTGTGTGTTGTTGTTAATATTTGTGTTCTCTTTTATTATCTCCTTTCACCTCCACCGTAATCAGCAACACTTGATCTGCTGTCGTCACACGCACGCACGCACGCACGCACGCACGCACGCACACACACACACACACACACACACACACACACACACACACACACACACACACACACACACGTGACCCGTAACCACACACCGTACCGAGACAATATACTGTACTGGATTTTCTTTCATCTCGGTGCCTTTCTTTGCAATCTAATCAAATACATTCATTCATTATTGAAGTGATGTTTATGAGAAAGCCGAGGAAAGAAAAAATTGAAAGACGTCCAATGGCTCTCATCTCTGTAATGAGTCCTGTGGAACAGAGTTTGCTCCGTGTGTGTGTGTGTGTGTGTGTGTGTGTGTGTGTGTGTGTGTGTGTGTGTGTGTGTGTGTGTGTGTGTGTGTGTGTGTGTGTGTGTGTGTGTGCGCGTGTGCGTGTGCGTGTTTGTGCGTGTGCACGCATGCGATTATGTGTTTGCTGGCTTCAGGATGCTGCATTGTCAGTTTCCAGTCTCATGCCAAAACCGATTAACACTGATATAATTTTTATGCATTTCCAGTACCGGTATTTCTGTTTTCAGAATGTATTTTTTTGTTCGTTCTCTCTACACGCTCTAAGCCATCATCTCTCTCACTCCCTCAGCCATTATTAAACAGATTCACACCAAGATGAGACTTATTGTGCGTTATGATGATGAGCCGAGGTCTGGATCACAAATGAATTGATATTATTCCAGAATCAATCACGTAAACACTGGTAATTGCGTATTTAATTGCTCATAGAAGAAGAGACATTTTAAAAAACATTAACTGAATTGCTTGAATTATTGTGACTTTGCCCCCATCCCATCAAATTAGTTTAATGAGTTTTTTTGGGGTGGTGCCAGAATTTATTTTCTATTTTTTCCACATATTAAATCACACCTTCCATCCTGTTTAATGTAGCCTATTTTATATGAAGATTTGGTTTCATTAGTTGGAATAAAAGGGTGTGTTACCGGCAAAGTATGGGCACTGCCTGCATTATCAGAACGTTTAGGTCAATGTATTGGTTTATAATGTCCTTAAAATAAGATACAGTACAGTACAATAAAATACAGTACAATCAAACACAGCATTGAAAGGAAAAACACAGAGAAAGACCTTGCAGTCTTTCCCTTTAACTTGTTGAGTTCCCAATGCATATTGTTGTTGTCTGTGGAGTCGCACTTTTCCATCCACTTTTCCATTTATTCAGAATTTGAGCCACCAACCACCATTTAAAGACATTTTAGCCCGACATACCCTAAAACTAAAGACTATTGCTTTTTCCCACAATACAAGTATGGATTTTTGAAACAAAACAGTCAAACATGCAGATCAAAATGACCATTCATTTTCAACATTCTCTAGTTGTGTAGACTCGGCCTAATTCACATGATGAATATTTTAACTCTTAAGAGTGTAAAAATGGGACCACCTGGAACCCTCTCAAGGACCACTGGTGGCCCCCGGACCACCTGTTGAAAACCTCTGCAGTACAGTATTTATTTGCCTCGGATATGACATTCTCAACCTTTATTCTAAACACGACCGCCGAAGAGAGACAAGCAGTTGGAGGAGGAGGAGGAGGAAAGGGGGGTGGGCTTGGGTCACTCTTCTATGGCCGTTTCAAATCCATCTGCCAAGGTGTGTTATCTGAGACACACTCCTTCGCCACCCCAGTCCTTTCAAGTGCAACTCTTTGTGGCCTCTTCTTTTTATTCTCTTTTGCGTGACCGGGTCATCAAAGAGGATCAAAGCACTGTCGGAAGAGGCAAAGCAGCGGCGCCACGGTTTTACCATGCTCACAGCTGGAGAGGAGGATAGCGCTGGGACCTGGCGTACGGCAGGGCATCTCTATGGGCAAGGAGCCGGGGATGATGCCAGGAGAAAGGGAACTCGAACCGCAGTCCTCCTCAGCCTGTGCCAGATTACAGTGGCAAGTGACAATTACAATAAAGGTCTCCACCAGGCTGTGGCCTCCTGGTGGCGCTATAGGCCAGTGGTTTTCAACCTTTTTGATACCAGGGCCAATTATTTATTCAGAATTTGTGCCACCATTTGAGGACATTTTAGCCCCACAGACCCCAAAACTAAAGATTTATTTTTGCTTTTGGCCACAATTCCAGGCTAGATTTAGGAAACGAAACAGTCAAACCAAAATGTCCATTAGTCAAAAATTACCATTAATGTTCTACATTCTCTAGTTGTGTAGACTTGGGCTAATTCAGATGATGAATATTTTAACTCTTGAGAGTGTAAACATGAAAGGTCCATTTGGTTTCATTTTTACGCTCTCAAAGATTTACACCTGATTAACCAACTTTACATCATTTAGCCTGGGGACCACCTGGAACTCTGGTCCGGGGACAATTTGAGGATTTGAGGATTTTTCCCTCTAAAAATCCACCTGTTGGTGGCGCTATAACAGGCCAATGTGAAAAGGGTGTGGTTATTTGTCCACCTAGTAGGAAAGTGCGTTAAAGATTCCACGCAAAGTGCACGCTGCATTCATGAGTTGATGCGTTTTGTTCAAAAGCCAATCCTGCAAACTTTGAAAGCCAATTATACGATAGACAAAATACGATGAAGTATGAAATATGGAACAGATCTGTTCTTGAGCAGATGACTATATAGAGATTCTGATCCAGAACAATTGACATGATTTTGGGACAGAATCCAGGGGAGCAATATGGAAATAATGTGTTTTACAAAGATCGGCCTCCTGGTGGTGCTATAAAGGTCCATTCTCGAAAATCTTGGGCAGAGGTTCATCGTTGGGGTCTAGGGATTGTGTGTGCAAAGTTTGGCTGAGACAGATAGAGGGACACGGACAGCAATATTTGAAATAATTGGAATCATTAACTATTCTTCAAAAATAATTTTGCATGATTGCTGTGTGCAGGGCTCTCCTCTCTCTCTCTCTCTCTCTCTCTCTCTCTCTCTCTCGCTCTCTCTCTCTCCCTCTCCCCCTGTCGTCTTCCTCTGTCTCCGGCTCCTTTTATTCTCCCAGCGTGGGTCTTTGTGTCTCTCCGTCTGTGTCTGTCTTTATCTCCCTTCCTTTATAGGAACGGGTCTGATTCCTCCCCCTTTGTTAATGTGACAAATCTATTCTAATGGCTGTGCCGCCCGCCGTCGCTTCAGGCGCCGATGACGGTACATCTCTCACACTCGCACAGAGCTGAACGTCTTTAGCCTGCGGTTTTAGGCCCTTCACTCTTGTCACTCACCTCCCTGCACATTTATTTCCAGCGATTCGAGGCTCCTTTCTCTTTTGGCTCCGACAAAATCATATTGAAAGTTTTTCGTTGTTGAGAGGGAGGGACTTTTTCCTCATCAGACAAGTCATCGGAAAGGGAAAAAAAAAAAAAAAACTAGAAATGAAAGGCCCCGACTGTGTCTCTTATAGTCTCATTGTTAAACTCTCATTGTTAATCTACCCCCCCTGCACCACCCCTGCAATCACAGCCTCCGTTATGTTGGATGTGTCTCCTCTGGCTCAGCAGCACTCTCTCATTATGGCATACATGAGTGACATTTGGCACCCTTTGAAAACCATGCTCTGTAATGTTCTTTTCAAATGCTCCAGTCTACAGTACGAAGCTGTTGTCTTTGCCTTTTTAATGCTATAGTCGCCCCCACTGCACCCGCTCAGTAGTTAACTTTCCAGTGCCTATTCTTCATTTCCTCTCTCTCTCTCTCTCTCTCTCTCTCTCTCTCTCTCTCTCTCTCTCTCTCTCTCTCTCTCTCTCTCTCTCCCCCTTAATACAATTCAATTCAAAGGGCTTTATTGGCATGAGAAAACATGCCACTAAAGATGTTAACATTGCCACAGCAAAAAGCACAATACAACAGTACAACACTACAACAATGATGTACATTTGAGGGCCAGAACCTATAATTAATCGATCTCTATGTACCAAGTTCACTTCATGCAAGACTACACGCAGTGATTACTCGTTAGGGTGGTTGTGTCTCTCTCACGCTAATGGGAAGCTATAAAGTAGCTGTTCCGAGATCAGGAATGGTCCGACAATGAAATCCACTATCGACACAATCCACAATCGAGTGCACTGCCAACGGTGTACAACAACAGTGTACTGTGATGGTTCTCGAACGGCATAATCTGCGGTTCATATAAGTGAAGTCATTGGACACTCCCCATGTGTTGATTCTACGCCTACCTCTCCCCCGGGCCGCGTGATGTGTGCATCATCACTGCCATAGCAACAACAGTTCTTCCAACAGCCCACGAGGAGGAAAAAAGGCGAGGGATCTTAGCTGAGGGCTATGGTTTGTCAATATTAACATTTCCACCATCATAGGGAGGCAGGGAGGGAGGTGACCATGGAAGAATACAAACAGTATAGTTTTAACACCCCTTGGCATCGCTATTCTGGGTGTGTTGTGTCATCACTGTAGAAAAACAAAAACAAAAGAGACATGCACACTGTTATAAAAGCTCTCACAAAACTTTATTACAGGAGTGGTCAAAGAAATCTTTGAAGGCCACTGATCTCAGGCCCCTGAGATCAGTTCATCAGATATACTCTACTCAATTCATGCAGTAGAGAATTCATGTGAATTGTTTTTGCAAAGATCTACAGGCTCACGTGCCTCACATTGCGACAGATTGCATGCCTGTACAGTAGCTTGTCTATTTATTTATTTTTTACTATATCCATTATACCAATACGTCGGAGTAACATGGTGATTAGGCCTAACCTCAAAATGGAAGCAGAACGCAGGGAAAAGTAATGGGAGGAAAAAGACAGAGGGGCTGAGGGATAAGAGTAGAGAGGGAAGTCTTTTCCCTTTCTTTCCTCCTGTCAGGGGTGGCAGAGCATTGCGTTTGATGCCTGCGATAAGACTCTGTGTGGCTAATGAGCAAAACGCAAGGCGCACTCATTAGAATGAGTGTGCACGTGTGAGATAGCGCTGCGCACGGTGCGTGTGTTACGTGAATATATGAGAAGCAGCATAGAGAGAGAGAGACTAGAACTCATTAGATTCCTCTCATTCTCAAAGGCTGTGTTATAGCGATGAGAATGGGGCTGCGGGCGGCCATCTTGTTTTGTGGCCACAAAGCAAAACATATCGCATGAATGGCCGCTATTTTTTAATCAAATGTAAGCGGTCAGTAAAAACCTAAAGACACCATGAGATTGCTTTAATTACTTTTGATGTTTGTCTTTTTATTTGAATAGCAGCCTAATCAGCAGCTAATCATAATGTATTGTTGATCATGAACATAATCATTAGTTGCAGCCCTAAAATACACACACGCACGCACATGCACACGCACATGCACACACGCACATGCACATGCACACGCACATGCACACGTACACGCACACAGACACACACACACACACACACACACACACACACACACACACACACACACACACACACACACACACACACACACACACACACACACACACACACACACACACACACACCTTCACCCCACTTTATGCTGTTACAGTTGCTAGTCTGCTCTAGTCTGTTGCACTACGTCACTTACTGTTTCTTGTATTGTTTGTTTTTTTGTCCTTTTTCTTATTGCACTGTCTATTGTCTTATTGCACTGGGGAACAATGGAAGCGCTATTTCATCCCTGTATATGTCCTGACATACACTGGAGTGACAATAAAGAACCTTGAAACTTGACACACATGAGTAGATTGAACTCTAAACCAACTATTGTATACGCTCTAACTCAATTCAAGGAAATTAAAATGACTATTTAAGTAGTTATAGAAGTAAAAGTCAAACTCAGCGAGTCAGAAAAGCGGTGGTGACCGCATGCACTATACATGTACTGACCACATATTGTGTGCACGCATACACACACGCACGCACACGCCTACTGTATCTCTCCCTGTCGCTGTCACTTATCTAAATGATTAGGTGAGCCACCCACGTCCATCCACTCCGCCCTCGCTCCTTCACGTGATGATTGATGTGATTTAATTAAACCTGCTTGCACTCCCACGTATATATTATCGTTATCCCTGGCTATAAATAAATATGTTGTTGTTTCAGAGCCGCTGCTGGAGTTTTTGTACAGTATAATGAGCCGAGGAGCCGTCGATCCCACGGAGGGACCGTACGTACGTGCGTGCGTGCCAGTGCTTCCTGGTGACTTTAATTCACTCCTGTGTGTACACTGAACTCTCTCTCTCCTGCCGCCCAGCACTTCAGAGGAGAACTCAGAGTAAATAGTCTTTGAGGTTTTTCATGTCTTGTGGGAGGGGTGTGTTGTGTGTGTGTGTGCGTGTGTGTGTTGGGCAGGGGCGGATGTAACATGTCCCATTTGGGGGGGGGGGGGGTGCAAGAGAACATGTTGGAGGGGCAAGAGAAAATGGTATTGGGTCGGCTTCATCGCCCGTGGTGCGAAGCGACAATAACAGCAGTTGTTGTTGAAGTTGCAGCATGGACACGCAGCATGCATAAAGCTAAAGGTCTGACTCAGAGAGTTTTCTGTTTTCAATGATGAAATGCTGTTTTTTTGCTGGTTTAGTGGTCCCACAGCTGTAGTTAGTTAATAGCAGTAGTAATTTTAAATATAAGCACTTTAATATGCCCATGCCTAGATCCGCCCCTGGTGTTGCGACAGGGGGTGGGGGGGTATGAGTTTGTTGTGTGTGCATGCGGATTTCTGAGTTTGTTTTGTGTGTGTGTGTGTGTGTGGGGGGGGGGGGGGGGTTGGGGGCCCGCGTGGCATGGAAATGACAAGGGAGTTGGAAATGAGGTGTGTTTGTGCGGCATGCCATGCATGTGTGCAGTGCAAGATAATCAGGGGACTGTGTGTGTGTGTGTGTGTGTGTGTGTGTGTGTGTGTGTGTGTGTGTGTGTGTGTGTGTGTGTGTGTGTGTGTGTGTGCGCGTGCGCATGCGCAATGCATGTGTGCATTCGCGTTCTAACACACGCTACTGTTTTTGTTGTTTAGATTTCACTGCCAGCAGCAGTCCCCAGCCCCGCCTCCTGTTAACCCCTCATTATGACTTGTTTTTATTGCCATGCACGCGCATGCAGGTAGGATTTCCCTTGTGGGCCTTTGCCCATTGATTTAGCAGTGGGCTCTAAGCATGGGCGTCGTGTGCTTTCCATGCCCAGTAACACATCATGTCATTTGCTGTTTCACTGTGTTTTTACTTGACTGGCATGTATGGATTGCATGTACTGTATCACAGCACTTGTCTCATTCGCGGAGATTGCAAGCTGATTTGTAATAGGGTTTCTGGCGTCAACGTCATTTCCTTAGGCCAGGGGTGCCCACACTTTTTTGAATTGAGAGCTACTTTCAAAATGACCAGATCAACAAGATCTACACACAAAAAAGGAAAAAAAAATCCAATTCGAGGCCCCCAAGAAACTTTGAAATAGTGGTGATGGTGTTACTTACTGTTATAGTGTTTAAGAATAATGAACTTATAATGAAAAATTATTAAGTTATATGCTACTACTGTTTGAAAACAGTATTTGGAGTTTGAGTTGACAGTTTGTGATGTTGAGTTTAATGTTTTTGTCCACAATTGAGATAACCCGTAAGGGTCCATTTGGTTTAATTTTAACACTCTCAAGAGTTACAGATCTATACATTTTATGGCACCATCATGTGATCTACCTGCATGGCCTGTGCGATCTACTGATCACGATCTACCTTTTGGGCACCCCTGCCTTAGGCGGTATAGGTCCACCCCCAATACCTCCATTTCTGCTGATGTGTGTCCCAGTGTGTGATCCTTTTACAGTATGTGTTATCATCAAATCTATCAAAAGAGAGACACACAGCGAGGGACAAACCTCTCTCTACTATCCAGGAATTGGCACGGAAGTCCAGGTCCATTTATTCTGCTGCCTGCGAAACTAGAGCACAGCAGAACCCTCCATGCTGCTGACGCCACATGGCATTCTGGGAGCCTTTTCAGGAAGCTGCAGCCGCGTCACAGATCTGCACATCACACCTACGGGCGTGAAAAATTAATGATTCAAGAGGGCTCCATCCAAGTATGCCAGTCACTGACCCTCTTTCAGTTCAGATTCTGGATCGATGCTGCACGGGGAGCTTGTTTAGATGATTAGACCAACATTTCAGGCTCAGATTGCTCCTCATACTCTAATACAGGGGTTTTCAACAGGTGGTCCGGGGACCACCAGTGGTCCCTGAGAGGGTTCCAGGTGGTCCTCAGCTAAGCTGGTTAACCAGATGTAACTCTTGAGAACGTAAAAATGAAACCAGTTTCATTTTTACACTCTCTAGAGTTAAAATATTCATCATGTGAATTAGTCCAAAATCTACACAACTAGAAGATTTATGGTCATGGACAGAAGCAAAGGAAATCTTTAGTTTTGGGGCCTGTGGGGCTAAAATGTCATCACATGGTGGTCCGTGACTCAAATCCTGAATAAATGGTGGTCCCTGAGGTGAAAAAGGTTGAAAACCACTGCTCTAATACCTACCACTGTCCCAATAGCAGCAGCATCACTTGTAGTTGACCTGTAGTTGCAGCAGCAGCTCCAACCTCCCTGTCAGTCTGTCAGGGAGGTTGGTGTAATAAAAGTGAACAAGGTCGGGGTCTTGTGTTGTGTTGATTTAGATGTTCGTGCATGCTAGTGTGTTGTGAAATTGTTCTCTCTTGCATGTGCATATGGCAGTGATCCAAATTTCGGCTTAAGAGAAAACCATAATCTGACAATTAATGGCGAAATAGCTTTATTTGCGGTTAATTTATTTACCAAAAAGGTGGTCCAGTTGTCATTTTGTATTGGCTATTTCCCCTATTCCACCATAAACTAAGAATGGGGCTATGGGTTGTTGATCGAATTCACCTATTTCGATGGCTCCAAAATGCAATTTTTTGCGCACTGTATATATCATCTCTCCACCATGTCACTTTGGTTCAGCAGTTGTTCAGTCATACTTTGGTTCAGACGTGTGAGACGGCTGAACCACTGCTGAACCAAAGGTGTGAGTGTCAACACAATATTGGCATGGTTCAGAGAAAATTTATAGCAAAATATAGCTGCAAGCAGCAATAAAACGGGATCAAGCAAGCAGCAATAAGGAGTAAGAACAATACGCACAAATAAGCCCTAGAAACATGGGAGCCTGAACTTCAGAAATACATCAGGTAATTATGGGAGCAGGGCAGGGTTTTTGATTCCTGCCCTGACTGACTCACACATTGTAATCTGGTGTGACTGAGTGAATGATTGGTGAGCTGTGAGTGAGTGGTGAACTGAGCTATGAACTGTCATTAGTGACAACATGGCCGAATAGTGACAGTCAAACAGCCTTGCCCAGCCATGAGGCCCATAGGGCACGTGCCTATCTCCTGTTTCTGTAGCATGAGGCAGCTTGATGTACAAGTACACCCTCTGGACATGACGCTAGTATGACACAGGGTCTTACCCCCAATCCAACCCTTGATGCTGAGTGCCAAGCAGGGAGGCATTGGATCCCGTTTTTAGAGCCTTTGGTATGACCCGGCCGGGAATCGAACCCCGGCCTCCCAGTCTCAGGGCGGACACTCTAACCACAAGGCCACTGAGTTGCTGAATGAGTAAATGATTGGTGAGCTGTGAGTGAGTGGTGAACTGAGCTGTGAACTGTCATTAGTGACAACATGGCCGAATAGTGACAAAACACAACATGGCCGAATGGTGACAACCACCATTACATTGAGTTTTACCCTGGGTTACACATAGAACCATGAACTTAGATGTAGAAGACCACATGAGATTGTGCATGATTGACTCATATTACTAGGTGTCTGTGCCGGGATTTGAACCCAGGAACTCTCATTTCCAAGTCATGCGCTCTACCAATGAGGCTACCCAACAGACACAAGACATACTGGAAACAACACACACATTCAGTGGACTGCTTGGTAAATGGTAAATGGTGCATTTATATAGCGCCTTTATCCAAGGCGCTTTACATAGATTGTGCATCACATTCACCCATTCACACACACATTCATACACTGATGGCAGTGGGACAGGGACACATCGACACTAACTCTGCAGGAGCCCGGGATCGAACCGGCAACCTTGTGGTTACCACCCGGTTACTCTACCTCTGAGCCACTACCGCTCCTTAAATATGCACAAATAAGCCATAGAAACATGGAAGAAATACATCATGTGATTGTGGAAACACAGCCGAATAGTGACAAAACACAACATGGCCGAATGGTGACAACCACCATTACATTGAGTTTTACCCTGGGTTACACATAGAACCATGAAGTTAGATGTAGAAGACCACATGAGATTGTGCATGATTGACTCATATTACTAGGTGTCCGTGCCGGGATTTGAACCCAGGAACTCTCATTTCCAAGTCATGCGCTCTACCAATGAGGCTACCCAACAGACACAAGACGTACTGGAAACAACACACACATTCAGTGGACTGCTTGGTAAATGGTAAATGGTGCATTTATATAGCGCCTTTATCCAAGGCGCTTTACATAGATTGTGCATCACATTCACCCATTCACACACTGATGGCAGTGGGACAGGGACACATCGACACTAACTCTGCAGGAGCCCGGGATCGAACCGGCAACCTTGTGGTTACCATCCGGTTACTCTACCTCTGAGCCACTACCGCTCCTTAAATATGCACAAATAAGCCATAGAAACATGGAAGAAATACATCATGTGATTGTGGAAACACAGCCGAATAGTGACAAAACACAACATGGCCGAATGGTGACAACCACCATTACATTGAGTTTTACCCTGGGTTACACATAGAACCATGAACTTAGATGTAGAAGACCACATGAGATTGTGCATGATTGACTCATATTACTAGGTGTCCGTGCCGGGATTTGAACCCAGGAACTCTCATTTCCAAGTCATGCGCTCTACCAATGAGGCTACCCAACAGACACAAGACGTACTGGAAACAACACACACATTCAGTGGACTACTTGGTAAATGGTGCATTTATATAGTGCCTTTATCCAAGGCGCTTTACATAGATTGTGCATCACATTCACCCATTCACACACACATTCATACACTGATGGCAGTGGGACAGGGACACATCGACACTAACTCTGCAGGAGCCCGGGATCGAACCGGCAACCTTGTGGTTACCATCCGGTTACTCTACCTCTGAGCCACTACCGCTCCTTAAATATGCACAAATAAGCCATAGAAACATGGAAGAAATACATCATGTGATTGTGGAAACACAGCCGAATAGTGACAAAACACAACATGGCCGAATGGTGACAACCACCATTACATTGAGTTTTACCCTGGGTTACACATAGAACCATGAACTTAGATGTAGAAGACCACATGAGATTGTGCATGATTGACTCATATTACTAGGTGTCCGTGCCGGGATTTGAACCCAGGAACTCTCATTTCCAAGTCATGCGCTCTACCAATGAGGCTACCCAACAGACACAAGACGTACTGGAAACAACACACACATTCAGTGGACTGCTTGGTAAATGGTAAATGGTGCATTTATATAGCGCCTTTATCCAAGGCGCTTTACATAGATTGTGCATCACATTCACCCATTCACACACACATTCATACACTGATGGCAGTGGGACAGGGACACATCGACACTAACTCTGCAGGAGCCCGGGATCGAACCGGCAACCTTGTGGTTACCATCCGGTTACTCTACCTCTGAGCCACTACCGCTCCTTAAATATGCACAAATAAGCCATAGAAACATGGAAGAAATACATCATGTGATTGTGGAAACACAGCCGAATAGTGACAAAACACAACATGGCCGAATGGTGACAACCACCATTACATTGAGTTTTACCCTGGGTTACACATAGAACCATGAACTTAGATGTAGAAGACCACATGAGATTGTGCATGATTGACTCATATTACTAGGTGTCCGTGCCGGGATTTGAACCCAGGAACTCTCATTTCCAAGTAATGCGCTCTACCAATGAGGCTACCCAACAGACACAAGACGTACTGGAAACAACACACACATTCAGTGGACTGCTTGGTAAATGGTAAATGGTGCATTTATATAGCGCCTTTATCCAAGGCGCTTTACATAGATTGTGCATCACATTCACCCATTCACACACACATCCATACACTGATGGCAGTGGGACAGGGACACATCGACACTAACTCTGCAGGAGCCCGGGATCGAACCGGCAACCTTGTGGTTACCATCCGGTTACTCTACCTCTGAGCCACTACCGCTCCTTAAACATGCACAAATAAGCCATAGAAACATGGAAGAAATACATCATGTGATTGTGGAAACACAGCCGAATAGTGACAAAACACAACATGGCCGAATGGTGACAACCACCATTACATTGAGTTTTACCCTGGGTTACACATAGAACCATGAACTTAGATGTAGAAGACCACATGAGATTGTGCATGATTGACTCATATTACTAGGTGTCCGTGCCGGGATTTGAACCCAGGAACTCTCATTTCCAAGTCATGCGCTCTACCAATGAGGCTACCCAACAGACACAAGACGTACTGGAAACAACACACACATTCAGTGGACTGCTTGGTAAATGGTAAATGGTGCATTTATATAGCGCCTTTATCCAAGGCGCTTTACATAGATTGTGCATCACATTCACCCATTCACACACACATTCATACACTGATGGCAGTGGGACAGGGACACATCGACACTAACTCTGCAGGAGCCCGGGATCGAACCGGCAACCTTGTGGTTACCATCCGGTTACTCTACCTCTGAGCCACTACCGCTCCTTAAATATGCACAAATAAGCCATAGAAACATGGAAGAAATACATCATGTGATTGTGGAAACACAGCCGAATAGTGACAAAACACAACATGGCCGAATGGTGACAACCACCATTACATTGAGTTTTACCCTGGGTTACACATAGAACCATGAAGTTAGATGTAGAAGACCACATGAGATTGTGCATGATTGACTCATATTACTAGGTGTCCGTGCCGGGATTTGAACCCAGGAACTCTCATTTCCAAGTCATGCGCTCTACCAATGAGGCTACCCAACAGACACAAGACGTACTGGAAACAACACACACATTCAGTGGACTGCTTGGTAAATGGTAAATGGTGCATTTATATAGCGCCTTTATCCAAGGCGCTTTACATAGATTGTGCATCACATTCACCCATTCACACACTGATGGCAGTGGGACAGGGACACATCGACACTAACTCTCCAGGAGCCCGGGATCGAACCGGCAACCTTGTGGTTACCATCCGGTTACTCTACCTCTGAGCCACTACCGCTCCTTAAATATGCACAAATAAGCCATAGAAACATGGAAGAAATACATCATGTGATTGTGGAAACACAGCCGAATAGTGACAAAACACAACATGGCCGAATGGTGACAACCACCATTACATTGAGTTTTACCCTGGGTTACACATAGAACCATGAACTTAGATGTAGAAGACCACATGAGATTGTGCATGATTGACTCATATTACTAGGTGTCCGTGCCGGGATTTGAACCCAGGAACTCTCATTTCCAAGTCATGCGCTCTACCAATGAGGCTACCCAACAGACACAAGACGTACTGGAAACAACACACACATTCAGTGGACTACTTGGTAAATGGTGCATTTATATAGTGCCTTTATCCAAGGCGCTTTACATAGATTGTGCATCACATTCACCCATTCACACACACATTCATACACTGATGGCAGTGGGACAGGGACACATCGACACTAACTCTGCAGGAGCCCGGGATCGAACCGGCAACCTTGTGGTTACCATCCGGTTACTCTACCTCTGAGCCACTACCGCTCCTTAAATATGCACAAATAAGCCATAGAAACATGGAAGAAATACATCATGTGATTGTGGAAACACAGCCGAATAGTGACAAAACACAACATGGCCGAATGGTGACAACCACCATTACATTGAGTTTTACCCTGGGTTACACATAGAACCATGAACTTAGATGTAGAAGACCACATGAGATTGTGCATGATTGACTCATATTACTAGGTGTCCGTGCCGGGATTTGAACCCAGGAACTCTCATTTCCAAGTCATGCGCTCTACCAATGAGGCTACCCAACAGACACAAGACGTACTGGAAACAACACACACATTCAGTGGACTGCTTGGTAAATGGTAAATGGTGCATTTATATGTGTCCCAGCACCACCCAGGTTGAGTCTTTGAGGAAATTCTCATTTTTGTTTTATCATGTCATGTGAAAGCAGAGAGTCATAGCTACAATTTGACATATTGGTTGTGCAATTTGACCCACCAGTTTTTGAGATATGGTTTATAGAGTAATGTCTTGCAGAGAAACAGGAATTTGAGAATTTGGCTTTTAAAGATGTAGTTCTTGGTCTGGGCATTGAGGGGGGCGCTGTTTCCTCTTCTTTGCTGAACAGTTGAACAGTTTGGGCATGGGAACACCTCCTCAATACTGGGGGGGCATTGTTGAGTCAAGGTGTTTGAATAGTAGCCTAATAATAGTAGCTAAAATGAATATAGTAATACATTTCGCCTTTATACGGCTATTTTTACTTTAAAAGGATACTTATACATAGTAACCATTATACAAGTGTACATGGTGAAACACAACTCTATTGTCGTGAAGTTGTGTTTCACCATGCTAATGTTTTTTTTTCCCCAGACCTCCATTTCTAGGAAAAAAGGTATATTGACAGTAACAGAAAATGGGTAGAATTCCCCTTTAACTAGTGTCCATTCATACAGTGGTTAATGCATATTAAATTAAGTATTTGCTTTTGTTGTATTGATCTAGTGGTTCACAATGTGTTAATGTCCCACTTTCAAGAAGGTGACAATGGCCAGAGCCTATCCCAGATGTTCACAACAACAACAGCTTCTCTTGTTCCAAAATGTTTAAAACGTAATCTATTAAACAACATAACGTGGTTAATGTTCATAATGTACTGCACTTTGGTTCTTATTAAGTCTACAAATAACGCGACTCTTATTTTTATTATTTACCGCGGGTATGTTGTATAAACTTGTATTGAGAATGGGTCAACAAATAAAGACAAGTCCTGGACCGAAAGTAGGTCTATGCAGAAATGCATTGAACTCAGCAACGGTCCACCTAGATCTCTTTATTTTAGATCGTTTTGTAGTAATAATAAAAGATAAACATCCAGAGACTTTAGTTGTTTGTCTTATTTGCGCCGCCCTCGTTGTATAGAACGTATTTCCAACTCCAACTTGACTCTCTTCTCTCTCCGTCTGTTCTCTCTTGTTGCCAAGTATTTGGAGGGAAGTAAGCCAATAACGCCAAAAAGTCCAATAATATTGTATAGTTGAAAAATACTACTAGGCATCCGGGTTTTTATAGTTAACTAAAACTAACGAAAAAACGATAACTTTTTTCTTAAAGTAAAAACTAGTAGGAAAAAAAACAATTAAAACTAAAGTAGAATGAAAAAGCCATAACTATAATAACCCTGCTAGGCACATGTACTGTATGTCTATAATTAATAGTATGCTGTGCAGGAATGCCAACAGTAGCCTACTACAGTTTAATTGTTATGGACATTGAGTACATTGGCCAATTTGCAGGTACTTACTCCACGTTTTTTTTAGATAACCATCCCCACAGTCCATTGTTTGTATGCATGAATGGAACAACAACAATAATTGTGATGCATTATCATTATAAATACTATGTATCTAGGGTGATTTTTTGCCATTATTATACAATCACACATAGTAGTCACCAGAAACAGATGAGGATAATATCCAATAAAATGTTGGTTAACATGGACGGAAAACAAGCCAACAAGCCAACATGGCAACCCTTTGTCTGTTTCCTCTGAGAATAGTGACGTAGTTCCGGCTCTAAAAAAACGCCACGAAGAAGAATCCAATGTTTTGATATTTTATACATGGATTTACTAACAGAACGTCGCTACTAATAGGTTATGTGGAATGCCACCTGGCTGTTATTTGAGCTCAAAATCACGCGAAGTCCGCGTTCTGTTGATGACGGCGGGCATCGCATATTTACAGAACTAGAGGCACTTATCAGATTACAACCGTTAGCATTTTAAGCTAATTAAGCTAACGGCCCGATCGCGGCCCGGAGGAATGAGGTAATAATGGTCAGAACTGTCATTACAGTTCACATTAATTCAATTATAACATGTTTACACTGCGTTTTAAGGTCTAACATTCACCTCATGTATGCTTTAGTATGAAACAACTAATAAAGTTGCTTCAGGTCATTTTTCACAGAAAATAAAAAATAAGAGAAAATCAAGTTTAGACCCCTCTACTGACAACTTCATTTCCCCGAGATGACTCAACGTGGGTGGGGTTTAGTCACATATAGCGCCTTTATCCAAGGCGCTTTACATAGATTGTGCATCACATTCACCCATTCACACACACATTCATACACTGATGGCAGTGGGACAGGGACACATCGACACTAACTCTGCAGGAGCCCGGGATCGAACCGGCAACCTTGTGGTTACCATCCGGTTACTCTACCTCTGAGCCACTACCGCTCCTTAAATATGCACAAATAAGCCATAGAAACATGGAAGAAATACATCATGTGATTGTGGAAACACAGCCGAATAGTGACAAAACACAACATGGCCGAATGGTGACAACCACCATTACATTGAGTTTTACCCTGGGTTACACATAGAACCATGAACTTAGATGTAGAAGACCACATGAGATTGTGCATGATTGACTCATATTACTAGGTGTCCGTGCCGGGATTTGAACCCAGGAACTCTCATTTCCAAGTCATGCGCTCTACCAATGAGGCTACCCAACAGACACAAGACGTACTGGAAACAACACACACATTCAGTGGACTGCTTGGTAAATGGTAAATGGTGCATTTATATAGCGCCTTTATCCAAGGCGCTTTACATAGATTGTGCATCACATTCACCCATTCACACACACATCCATACACTGATGGCAGTGGGACAGGGACACATCGACACTAACTCTGCAGGAGCCCGGGATCGAACCGGCAACCTTGTGGTTACCATCCGGTTACTCTACCTCTGAGCCACTACCGCTCCTTAAACATGCACAAATAAGCCATAGAAACATGGAAGAAATACATCATGTGATTGTGGAAACACAGCCGAATAGTGACAAAACACAACATGGCCGAATGGTGACAACCACCATTACATTGAGTTTTACCCTGGGTTACACATAGAACCATGAACTTAGATGTAGAAGACCACATGAGATTGTGCATGATTGACTCATATTACTAGGTGTCCGTGCCGGGATTTGAACCCAGGAACTCTCATTTCCAAGTCATGCGCTCTACCAATGAGGCTACCCAACAGACACAAGACGTACTGGAAACAACACACACATTCAGTGGACTGCTTGGTAAATGGTAAATGGTGCATTTATATAGCGCCTTTATCCAAGGCGCTTTACATAGATTGTGCATCACATTCACCCATTCACACACACATTCATACACTGATGGCAGTGGGACAGGGACACATCGACACTAACTCTGCAGGAGCCCGGGATCGAACCGGCAACCCTGTGGTTACCATCCGGTTACTCTACCTCTGAGCCACTACCGCTCCTTAAATATGCACAAATAAGCCATAGAAACATGGAAGAAATACATCATGTGATTGTGGAAACACAGCAGGGTTTTTGGAGACTCAGACTTTGTATTGTCAGCAGTGGGACTTGAACCCTCAATCTTGTGTTCCGAAGTCAGGCACCCTACCGACTGAGCTATCCAGGCACAATGATTTGCTTAGTTGTTGTCATCAATGAAACAACCCAACAACACGCCACCAAGCAGTAAGCAATATGAACAATATGCACAATTCAGCAGTCCGAGGGTGGAGCTTAGTGGTCAAAGTGACAAATGGAAACAAGTTCCACATGCTTATTCCTCTCACACAATCTGGCACAATGTACTTGCTCCAGTGTTGCCAGAGAGAAACAAGCAGAAGAAGACTCTTCACAAACGAGCAACTTTCATTGGCTTATAAAAACGTCATTTTTTGATGAAAACAAATTTGCTTCTGAAGTTTTGTCCGGATGGGGCCAAAGTTCTCATGTAGCAGGTGTCATGCAAATTGATCAAAAATCCAGGCATAAAATCAGACATGAGCATTTTTCAAACTGCTTAAAATGGCAGACACTCTGGGGGTGGAGCTTACCAGTCGAAATTACAGATGTGTTCCACATGAATCAAGGAACGTGTAGAAACAAGTCCCATGATTTTAAGCCAAACGAAGCCTGAGTTATGCTTGTTCAAATGTTTCAGTTTCAAAGAATTGCTATAGCGCCCCCATTTGAGCGATTGGAGCAAGACTGGTTTTAGTGCTATTTGGCATCCCCCTCTACCAAACTGTAAAATCTCATAAACAGATTACTTTGCATGTGTAGATTAGGGATAATAGAAGAATTTTCACAAACAAGCAATTTTCATTGGCTCGTAAAAACATCATTTTTTTCACTGAAAACAAAATTCACACTCATTTCATGTTTGTATGGCTTCAAAGTTCATGTGTAGGTCATTGTTATGCATTTTGATCAAAGATTGTAGGAGAAGAGACATTTTAACTGTTTTACATATGATTCAAGATGGCGGTTCATCTAAAGGTCAGAGGTCAAAAGTCAGAATACAAAAGTTGTTTGACATAAGCAGACGCATAAGTGAATATAAGTTACATTTCTGAGAGACGAGCAGTTCATGAGTTATGAGTGTTTAAAGTTTGCAATTTCAGTTGAGTGCTATAGCGCCACCATTTGACCAGTGGTCACAGGCTTCGCATCATCACCGTTTGGCATCACCCTCTACCAGATTACCAATTTTCGCGAAAACCGACTGCACGGTTCAGCCAGAACAGCTATTTCTGGTGGAAGGAGAAAAAAAGAGACAGAATCAAGAAGGGATCAAGGTCCACTTCGTGGACTGCTTGATCCCTTAAAAATGCATTTTGGAGCGATGGAAATGAATGTGAATTTGAACATCTCATAGCCCCATTCTCAGTTTATGGTGGAATAGGGGAAATAATTAAACAAAAAACAACAACTGGACCACCTTTTTAGGAAATAAATTAACTGCAAATGAAGCTAAAATAAAGCCCCATTCTAATCTTATTGTGGGGTAGGGGAAAGAGCCAATACATTTTTTTCCCACAAAATTACAAACTGAGCCCCCTTTTTTGGAAATAAGTCAACTGCAAATAGAGCTAAGACAGCCTTCTGGGGTAGAATTCTACTTTAAGTTTTGTTAAGAGGCACAGGCCGATCTGCTCTGTTGGGAAATAACTAAAATTTGCAAACAAGTGAGAACCACATGGTAAGGTATCTTGAGGTACATAGTGAGAACGTTCAATCCCCCCCCCCACCCCTGTCTAATTTGAACTGTTGTTTTTTTTTCTTTTCATATTCCTAAAACATGACACGCTGTGTTCCAGCATCAATGCCAGGTCATTTAACTCAGGGCTTGTACAGAAAGGAACTGAATGTACCTGTAAGGAAGCATTTGGTTTTATTCGCACACTCCCCGAGTTAAATGAGGAACGCAGAGTATTTTTTTTGCTGTGCAGCGGGTGAGTCAGCGCTCAGCACTCTGGAATCAATGCCCTGCAGGGGCCGTCTCGCATTTCATTTCAGTCGACGCCGAGCAAATTCCACTGCTTCCTGCTTTCAAGAGTTACTTGAGGTTCCAATGTTATTCGAGGAACATCCCTCTCGTTCAGAGTGCCTGTTGTTCCTTTCCTGTCTGTCTGTCTGTCTGTCTGTCTGTCTGTCTGTCTGTCTGTCTGTCTGTCTGTCTGTCTGTCTGTCTGTCTGTCTGTCTGTCTGTCTGTCTGTCTGTCTGTCTGTCTGTCTGTCTGTCTGTCTGTGGAAGAGAGACTTTATCCACTCGCTGCCACATGTGGTCGACCCCTTATGCAGCTACTGCCAATTATTGCACTGAACTACCCTTACTTTGAATCTCCAAAGCACCACGTCCGGATCTCGTGTCGGTTTGAACATACAACGTGTGTATTGTCGTCAGTCCAGATGTTGGTCCACCGGTAAATATCGTCTCTGATACCCTGGTGTGATCACACAGAGCTTCAGGAGGCTCCTCCATGGAAATGCTGTATTTGCCCAGAAAATCAGACACTTTCTATGCAATCTCTGCCCAACCGAGACCTCCTATCCCCAAACAGACTGCACACAACAGAATTCAAGTTCAAGAGATCAAGACTTTTTTCCCCCAAAAAAATATGGTTGCACAACCTGGAGCCATTTACTGTAGCATGGTTTACTGTAACACTGAGGTGCACAGCTGCCAGCACCATCAAATCAGTGCACCGCTTGTTTGCATCCAGCCCGAGATTTCAGACACACATGACGTCACCGGGCTTCATAGCAGGCATGGCTAAGCCTAGTCAAAACCAAGAACCAGTGATCAGGAACAAACGGTACTATACTACCACGATTAACCATGGGGCCATCAAAAATTAGTGCTTTGATTAGACATTTATATTTAGGAATGCACAATTAATCTGTGGCATAATCTGAATAGGCTATATCGGCCTTAAAAGTGCCGTAGCGGAAGGGTTAAAAATAATACAGATTATCGGTACATGCTTTGGGCCCAGGCCCTAATAGGGCCTAGACTTGTTTCCATTTAATCACCTGCATAATATCAGAATTGGTGGCAGATATGACCCTGCAAATAACCAGATTGATATAATGATTGATATATGTAAGTCCATATTTTAATTTGACCCCTCCCCAAAAAGTCCTCGACGTTCTGAACCCTTATCCATCATTCATACATTATGGATCATTAGTGTGGATTAGTGTGGACTGTTAATCTCCATCTTTTTGATTGATTTCTGTTCTTGTAGCATGGCAAATAAGCCCTTAATTCAGAGTTTTGTGCTTTTATCCTTGGTGACTCGACTTGACTGCATGATGGGAAGTTGTAGAGTGATTCCTTCTGTGACATCACCAGATCAATCAAAAGAGAGACACACACAGGGAGGGGGGGATACTACTTTCTGCTATCCAGGAATTGGCATGGAGGTCCAGCTCGGAGGAGATTAGCGTCGCTCCAAATGCCGAGGAGAGCATTATTTACTCTGCAGCCCTGCAGAAAGTGGAGCACAGCAGGCCCTGCATGCTGCCGAGGCCACATGGCATTCTGGGAGCCTTTTCAGGACGCTGCAGCCGCGTCACAGATCTGTGCATCACACCCACAGACGTGAAATATTAACAAGGTTTTTTTTTTTTATTTTTTTTTCACAAGTGCCCCAAAGTGCACACATACGCATGCATTGCACAAACACTTGTGCGCCGCGCATGTGCACGCACACGCGTGCGCTGCGCACGTGCGCTGCGCACGTGCACACACACGCACGCACACACGCACACTACACACACAACACACACATTGCACACTACAGCATCACACAAAAGTATCACAAGCAGGTCTGTCTCGTGTGTGATCTGCTATTTTTAGTCATTATTTTGAATATGAGTCCTGCAAAGTAACAGTTGTGGACATAATTATGCAGAGACGTGTAATCCTCTCCTCTCCCCACCTTCATAAAACTCATGCATGCACACACACACACACGCGCACGCACGCACGCACACATGCACGCACGCACACATGCACGCACACACACAGCATTTTATCTATTGAAGGACCGTCGTCAAAATGTATCCCTGCGTATTACTCCACCCAGCAAGCAATCAAACGAGAGCTGTTGATG
Organism: Benthosema pterotum; assembly: GCA_039105355.1. Classification (NCBI taxonomy): domain Eukaryota; kingdom Metazoa; phylum Chordata; class Actinopteri; order Myctophiformes; family Myctophidae; genus Benthosema; species Benthosema pterotum. Next base: position 12,227,010 of record CM076987.1, read on the forward strand.
GCAGCATCCATGGCGTCCTTTGAGGGACTGTGTGTGTGTGTGTGTGTGTGTGTGTGTGTGCACGTGTTTGATGGTATTGTAAACTCTGTGTGATGCGCAGTGCTCTCTCACACGCCTGGCAGTGGTTTGATTCTCCCCGTTGAGCAGGTGACCTGGCATTTCGGTGACTTTTAGAGGTGATGCCGCTGTGACATATTGGTCTCTCCCCCTGCCCGCCTGCGCTCTCTCTCTCTCTCTCTCTCTCTCTCTCTCTCTCTCTCTCTCTCTCTCTCTTCTCTCTCTCTCTCTCTCTCTCTCTCTCTCTCTCTCTCCTCTCTCAATTCAGCTCAGATATATTTTATTGGAGTGACAAGCATTGTTATATTCCCAAAGCATATATTCACATATTACATATTCTGATCCTGAACAAAGTAATACCAACAAGACAACCAACAAGGGGAAAGCACAAGGAAAAATGATGTCTGTAAAACGTGGTAGACACACAGGGCTCTATTTTATTTTACTTTGCCTTTTTTAATTTAATTTAATTTCATTTATTTTGATTTTATTTATTTGATTATGAATATAGTAAAAATAGCCAAACTGCAAGCTCACAACATGTCATGTCTAGATCAGCTTGCTTGCTATTTATTGCTATTTATTTATAATAGCCTATAGTCATTTTGTGGCTGGCTGCTCCCTCTCTATCTTTGTGTGTGTGTGTGTGTGTGTGTGTGTGTGTGTGTGTGTGTGTGTGTGCGTGTGTGCGTGTGTGCGTGTGTGCGTGTGTGCGTGTGTGCGTGTGTGCGTGCGTGCGTGCGTGCGTGCGTGCGGCTTTGCCCTTTCTTTTCTTAATTCCCGCACAGTGTTTTGTTGCAGCTTTTGTTGTAAAGGACATAGCAGAGATGACATCATGGAAATGCTTTCCTCCCAGGGGCGGATCTAGGCATGGTCATGGGGGGGGTGCCCTGACTTCCCCACCAAACATGATGCCATGCAAATATATTTCAAATTAAAGTGCTTATGATTAAAATGATTTGAAACACTGCTACTGCTACTAACTAAATCCAATTGCTGTACCACTAAACCAACACCATCTCAAGTTCAAGTTCAAGTTCATGTTTATTTGTCTCCCTCAGGAGAAATTTATCTTGGAGACAGAGACCAGTCCTGCATACACATAACATAACAAAGTACAAAAAACAACCACATTACACAGAGAAAGAAAGACAGAGCAATATTGCACAAGCCCCTTAAAGTGCTTAAGTTGGTAAAGTGCATCTAATCATTTGCCAACCACTGATTTAGCATTTTGATTGACAAAGGTACAAATGATAATTTGAACCTGTTGTACACATGCCTCGGAGTTCTGTATCTCCTACCGGATGGCATTAGTTCATACTCTCCATGCAATACATGTGATGGATCGGACACAATATTTTGAGCTTGCCTCAACACAGCTTGTTCGAATATGGCCTGGGTGGTAATGGGAGGAGTAGACATGCCCATTATCTTCCCAGCCATAACTACCAATCTATTTACCTGTGACTTGTACTTCACAGTCAAGTTGCCAAACCAACAGGACATACCATACCTCAGAATGGACTCTATACTTGCCCTATAAAAGGTCAACATTATATTCAGGCTTACTCCGAAGAGCCGAAGCCTTCTAAGGAAGTGCAAACGCTGATGAATCTTAGAACACAGTGTTTCCACGTGCGTGTGCCAGTTCATATCCTTATCGATCTGTACTCCCAGATATTTATACGAGGAGACCTGATTGATGTTGTGACCATGGATACTGACCATGCTATGGTCACCAATAGATCTGGGGTCCACTATAACCTCCTCTGTTTTGTTTACATTTATTTTCAGATGATGTAGATCACACCATTCAGTGAACTTTTCTACTCCAGCTGTGTGGCTGATGATGTCACTGCTGCTCTTGAGTAGACTAAGTATCACAGTATCATCTGAAAATTTAACAACAAACTGGTTCGGATATGAGCTGACACAACTGTCCGTGTACAAGGTAAACAGCAGAGAGGAACTAACTGTTCCTTGTGGCACTCCTGTACTACAGAGTGTCTCTTCTGATAGTACAGAGTTAAATCTCACACTGCAAATGATTTCACTGTAAACTTACGGTAATTTACTGGCAACAAAGTTGCCAGTATTTTACTCTTATTTTACAGTACATCTACTGTAATTCATTTTACAGTAGATGTACCGTTATTTCAATTACAGTATATGCTTGTATTTTTATGGGGGTTTACTGTAATTTAACGGCATGCAGTTTTTTGTCAATACAGTACACTACTGTAATTTAAATGTGTTGTTATGGTAATTTAACAGCATATGGCGTTTTGATTTTTACCGTAATTTTACAATATATTCAAATATTCCTTTTTCACAATAAAAGCCATATCCTACAAATATAGAAATGTACATCAAAACACATAGGTATAGATATTCAACAGTTTATTTTTTATCAAAGTCAACAAGTCTCCATTACAACTTTGTCTTTTTTTTTTTTTACGCAAATAATAGCAAAAGACTTGTGAGGTCGGCAAACTAATATTTCTAATATGAAAAATACATGTAAAAGTAAAATAATAAATTCAATAAATACAGTTCCTATGGACAAACTGTCATGTAAAATCCTGAATGACAGGAAAATGCATTATAATCCAACATCACTGAGCACAGCATCACTGCATGAAATATTAGCATTCAGCATTAACAAAATATTTTAAACAGCAGTACACAGTTGAATTGCAAATACTTAACGTGAATGTGAGAATTTGGGTAGCTATGCAGAAGCGAAGAGGCCTTGGCTTGGCTTGCATCACTTGGCTCCTCAATCGCCAGTGCCTGTAAAACAAACAACACACATATTTAGCAAAACAATGAATAATAACTTCACAATAATAAAATACAGGATTAAAGTGAGAAACTTTGAAAGGAGGTGGAGCTCGCACACCATTAGTGTAGAGAACATAAAATGTTCCAGTTACAGTAGGTGACAACCCACAGATCGAAAAGGGCAAAAAAAAAGAAGGAAAAAAGAGAAAAAGAATAATGATTTGTTACAGTGCTATTAGAGTAGTAGCTGTGACATACCAATGAATTCCCACTCAAACTGCACACTGTCATCTTCTGGACCAGCTTCCCCGTCATCTTGGAGATGGCCGTTCCAGTGGTGGTGGTGGTGGTCTTGGTACTTCTTTCAAGGGTTATACCCCCTATGGAAAAATAATAAAAAACAACAACAAAAATAATTTTGACACAAACTTTAAATTGTATTTTTGTCTCCACCAGTATGGTGGTGACTATGTTTTACCCCCTGTCCGTCCGTATGTCTGTCCGTGCAACTATTACGTCACCCATGAGGGTGATGTAACAGTTGACGTGACACCAGAGCTGGTGGAGACCTGTGACAGATCTAGTTTACCTATATTCTGGTGGGAGCATTCACAGAAAATAGCAGATCTACCAGCTTACTATCTGAGCTTGGATTACCTATGATGTTTTAGGTAATACATACCTTTGAATGAACTCCAGGGTTCTGAAGGCCTTGCCTCTGTACTGAAGGTTGAAAATGTAGAAGGCCGCAAAGAGTGCAGCAAATCCTGACCTGGGTGTCCATCATCCACTGGCTCTTGTCATCAAGGGCTCATTCCCTGTTAAATACAGCATTTGAAATTAGATGGAGACACGTATAAGTATGTACTGTCTTGCCCACTTACACACTTGCACATTTGACTCCAAGATGAATAAAATAATTCTCAAAAAAAGACTTATTGAACAGAAGACTCTCCCTATTTTTCATTTTCATCACAATTAAAAAACACTTTTAACCTGCCTTCACGTGCCCAATTACCAAGCTATCAAGAAAGCTAACAGAAAATGCAGGCTTTAGGCTGGTTAGTGAACTGCCCAGAGCCCTCTTATGACACACAGACTGGTTTTTCAACTGTCCCTCCTATGAGGCACAGACCGAGTAGAAAAAGATTGTGGTATTTTATCATGAACATTACTGAGGACCACTTACGTATATGTGGTATATATTGTGGTCCTGTCAGCTGTTCAAAGGTTGCCTGATTCTGATGATAAAATGAACATACTATGAACAAATGTACACATAGAGTATGTATACATTTATATGTACACGAAAATACATACTGAGCAGAACGAGTCAGGGCTGGGCCGGTAGGGTGAATGCACCAACATCAACACTGTCTTGTGTTAGACCACTGAAAGGTTAAAATAAAGCAGAACACGAATTATTAATTAAGCATGTGTATAAAATTGAATCATAATTGATCCATAGGGTACCCAAATTAGCAAAATCAGCAGTGCATCTTTACTTTCTCCGAGTTGGGCTGTAAGAAGCAGAACTACATGCAGTCAAATCCCCATCCAAGCCCTGGGAAACAATGTACACATCACTTGCTCTGTATGTTTGCAACTGTCTGACATCCAGAATGAAGACATTTAAAAGAAGAATTGGGTTTGCACATGTGGCTCCTTGTGTGCCTCATAATTATATTAACATTGTCAGAGCAAGAATTTGTACACATATCATGATATCATCTTGCTCACCTATTGATGTTTCAGAAAAGGGGGAAAAAGTTGTGTAGCTTGAGCAATGTTTTTAGCAGCTAGCATGTATAAATATAGAAAACATACTGTAGACCGTAAGGGATTTCCTTACCTTAAATCAATCTTATTTTTTCTTAACTTGTCAGACTTCTTTTTGCTTCTTCTTTTGTCCATTTGTGATGTTTGTTAGTTGACTATATTCTAATGGTTGGTTAAATAGAGTAAAGTAGAGAAGGCTCCTTTGCTGTCCACCAACTGACTAAATTTGAAGAGAAACGTGGGTGTGGCCTATTTCCACATGACTTGGCAGAAAATATTGTATTATACTGTTAAAATACAGTCAAATACAGTAAAATAAAGGCACAAACGGTTAATTTACAGGAAAGGGATTATTTATTTAACGGTATTGTACTGTTAAATAACAGTTTCTACTGATATTTGTTAAATTACAGTATAAAGTGTGAATTTACAAGAAAGAGATGGCAATTTAACAGTATTTTACTGATTTTGTGGAAAAACAGTAAGATACTGTTGAAAATCCACCGTAAATTTACAGCCATTGATTACAGTGCACCCTCTGTGGTCTCCTGGAGAGAAAGGAAAAGTACCATTAATTATGAAGGGGTTTACATTTAACTGTGCTAATCTACGTAACAGGATGTCTGGATGCAACGTATTAAAGGCCGAGCTAAAGTCTATAAAGAGTAGCCTGGCATATGCCTCCTTGTTCTCCAGATGTTTTTAGTGGTGAGAGAGTACTGTAGAGATTGCGTCGCATGGACTGCGCTTTCTAGAGTATGCAAATTGAATATTGATCTAAAGGGACCCAACCTCCTTCGGAGTTCCTCTGTCAGGATCCTCTCTAATGATTTAACTACATTGGATGTTAGATGCCACGGCCTATAATCGTTATTCTCATTCGGACATGCTTTTTTTGGTATTGAAACAATAACAGATTTCTTCCATATGTCTGGTACTTATGCAGGTCCAGCGAAAGCTGGAATAGCCTATGCCAGGTGGGGCTTAGCTCCTCAGCACATGTACGCAACAAAAAAGCTTGCATTCCATCTGGTTCCGACGCTTTGTCGGTCTTCATAGTTTTAAAAACTCTACAGACTGTGCTCGGCTCAATCACCACCCTATCATTGACAGTATCACAGTTTAATTCATTTATTACCTAGACAAACACTCATGAGAGGTATCACACTCGAAACGCATGAAGAATTCATTCAGTTCATTCGCCCTGCGCCCTCATCCAGGGCCAAAGATGGGCTTCCTGTCAGATTTCATGTTAGTCATTTTTCTTATTGAATAACAGAGTCTCTTAGTGTTCGAGTTTGCCAGGTCCTGTTCAGCTCGCTCCTTAAAGTTCTTTCTGGCCTCTCTCATTTGTGTGTTCAGTTCTTTTTGGGCGAGCCTCAGGGCTGCCTTGTCACCTGATCTGAAAGCCACCCTTTTTCTATTTTACATTCCCTGATTTCTCTCGTGAGGTATGGCTTGTTGTTATGATATTTAGTTATTACTTTCTGTGGTACTATCATATCAACACAGAACGAAACGTAGGCAGTAATAGCCTCAGTGGTAGTGTCAATGCTCACATTTTCAAAGAAAATGTCCCAGTCGGTACACAGGAAGCATCATTTTAGCATCCTTTTAGTTCCTCTATTGCATCTCTCGACATACATTCATCTCATCTATCAATCAAAAGCTTTATGCATGCTGCGTGCCTGTAGCAACTTCAACAACTGATGTTGTTATTGATTCTTATACGGTCAAGTCGCCCCCATACCATTTTCGCCTGCCCCCCCCCCAATTAGGAAATGTTACATCCGGCTCTGTTTCCTCCACATTCATAATGTCTCCTCCTCGCTCTAAAAATACAGTCATATTTCATAACAGCACTACTCCTCGCCCCTCATAACGGCCGCATGCCGTATAAAACTATACCAAGCCACTGTCTTCGTTCCAACGGTGGCATTTTGATCACTAGGGTGCTTAGCTAAAGGCTGGGAGAAAATTCACATCAACGGTGTATTCATAATCTACAGTAACCGATATCTCAATTACATGTGCTGACAGCCTTTGCACAGCTATTGACCCCCCGACCCGCATGTATCTTAGCAATTTATTATAACCCTGGATGAGTGCTGCTAGGCACTAATTAGAAGAAGAGGAAGAAGAAGAAGAGGAAAAAAGCACCTCAAAGAGAAACTCTCATTGCGCACCATGCCTGGCAAAATGAAAAATACACCAGACAGGACGTAGGAGGGAGGGAGGGAGGGAGAGAGAGAGAGGGGGAAGAGAGAGAGAGGAGAGAGAGGAGAGAAGAGAGAGAGAGAGAGAGAGAGAGAGAGAGTAGAGAGAGGAGAGAGAGAGAGAGAGAGGAGAGAGAGAGAGAGAGAGAGAGAGGAGAGAGGGAGAGAGAATAAAGGAAAGGGTAGAGGGTGATTGGATGGGTGAAAAGAGAGAAGTATAGGCCTACATAAGAGTTATTATTAATTAGAATACTGAGCCATAGTGATTTGTGGAGTAAGCAGGGGCGGATGTAACATTTCCTAATTGGGGGGCCAGGAGAAAATGGCATGGGTGCGGCTTCATCGCCCGTGTTGCTTCGCGATGTCGCACCCATAGCATTTTTGGTTGCAGGCCTTTTACGGTTACAGGCAAGTATAGTCTGTCTTCCCTTGGGAGCGTCTCTCTCTCTCTCTCTCTCTCTCTCTCTCTCTCTCTCTCTCTCTCTCTCTCTCTCTCTCTCTCTCTCTCTCTCTCTCTAATGGCAGCCCAGTCTCGCACGCCCCACAGTGATTGCGGGAAGGGGGGGGGGGGGGGGGGGCACCCAAACCCAATGGGGGATCAGCACCCAATGGGGGATCAGTATTTTTAACTGAAGAAGTAACGGTTGGGCAGGTGTGCGTGTCAAGTTAAACTGACCTGAGGAAGACGCTAAAATAGAAATCCATTTGGGAAAAGGACATGACGTTCCTCAGCTCTGTGGCTAGAATGTTCCAGCAAATAGGCAGGGGTGTGTGTGTGTGTGTGTGTGTGTGTGTGTGTGTGTGTGTGTGTGTGTGTGTGTGTGTGTGTGTGTGTGTGTGTGTGTGTGTGTGTGTGTGTGTGCGCGCGCGCGCGCGCCCCCACATGATTGGTTCAAGATACTGCTGGCAGCTACTGTTTCCAGCCATTCATTTTTTATCTCATCATGCGCAGATTGGCACATGACATGATTTAACATTGGGAGTGTAACCAAATGGACCGGCTTGTTTACCCAACACGGCTCGGTTCACCCTGGACTCTTTCTCCTGCTAACACAGGGGTGGGCAATTATTTTCCCCAAGGGGCCAAATGAGATACATAAAATATTGTGGAGGGGCAAGACTAAAGAATGAACTAAAGTCTGATAATATTAATTTAATTTCAAGATAAAAGTAAGAGTAATACCAACTATTTTGACACCAGGGCCTTCTATTTATTCAATATTTGAGTCACGGCCACTATTTGATGACATTTGCCCCCCGGGCCGCATAATGCCCAGGTATGTGCTAACACAATGACATGCATGCAGGGATGCATGTTTTCTCTCACAAAACCTGGCAACGGCATGCCCAGTGAGTGTGGGTGCTTATGTGCGCTTGTATGCGAATCCTACGAGTGGATGAGTGTTTGCCACACACTCCCGCCTTTATAAGACATGGCCTTTACTAGCACTTAGCTATAGTCACGTATATACCGTCTGACTCTTTGCCAAGCCCATCGTGAGGTAAGCCTCTTACAAACGCACACACGGCTGCGTGCGCACGCCACCGCACCGCTGCCGCCGCAAACGCGCCCAACCGCGGGTGCTCATGCGCATTTGCGTGCTCATATTTGCGTCAGTGCGCGCCAGATTTATCCTGGAAAGGGATTGACTTTCTGTACATTACTTTGCATTTTCATCATTGCTGTTTTTTTCTCCTCTGTGTGTGCATGTGTTATTCACATGCATGCGTTTGTTTTGTGGCATAGGCATGCTAGTTTGTTTGAAGGGATTACAGCCACAGCTCCCTGCCACCTCTAATGACACTTCTCACTAAGACCGGCTAAGTCCATAGCCGGCTTTATTAGTTTACAGGATGCTTGAATGCATACAGCCGCCCCTCCAAACCCCCTTTTTGTGCAACTCACTGGGCATGCTTGCGTATGTTTGTGCATAGGCAGTTTTAGGCTATTTTTTAGGCTAGCTTTTTTCCTTTTTAGATCTGTAACTCTTAGTACGAGGGACTAAAGTCAGCATCAAATGGTGGTCCTCCGTGGCTAAAATGCAGAATAAATATTGGGCCCATGTGTGTGTGTGTGTGTGTGTGTGTGTGTGTGTGTGTGTGTGTGTGTGTGTGTGCGCGCGCGTGTGTTCACACGCAGCGCTGACAGGTCTGTAGACTTTAAACGTGTGGAACGTTTACATGGAGAACATAAACATTGCACTCCGTATAGACGACACGTTGACAGCTTTAAACACACCTAATATAATGGGAGATGCAAATGTAAACTCCGCTCCCCCTCGCCCCTCTCTCTCTCTCTCTCTCTGTCTCTCTCTCCCTGATGAATTGCGCCAGTTTCATATAATAATGTCATTTAAGTGCGTCTCATTGTTTATCTGACAAGAGTTCCCACGGGTGCTGTTACTGCACTTACTTTGTATTCTTTGAGTGACTTTGTGCTTGCGCCTCTGTGAGCAAATGCACGTGTGTGTGTGTGTGCGGGCGTGTGTGCGTGTGCGGGCGTGTGTGCGCGTGTCTGTGTGTGTGTGTGTGTGTGTGTGTGTGTGTGTGTGTGTGTGTGTGTGTGTGTGTGTGTGTGTGTGTGTGTGTGTGTGTGTGTGTGTGTGTGTGTGTGTGTGTGTGTGTGTGTGTGTGTGTACACATCACAACAAACATCTGTGGATGTCTACAGCAGCAGTTCTCAGAGTACCCCTGAATTACATTTTGTTATACTTCGTAGCACCTTAAGTAAATTCACGTCTTATGCACGGGCCGACTGCACAAATTGCGTCAATGTTTTCCCCCTGAGATTCAGTACGGAATGATGATGTCCATTTCCATTATTACACAAACTGAAGATGACTGTCGGCATAGTATGGTGTGCAAAATGTGAACGGAAATGTCAATTAAAGGGGAACTCCACCCATTTTCAATATTTTTTCAGTACAAATGCAACCAAATGAACCCTAACGAGTTCATTTGGTTCCATTTGTACGCTCTCAGAAAAAAAGAAGCGTCTAAAGAAATCCATTAACATGGTGAAAATACATCTTGATGATGTCATCAAGATGTTTCACCATGTTAGTGGTTTTCGTCAGACCTCCATTTCTCGGGAACACAGAATGGGGGAACTTTTTTCAGCATGTCCACCCAGCACCTCTAGGGTATACTAATGACATATTAGAATGTTGAAAATGGGTGGACGTCCCCTTTAAGAGCTGTGAATTTTAAGAGCACTGTCCATGGTGCACCTTCTGCCATACAATGTTTGGAACCAATTTGCGCGTGTGAGCGTGGTAACACGTGTGTATGTGGACAACGTGTATGGCGGCATTGGGAACTTTATAGATGCTTAATCTATTAGTTAGCCGCAATAAGAGAGTTAAACCCCTCAGGTACAACACAGTGTCAATTTTTTTTTTCCTGTGGTCAAACCCACATCAAACGTATCAGATGGATGTACAGTATATTGGATGCATCTATGTCTGTTCCGTGTGGTGTCAAGCGGGAGAGAGAGAGAGAGAGAGAGAGAGAGAGAGAGAGAGAGAGAGAGAGAGAGAGAGAGAGAGAGAGAGAGAGAGAGAGAGAGAGAGAGAGAGAGAGAGAGAGAGAGAGGACATGTGCACCCCCGCTGTCACTAACAAGGCTATTAGTGTGTGTTCTTGCGGTGTCATTCTACATTCCACTGTACCACTCCTGCGCCGTGCACCGATGTCGTGGATTTTTGAAATGGATATACGGACGACTATAATGATGACTCATTAAAAAGACAGAGAGTGTGTGTGTGAGAGAGAAAGAGAGAGTCCGCATTGTCGTTATCGTCACTGATAATACTTTCATACAGTATAACGTGGGCGAAGAATAAGAATAAAGTCCCGCACAGACGGAAAGACATGAAATATTCAGCTCATCGCGTGATTCAAAAATCTCTGTATGACGACAAAGATCTGGCGTTTAATCTTTGTGTGTGTGTGTGTGTGTGTGTGTGTGTGTGTGTGTGTGTGTGTGTGTGTGTGTGTGTGTGTGTGTGTGTGTGTGTGTGTGTGTGTGTGTGTGTGTGTGTGTGTGTGTGTGTGTGTGTGTGGAGATGGCATATGGTTGCTGACAGTCCCTAGGAGCTTGTTCCTTGGAGCACAGCAATTTTGAAGTTTCCATATATTTAGACCATGTTCCCTGCTATGCCGGCCTCATTACTTCCGCCAGTTGACCGGCAGCTGCATACTTCCCATTGATTTCTGCCTCCTTCAGCGGTTAGATTGCTGTATATATGAGAACAGCGACCGACAATCTACCAAGTAGCATTGCCCCGGTTTGCTGATGATAGCCTTCGTCCTCACCAGGCCAGAGATGAATTACAGTATATGGCTTGTTCTGCCAAGTGTGTGCATGCACAGGGGTCCTGCGTCTAATAGTGGGCCTTGGATGTGGAATGTCTCCAACACGCTTCCAACAAGCTTTAAAACTGAGCCAATCGGACTTTCCTTTCCAGCAATAACAGCCAAAACATCTTGAAAACATGCGATTTGGTTGAGTTGCGGGCATTATGGCACATTTGTCTTTAATAACGTAGACTAGGAAGGGTCGGACATTGGCAAACTAGATACTGGAGTAAAGTTCCATTTGAGTTGTATTCAAAATGAGTGAAGTTGGAGGGGCCTCCTTTTCGATTTTGTGCACATGGGGCCCATTTTCACTTTAATCGTGGGATTTGTAAATCCAGAAGCTCCATTGAAACTCCACCATAACACGATTTTCAACGCCTTGTATCTCTGAGATGAGAGCTACGAGGTATTGGGTGCGGTGAGCCGCCATAAATGCCGGAAATCGTACGTTCATTTACACATTTGGCGTGAGCTAATGGTCATACTGCTCACATCTACAGCTCCCACTTCACTGAAATGAAGGACAATAAAGTGGGTGTGAGGCTGCCGGTGTTTCCACTAACACCAGGGAGCAGTACACGAGTTAAAGGTTTTTTTTTTGTGATAATATCGGAAGTACAAGCTGTTAATGTGTCACGCTGGGTGCTGTAATAAAGTGGTTTTAAACCAGTGGTCTGCGGACCCTCAGTGGTCCTTGAGAGGGTTCCAGGTGGTCCCCAGCTAAATGATGGAAAGTTGGTTAACCAGATGTAACTCTTTGAGAGCGTAAACATGAAACCAAATGACCCGCAAGGGTCCATTTGGTTTCATGTTTACGCTCTCAAGAGTTAAAATATTCATATTATGAATTAGCCCATCTACACAACTAGAGAATGCAGAAGATTAATGGTCATTTTGATCTGTATGTTTGCCTGTTTTGTCTCCAAAATCCAGCCTGCATGGATTTGTGGAAAAAAGCAAAAGAAATCGATAGTTTTGGCGTCTGTAGGGCTAAAATGTCATCAAATGGGTGGTGCATGGTTCAAATGTAGAATACATAGTGGGCCCTGGTATGAAAAAGGTTGAAAACCACTGCCGTTATGCATTGCAAGCCTGTCGATCTTCTTGCTGTCTTAGGTGTGAAACATGATGCAGTATGAAGGCCTTAATCTCTGCATCTCCCTCTTTTCTTATCTCTGTTATACAGTATGTCGTCTCCGTCCGACGGAAACCTCACACATGACCAAAACCGTGGATGGGTTTCGGGACTGAAAACTCAAACTTAAATAGTAAAGAGTATTATAGCAGATCTACGAGCTCAAAAACAAACCCACGGATTTGCTACTTTTGACGTTTTTGGCAGTGGTGTGTTGTAGTACGAAGCAGGGATCACTTTATGAAAAAAAAAAACAATAATAAAAAATGAGGATATGGAGATAGGAGGTATTCTGTCTGACGGCACATGCCGTCCATCCTGCAAAAATGTGTGTTGGCCCATCACTGTGTGTGTGTGTGTGTGTGTGTGTGTGTGTGTGTGTGTGTGTGTGTGTGTGTGTGTGTGTGTGTGTGTGGTGTGTGTGTGTGTGTGTGTGTGTGTGTGTGTGTGTGTGTGTGTGTGTGTGTGTGTGTGTGTGCGTGCGCACCCCTGCTGTGGGCCTGAGCAGAGCTTTCATTTAGACGAAGGAGCTGAAGGATCAGAGAGTGGTGGTTCCCAGATGCTTCATGCTTCGAATAGGGATGTGCTATTGATTATCATTTACTGGATGATTCCTGTGTGTGTGTGTGTGTGTGTGTGTCCGTGTGTGTCCGTGTGTGTGTGTGTGTGTGTGTGTGTGTGTGTGTGTGTGTGTGTGTGTGTGTGTGTGTGTGTGTGTGTGTGTGTGTGTGTGTGTGTGTGTGTGTGTGTGTGTGTGTGTGTGTGTGTGTGTGTGTGTGTGACACCACTGGAACACATGACGGACACACGAATGCCGATATAGTCACACAGCCTGCCAATCATCCACTCCGACTCCATCCGTCATTTTCATGTGTCCCCGACGTCTCCCAGCCCCACCGTTGTCATTGTCCACCCGTCCATCCATCCGTCCGTCCATCCGTCCGTCTGTCCATCCATCCATCCAATTGTACATCTTAGAATTTATTTTTTTGTATTTGCAGATGATAGACCTGAAGAGTAACCATTGGAGCTATGCGTTTGCTGCATGCTTCACCAATTTTGTTGGCGTTGATCTCCTCCCCCGACAAACCTCCCAAAAAATGGTGTGAGAATACTTCCACCGCCTCATAACAAAGGATAAACGTGTCCATCTTCTAAATAATCTCTTAAGTCGTACGGGTAATGCGATCGAGATCACACCAAAAGTAGCCTGAGCTGACCTGAAAGCAGATAGCTGTCGATCAGCCTCTGATTGGATCTTACCGACCTGTCCGTCAGCCCCTCCTCTCCCCAGTGCTAACCCTATATCACATCATTTGGGAAGGTAGACTCCCTCATCTAGGCCATCGTGGCTAACGTTTTAGTTTGGTCAGAACAGCCAGAGCAGTCTCCCGTAGCGGCTCTATGAAGGCTGCCATCTTGCCACCAGGTAAACAAGCGATTGATGAACCCCACATCCTGTGTGCGCTGATATAAGATGTCCATTTCAGGCATGGAAACCTTCTGGCTTTTTAAAATACAAGCTCAACATTGCTCAAGGTGGGGAAGGGGGAGCGGAGTGGGGTGGTATGCACTTAAAGACCCAAATCCTTTACAGGCTCTGGCAATTAACCAACATGACTGGAGCCGTCGCCTTGCTTTGATCTAAGTGCCGATCGATGCCTAGATCACAGTGGCTTGATAACTGTACTGCTACTGATTGGGTGATTTTGTGTGTGTGTGTGTGTGTGTGTGTGTGTGTGTGTGTGTGTGTGTGTGTGTGTGTGTGTGTGTGTGTGTGTGTGTGTGTGTGTGTGCGCGTGCGTGCGTGCGTGCGTGTGCGCGCCTGTTGCGTGTGTTGTTTCCCGTTTCCCCCTCTACGCCGCTTCAACTTTGATGCTGCAGCTGTTACGCTGCAGACAGAGCTTGCTTTGTCTTGCAGATGGTCCAGAACGGTTGTTGTTGTCAAATATCTGTGGTCATGGCAAATAGATATTCCCCCCCATACCACCAAGACTCGATTGATAGGCCAGAATATGGACACCAGTTAATGTTTATATATATATATATATATTAAATATTGTGGATATACTTGCAAGCCTCGCATAGTGGCAATTTCCAGCCAAGGAAACTCCCCCCTTCGCCGGTGCCAGTGGGCCCCATATCTACAGCATGACATCAGGGGCGGATGTAACATTTCCCAATTAGTGGGTAGGAGGAGAAAATAGTATGGGGGTGACTTCATCGCCCGTGGCACGAAGCGACACATACCATTTTCGGTTACTTTTATCAGGCAAGTAAATCATCAATAATAACATCAGTTGTTGTTGAAGTTGCAACAGACACGCAGCATGCATAAAGCTAAAGGTCTGACTCAGAGAGTTTTCTGTTTTCAATGATGAAATGATGTTGGTTTAGTGGTGACACAGCTGTAGTTAGTTAGTAGCAGTAGTCGTGTTTCAAATCATTTTAAATATAAGCACTTTATTTTCGAATATCTTGGGTGGGTTTTGCATGCCATCGTGTTTGGTGGGGCAGACCCCCCCCCCCATATCCATGCCTAGATCCGCCCCTGCATGACATCCTCCACATAGGAAAATGAATTTTCAGATTTCCCCCGTGAAATCTCCATCTACCTCTGTGTTGCAGCCGTCAGCAAAACAATTTATGTTATTTTTCCTTTTCTGCAGTACAGATAATCAACTGACGTCGCAGCGTATGAATGGAGATAATGAGCATGTCCTTTAGGTAATTTACTGTCGGTCTGAAGAGCAGGCACACGGCACAACCGAGCACACACACACGCGCGCGCACACACACACACACACACACACACACACACACACACACACACACACACACACACACACACACACACACACACACACACACACACACACACACACACACACACACACACAGGCACATCAGCAAACAGTGCATGTTGACAGGGGGAGGCAGTGCATGTACTGTATATATGTTTATTTA
This sequence comes from Benthosema pterotum, assembly GCA_039105355.1. Classification (NCBI taxonomy): domain Eukaryota; kingdom Metazoa; phylum Chordata; class Actinopteri; order Myctophiformes; family Myctophidae; genus Benthosema; species Benthosema pterotum. Next base: position 12,242,312 of record CM076987.1, read on the forward strand.
AAGCTATGCTAGGTAACTTCCCCACCAGTGTCACAGTCCATAATGAAGCTTTTTCCACAAAATCGATATTATGTTTTAGGCCATTGTACTGCCTCCACATCCCTGCAAGTATAATACAGTAACTTGTTACACCACTATTGTACTCCCCATGGGTGAGGAGTTATTGATTTTCAAATGTTTTTTTATCCGAATTCACAAACATTCCCCCATCTCCACCTTTTTCCTAAGCCTAGAAAAACCTTTGTTGCCTCTACTGTATGTTGCTTTGACTTTGATGCTGCAGTTGTTTCCCTGCAGACAGACACTTGCTTCATCCTACAGATGGTCCAGAACTTGTTGTGGTCAACAAATCATGAAAACAGTCTGGCTCTGGAAAGGCGGTGCTAATTTGGGAGGGAGAGGGGGCTTGTGTGGGGTGAGGCAGCGTTTTATCCAGTCACAGCACAGCAGTCTCCACCAGATTCATGATTTGATAAAAAAGAGTGGTGGTGAAGTGGAGATTCTGTTTTTAAACAAATCTGTTTACAAACCATGTTCGTACACAGTAAAGTTGCCTGTTGCCTATATTACCTTTAAACACTGAAGTCGGCTGTGAGACAGTCTCCCTGATCCGCTGTTATGAGAAAGCACACACATGCTACTCTGCTGTGGGAGAGATAAGGCCAATAATACAGTCAGTACTATTGTGTACCAAACCCTCCAAATGACTGACTGACTGGCAGAAAACCACATGTTCTTCCCATGTCCTTTTCCCCAGCGCCTCCCCTGTGCTCTCATTGTGTGCATATGCTAATGGTCCGTCCCTGTGTGCAGGATGAGATCAATTGATGAACCCGCACTGAGCTCAATCTCCCACCTCCTGTCATGCTTATATACCTGCAACGTGTGCAAACTCCCCTTTCCTCAATGTGGTCAGGAGTACTATACCTCAGGGCCGGATGTAGGCATGGGAGGGGGGGGGGGGGGGGGGGGGGGGGGGGGGGGGGGGGGGGGGTCAATGCCTCCCTAAATGCCCTGACTGCCCCACCAAACATGATGGCATGCAAAACGACCAAAATTTCAGATATTTCATATTTAAAATGCTTATAATTAAAATTATTTGAAGCACTACTAATGCTACTTGTAATCGAAAAATGGTATGGGTGCGACTTCATCGATGAAGCCGCCCCCATACCATTTTCGCCTGCCCCCCCAATTTGGTAATGTTACCTGTATGCATTCAACTAACACGGGTTTGAAGCAAAAATAAAATCTGCCAGAATGACAAAATGTCTGTTAATGTAATATGTGAAATCTGTGAACTGTTTTAAGTGGATAAGAAAGCCACCACATGGTAAGAAAATGAAAATGAAAAAAAAAACAAAAAAACAACAACAACCTAGAACTGCCTAAGTAGAGTGCCAACTTGTGCATTGCACACAAGTAGGCCAGTAGTTGCTAAATATCTACTCTACCAAATTCAAACTAGAATTGTTGATATCCATATTACTGATATATCGGTATCATTGTCCCAAACACAGTATCAGCTGATATATGCCTGGAACAGAAAAAGAAAAACAGAAAAGCGAGTCATAGAATTACTTCACAAAATTAAAGGATAGAGTCACGTTATTTAAATGTTTTCAATGTCGTATTCTATTGTTAACTTGAAAAAGAAAATTAATTTGTGAATTGTTTTTTTAAATGTATTTTTTTATTATTATTAAACATCGGCCCAAAACATCAGTAACATCGATGCAGTTTTTTTTTTTTTTTTTATTTTTTTTTTTAATAAATCCTTATTAGCATGTATGTGTTTGTACACATGCCAATACCGATCACTGTTACGATCACTAAGAATCCATGGTTCCACCCCCTGGAGTCAGCCCATTCTCTGCAGTTCTCCTGTGCACATGTTGTCTGTCCTTGTGAGCTGATTGTAGTGTGAGCACCTCCTGTGCTCTGTGACCACACCACTCTCTGTTCATTTCCCTCCTTTTACTTTGCCTTTTTTGTTCATTTAGCCCCTTCAAGTGTGATTACCTGCTCGGTTCTTTTCCATTTGTAAAGCCAATCGCACATGAGAGCAGCTGTGGAAGCACAATACGACACACACACACACACGCACGCACGCACGCACGCACGCACGCACGCACGCACGCACGCACGCACGCACGCACGCACGCACACACACACACACACACACACACACACACACACACACACACACAAAGAAAAGGACTGCATGCTCTCATGCTGGGACTTTGGTACAATAGCCTAATTTTTGAAGTCACAACTTGATGAAGATTGTGTGTGTGTGTGTGTGTGTGTGTGTGTGTGTGTGTGTGTGTGTGTGTGTGTGTGTGTGTGTGTGTGTGTGTGTGTGTGTGTGTGTGTGCGTGCGTGCGCGTGCGCGCGTGCGCGTGTGTGCGTGCACACACCTCTTTTTTTCCGACACAGCTTCCATTCATCCCCATTCCTCGCTTGGACAAAATGCTTGTGCGAATTTCCCTGGCAGATCATCGACAGCCAAGTTGTCAGAAGTATTTCTGATGAGGACGAGTGCCATTTTAGATGAGTCATTCCTGTCTATTCAGCACGGAGCCGTCACTCTTTCCCTGTCGGCACTATATCACTCACACACACACGCACGCGCACACACATCACCCTCCTTCCTTCCTATATCTCCTCTTTTCTGTCACTTCATTCAGCAGCATGTATTCGTTTAATGAGAGGTGTTTAGACGGAAGTATAAAAAGGCCCCCTCCCTCCGGTTCGCTCTTCCGCGTCTGCTTTGGAAACACGCAGACGGCACACTCACTAGCTCACTGCCTGTTTTTTTTTCTTCTTGCTGCTGTGTCTGTGCCGACTGTAGTTTTTTTTGCAGTTTAATGATCCACTCATGGAACCGAAGGGGGTTCTGAAAAATGCTAAAAACATTAGCATAAGCTGAGGATCATGGGTACTGCACACACCACTACCCCCTAAAAAACACCCATGTTTCTTCATTGTACCCATGCCCCCCGCATCTCTTCTGATGCTCTTGTATCTGTTACCAAGTGGACCGGCTTCCTATTTGTTTGTCGCCATGATGAGGAAAGAAGGCAGGCATGGAGAGGTTCTCTGTTGCTCAGTCTGGCTATGTTATTGAACAAACATCTTTGAGTACAAGCATGAAAGTAGGCCCTGGGCAGAAGGCCCCACACTCTGAATGAAGGTGCCACCATGCACTGATGTACTTAGCAGTCTCCCAAAAGGTGTCTATCTCCTGTCTCCCAGTTAACAACAGTATTTGTTAGAATGGAGACAGGCAAACATCTTAGCCAATCAATGGCAGGAACTTTCTGAGCGACAGGCAGACTGTCAATATACTTAGCTCCAGATCATTATAAACAAACCTTTAGGAAACGAAAATACGTAGAGCAGAGTTGTCAAGCTCAGCTGTTGAACTCTGTCGTGAGAATAGTTTCTTGTTCATTAGGTCAAATAGCAGGCACTACGGTTGGCATAATGGTTGATTTCAGATTAAGCCTATTAGGGAACTGCTGATCAATATGTAGATATGCTCAGATATGATATGAAGATATGTTCAATGCTGCATGAAAACAGGAGAGCTGCAGGCATGCATATCGTCTGTTTAAAATTTCACTAGGTAATGCCGACGGATGATCGTCCTCTGCTGCTGTGAACCCTTTGACTATTAATGTAAGATCAACAAAGATCTAAGGCAATGGCGGTGGGCATAAATATGTTTGATTGGAAATAGCGAAATTGCGGTATAGTTAATGTACAGAATCTATAAGCTTTCATATGATGCATCATTCAATAAAACTGGATCATTTTTTGAAGGCGATATAAACATTTTAAATTGGTTGTAGGAAAAATGCCCAAAATGTGGCAAAAAGCCCTTTTCTAAACGACCCACCTGTACAGCAGACTGTCCTGTTTTGTTTTTTTCTCTCTGTAAAAGTTACACGGCGCATTTACCGTCGCTGGGCATATTTTTGTTTAACTGTGACAATGTTGGCAAAACCACAACAGCTCATTACCTGTCAAAATGGCAGCAGCGCTGGCTGCTGTGATGACGGCTCAGTGAGGAGCGTGACGGGAGTACAGAGGAGAGACACAGGATAAGATTGGTATACCCAGGATACAGCTCTGCCCAGAGACACATGGATGGATGGATGGAGGGATGGATGGATGGATGGCATTCTACAGCATTAGCCCAGAATGTTTTTCCCTTTCATTTCATACCTGATCAGTGGCTGTGATCGAGTCGAGCTTCAGTTCAAGTGGCGTTTGGCCAATAACAAAACACCACCAGCGCCGGCAACAGCAGCAGCGCCGCGCCATGCCGCGCCTCGGGGATGAAATGATATACAGCACTACAAGAACACGCAGGGCTTTGTAGTGGAAAGGAGATTGCTGTAGCGTCGAGTGTGAAAGAACAGACTGTGAATCCTACCCACCCCCCGAGGACTGTTTTCAATGGATTTTGTGGAAGTCGTCACTGGCTCTGGCGCTGTGTGTGTGTGTGTGTGTGTGTGTGTGTGTGTGTGTGTGTGTGTGTGTGTGTGTGTGTGTGTGTGTGTGTGTGTGTGTGTGTGTGTGTGTGTGTGTGTGTGTGTGTGTGTGTGTGTGTGTGTGTGTGTTCACACAGAAGGGGTCTGGTGGTTATGTGTGAGGCAGTGTGTGTTGCGTAGGCAGAGCCTTCTGGAGTGTTGGAGTAACACCCAGAGGAGATCTGATGGTCTGAGCGTCATGCATTCTCTGCAACCCATATCATCTCACACAACGTTTTTTTACACTATAGCTGTGCATGGGATATATATGTTAACCTCTGTGTGTGTGTGTGTGTGTGTGTGTGTGTGTGCGTGTGCGTGTGCGCGTGCGTGTGTTGCACACTGTGCTTTTGCTGTCTGTGTTGTACATGCATTCCGCTTGCGCGTCTGTTAATTCTTACATAAAATTCTGCAGGTATATGTCGGTCTGACAGTTTCCTGATTTTCAACTGTCTATGAGCTACACTGGCCTAACCCCATACACACACACACACGCACATACACGTGTGCACGCACGCACGCACGCACGCACGCACGCACGCACACACACACACACACACACACACACACACACACGGCCAGCACTGCTTGTTCGCAATCCCAAAGGTCCTAATTGGCCCTGCCTACTTAGGGCAGCACTATTATTCTGTGTGTGTGTGTGTGTGTGTGTGTGTGTGTGTGTGTGTGTGTGTGTGTGTGTGTGTGTGTGTGTGTGGTGTGTGTGTGTGTGTGTGTGTGTGTGTGTGTGCGAGGTAAAGCCCCCTCTTGCCTGTGACAGTTGAAGACGGTCCCCGGAGGGTTTTGTGTCATTTCTTGCTCTGACACATCTGTTGTTAGTTGAAGAAGGAACACCTCTCTGCCTTAACTAAAGTCCAGCAAATTCCATGTGTGTGTGTGTGTGTGTGTGTGTGCACACGCTGGCAACACATGATGCCATGCTGAGACACAGACAGGGACATACTGCCTGGATGAAAAAGAAAGAAAGGGAAAAAACAAACAAACACCACCACACAAACCTCAGCCTGAATGAATCCAGATTTGTTCATAATTAATACCTGGAAGTTTAAATGGGCACCACCATTGAACCACAGTGGGAGGAGGTGGGGAACTGGGATGATCTATGCAGACCAATGACTTAAAGGGTGGAGTCAAAGTTAAAGGGGGGCAGAGGGGACCATTCAGACACACACACAGACGCACACACACATTTCTCAATGAAGGACAAACTGTTTGGCTTGGTGCCGAACCAACCGACCTGTCGTGATTGGTCACCCCAATACTCTGGAGTAGTAAATGGGTGTACAATTGAACTATTCCAGACCTATCATGCAGACAGCTGATTCGGTCTGGCTTTAGCCAGGCTACGTCGCCAACAACTACCACCTAACGGTATAGGTGGCACCGAGAACTAAAGGTCCTAAAACGGCATCTCGACTCCCCTAGAACCACCCCGCCACACACGCACTCTCTAACCCCACTCCCAACCATTTCTCCAATCAACCGCCCGGGCACTGCAGAGCGGTAATTCTCTCTCCCTGTGGCGATCTGTTGCATTAGTCATCAGGCAACAGCGTTGTTTAGAATGCCAGCCTCACCTGCCGCATGCCTTGTTTAAAGAGCGCATGAGGCATCTGCTGGGGTGCCCTCGCTGTGGTCCAGGAGGGGTGTGTGTGTGTGTGGAAGGGGGTGATCAGAGACCCTCTGTGTACTGTCACAAAATGCCTGGCCAGTTTGCATGAGTGTGTGTGTGTGGATCCTTCCTTGTGTGCATTTATTTATCCTCCCCTCAGCTCAGAAACAACATGGCACTTTGAATTCATAACGAGCATGAAAGCAGATGCAAAATCCCCCTGTTAAAGAAATTATGAAACACTGGGGCTATATTTACACTGAATTCCAAAGCAATCTATACAGCAAACTGTTTATTATACATGCATGCACTATAAATATATATATGTATGTATAGCATCACACATGCAATGTACACTGTACTGTGCCTGGCGATTGAAGAAAGCACTGTGTATTGCAGGAAAACGAATCCCCCTGTGCCTCATCAGAAGTGCCAATGCGTTTTCACGTCGTCGCTGCTGAATTGGAGCTTCAAACTTTGATGAAGTTCTTTTTCTCCCTCTGCATTTAATTTATTTTCCCCATCTGTTTGGCTGGCACTACAGTAGCTATGTGCTTTCTTTGTGATTCCTTCTCCTCCTTCTGTTTATCCTTACTGCTACGTACAGTATAATAGTCTAACCGCTTTAGTTTGTTTCCACCAGGCCGAAGGAAGACGTCAGGAGAGAGTATGTTTTGCACTCTCAGGGACCACCAGTGGTCCCTGAGAGTATTCCAGGTGGTCCCCAGCTAAATGATGGGCGGCTAGCAAAGGGACCCTTATATATCTGTAACTCTTGAGAGCGTAAAAGTTTTACTATTTTACTATTTCAAGAGTTAAATTATATTTAAACAACAACACCATTCCTAACACAGTCGCAACCGTTTTAAAAATGTTTTACTGAGGTTAAGTTTAGGGCTAAGGTAATTGTTAGCTTTAGTTGCCACTGATAAAAAAACTGTCGCGTCCATTTGTAAAACGTCGTAAATGGTTTGGAAAAAGGTTGCGACCGATGACGAGGCATTTCTCTGAAAAATGCGACAGCCAGCAGTCTGTGCCATTTCTCAGATTCTACACTACTGATTGCCACATCTAAAGTTTTCAAGGCTGGCCCTTTTTGTACAAAATGCTGCACGTTTCCTGCACTGCATCCACAAATCCCCAGAAGTGCTATGCGTGATCTCGCTCTGCATTTTGCTCCCTCATCTCAGCCTCCTTTCTGTGGTGAGTTTCCCCCTTTCGCGAAAACAGGTGTTGCGCCACGTTTTAATGTGTTCTGACAACCTCTTTCACAAGGTCTGATTCACCCTGGGGTGGGGGGCGGGGGCACCAACACTTAGCACCCACAATGTCGGTCTCTCTCTCTCTCTCTCTCTCTCTCTCTCTCTCTCCCTCCCTCCCACACACACAAACTAAGTTGACACAGAAATTGACCTCCATGGCTTCTCTCTAAATACCGTATACTCGCATAAACAATAATGCATGGGTGGGGATAACGGGGAACATCGAAATCGGCCCAATCATTCGTCAAGGCATTTTGTACACTAAGCCACCCATCCTGTGGGTGCGAGTAATTGCGAATGCAGTAAGTGAGATTACCACGTATAAAGCCGGGCAAAAATGTGCATGCATCACACTCCATTCCAAATTATGGATATATGCAGTGTTGTAGTGGGACTTTTAGAAGTGGGGGGACACCTCTTAAAGGGGAATTTCACCCATTTTCATTTTTTTTTCGTGTGAGAAATTTGTACACTCTCAGAAAAAAGGAAACTTATTAACATGGTGATACAAGTCTTGGTGATGAGAAAGATTGTTTACAATGCCTAATTGTATCCATAAAAGTAAATGACAAGACAAAAAAACATAGGCCTACTTTTGTCCCCCCTCCACCACACCCCTGGATATATGGATGGATGTAGAGCGTGTGCTAAGATGGAGTCAGTGGCGTAAGACTGGGAGTGAATCTGCTGGCTGTCTGATTTCAGTGGGAATGCTACACTTCCACTACACCATAGGACATGTCAACCCCCCGAGCCCCTGGGCCTGGGGGTTGCCATGTCAGTCCGCTGAGTGAGAGACAGGGACAGCGAAAAAGAAGCAGGTTTACATCCTTTACCTGACCGACCACCTTCCACCTCGCACCTCCCGTCAACTCACCTGTCTGTCTCCTTTCAATCTGCCCCCCTCCCCTTCTCTCTCTCTCTAACTCTCTCTTTCTCCCCCAGTACTCCCTCAGGTGTAGCAGTACAGCTGGGCTGAATTGGCCCTATCATTTGTATTGGGCAGAAGGTGAAAGAGGCCAGAATTCCATATCTTCCCATCTGTCTTGCGTGTGTGTGTGTGTGTGTGTGTGTGTGTGTGTGTGTGTGTGTGTGTGTGTGTGTGTGTGTGTGTGTGTGTGTGTGTGTGTGTGTGTGTGTGTGTGTGTGTGTGTGTGTGTGTGTGTGTGTGTGTGTGCGTGCGTGCGTGCGTGCGTGCGTGCGTGCGTGCGTGTGTGTGTGTGTGGTCCGCTTTGGCAGTGAGAGTGAGATCCACTCAGGTGAAGCGAAGGGAAAGATGGGCTGCTGGCTGTCAGTTTGATCGGAGGCTGGGATTGGGCCTGAGCAGTGGTCTGGAAGCGTGGGGGTATTACACAGCACAGCTCCTCTGGAGAGGACTTTAACCCCAGCATGCATGACAACACCCTGCACATATATGTGGAGGAGAGAGAGAGAGAGAGAGAGAGAGAGAGAGAGAGAGAGAGAGAGAGAGAGAGAGAGAGAGAGAGAGAGAGAGAGAGAGAGAGAGAGAGAGAGAGAGAGAGAGAGAGAGAGAGAGAGAGAGAGAGAGAGAGAGAGAGAGAGAGAGAGAGAGAGAGAGAGAGAGAGAGTTTACTATACTGTACTGTATCTACCTCCATCTCAGCCACTCAGCCACACTGGACCATCGCTATACTGTCAATTACTGTATCTGTGCATATGGATTCCTGTCTGTCTGTCTGTCTGTCTGTCTGTCTGTCTGTCTGTCTGTCTGTCTGTCTGTCTGTCTGTCTGTCTGTCTGTCTGTCTGTCTGTCTGTCTGTCTGTCTGTCTGTCTGTCTGTCTGTCTGTCTGTCTGTCTGTCTCTGATCCGCTTTCCTCTTTTGGTTGGGAACCGGTTGAGTTCAGAACCTGTATGCCAAATCATATTACATAGCAGTGGTTTATAGCAGTGGTTTTCAACCTTTTTCATACCAGGGCCCACTATTTAATTTGAGCCACGGTCCACCATTTGATGACATTCTTATCGGTCCCCACAGACCCCAACACAGTTTTCTTTTGGTTTTGTCCACACTTCCAGGCTGGATTAAGGTGAAAACAAAACAGTCAAGCATACAGATCCAACATTCTCTAGTTGCGGGCTTGGGGCTAATTCACATGATGAATATTTTAACTCTTGAGAGCGTAAACAGGAAATCAAATGGACCCGCAAGGGTCCATTTGATTTCCATTTCATGTTTACGATCTCAAAGAGTTACATCTGGTTAACCAACTTTCCATCATTTAGCCTGGAGACCAACTGGAATCCTCCCAGGGACCACTGGTTGTCCCCAGACCACCTGTTGAAAACCCCTGGTTTATAGGACCAATATAAACAAATGAATATGTCGTAACGTTCAACATTTTAAATTGTTTTGATATTGTCCCTCCATGATGCCTAATTTGCATATTTAAAAAAAAGTATCAAAACAAATCATTGTCTTTGCGTAAGCAATCAAGTGGATCAGTTTGGATCAGTTGACAACAAACTTAATATACATAATGCTCTGCATACTCAATTCATAATTCATTTTGCAGCTCAGGCTTATGGATAAGAGACCTCCATGAGACCTCTGTCTGTCCTCCTGTCTGCCTGTCTCTAAATGTTGCATTTTTATCCAATGTGCTTTAGTACATTCACTAGGGGTGTACTTACAAGACGCTTCGATACGGCCAACAGACATACAACAGATAGCCTCGACACCCAGGCTTTCATTTTCGTTCGCCTTGCGCGAAAACGGAAAGCTGGACTAACGCGCGTTGGAAAGTGGCCTTGAGGGGCGTGTCAACCTTCCGGGGTGGGCGTCGCTCTAAATGATGTGACGTAGAACAGCAGTGGACGGGCGTGGGAGGGGCCGGAGATGACGATACGTTAGTGAGATCAAATCAGAGCGCAGCACTTCCGCCGTGTGGATCCCACGACACTCCCGCCCCCCAAGGCCAAAATCATTGAGGGCTAGACCAGGCAACAGATATACAACAGATAACAACAACACCATCCAGAGATATATCACGTTGTCCCTGTGGATGGAAAATAATATTTAAAAGGCTATGGACGTGAATGGAAGCACAGATATATGCAATTAAGCAATAAAAGTTGTGTTGTGTGTCTCGATTGACAGCTCGTGTTCCCAGCTCAGCTGCGAGTCACTTGTTGAGCGTCGCTGGTGACCGAGGCAGAGAGTTGTGACATTGAGGGGACAGAAAACAACCCGGTCATGTGGTCCATAAACTCCAATGCATTACATAATTTCAACTGTCCCTATTTTGTTGTCCCCATTCCGTAGAGGTCTATGTAGAAGCGCCTCCAATGGACGGGCCCCATGAAGTGAATTGAGTTTAGGTAACTCTGTCTATACTGTACCTTAATACACACTCGCTGTGTCCTTCACTCGAAGTAGATGATCTACAATTGATCTACGCCGTTGCAATGCACAGCTATTTGAGCTTCTTGTGTTTTTTGCGCAGCTGGTGGAATTATATTGATTCATCTCTTTAAGACACATGTGGCTCGATGCAGTTGCATTGCCAATTTTAATATCAATTATCGGTTAATATCAAATACCTATCCGTACCGATATTTTTTGACACCACTAACGTTCACCAATTCTCTCTCTCTCTCGCTCTCTCTCTCTCTCTCTCTCTCTCTCTCTCTCTCTCTCTCTCTCTCATACACACACACACACACACACACACACACACACACACACACACACACACACACACGATTATGGAGGTGCTCCGTGTCCGTATGCATGTCGAAGGACCCTTCCACATGTATAGACACAAGGAGCTGGGATTCGAACCACCGACCCACAGCATATTCAACGACCTGGCTACATCACCTGAGCCACAGTCGCCCTCCTGTGGCTCTGCCTGCTTACCTACAGTAATGCTTGCATCTCTGCCTACCTAACGCCTGTCTGTCTGTCAGTATTTGCATCCTGTGTGTGTATGCGTGAGTTTGCATGTTTGAAAATGTGTCTGCCAGCCCTACCTCAGTACACACATTCACACACTACACTCTGTCTCTCTTCCTCTCTCCCCCTCTCTCTCTCTCTGTCTCTCTCTGCCTCTCTCTCCCTCCCTCACTCCTCCTGTGGCTGTGGTCTCCACAGTATACTTCCACCATCCCGCTTGGAGGTAAACTTCACTCTTCCTCTCCTCCACCCCCTACCTCTCTCATTAGCTCTTTATTCCTCTGGATTTTATTCAATTCCTGCCCTGCCTCATCTTCTCTCTCTCTCTCTCTCTCTCTCTCCCTCTCTCTCTCCCTCTCCCTCCACCACCACTCTGTCACCCCTCTCTCTAATTTGAAGTGCAATAGTTTCCCCCTGGCATGAAAATATTGCGTCATTCATCATGTCTCTCTAATTCAGCGCAGATACCACCACCACCACTTACTGTAGCCGCTGTGATATAGGAATACAAGGCCAGTCATATCCATCCTGCCGAGTGATCCCTCTGATAAATGTGTACAGACGACGCACCACCGGGGCTGTGCACGCTCACACATACACACAACCAGGGCTGTGCGCGCTCACACATACACGCAACCAGGGCTGTGCGCGCTCACACATACACGCAACCAGGGCTGTGCGCGCTCGCACATGCACACAACCATGGCTGTGCACGCTCACACATACACAACCAGGGCTGTGCACGCTCACACAAGACACACATACACACAACCAGGACTGGACATGCTCAAATATACACAACCAGGGCTGTGCACGCTGAATCATACACACGACCAGGGCTGTACAGTGTACACGCTCACATACACACACACACACAACCAGGGCTGTACACGCTCACATACACACACACACAACCAGGGCTGTGCACGCTACACATACACAACCATGGGAGTGCTCTGTACACTCACGTGCCGAAGTGACAACTCAAGGTCTCTCTCTCTTCATTTTCTCTCTTCGCATACACATCTTTTCTCTGACCCACACATGCATACGCAGCATGTGCCCGCACGCACACACACACACACACACACACACACACACACACACACACACACACACACACACACACACACACACACACACACACACACACAGCGATGGTATGAGTGTGTGGCATCTGCTCCTCATTTCAAGGTGCGGCGGAGGTGTGGGCCATTTTTGCGGCTCAGTGCTCCGCGCTAAGCTGTTTGCCGTGGTGGCTGCATGACCAGCAGTATATATATATATATATATATATATATATATATATATATATATATATATATATATATATATATATATATATATATATATATATATATATATATATATATAGGGCAAATTGGAACCGACTCCCAGATTAGATTGCAGCGCATCGATAAGGCAGAGTGGAATTTCAGCCCTCTGCCATGAGTCCTGGTATGTGTGTATGCGTGGGTGCATGCATGTGTGGGTGTGCATGCTTCCATGTCTGTCCATGCCCAGCTGTCGGCGTGATGTGTGCACGTGTGGAGCCCACCTGGAAGGGCTGACTCCACACAGTGACACCACGGCCAAATAATTTATACATTTTTTGTCCTGCAATTTAGTATCCCATATCTTTCACCCAGTGCCAATTACTGTATATATGCTGGGCTCTACACATCCTCCACCAATCTGGGGAAGCAGCGGACTGGCCTCATGCTTCCTTCAATGCATGAGGACTCCAAGTGTAGCAGGTGGCTACAACCTCTGTCGTGATGGCCTCCAAAGTCTAGTACCTGGCCCCGGACCAACGGGATGTCCCTTGGTCTGGTTAAGATGTTGGACTTTCACGCAGGAGACCGGGGATCAAATCCCGCGTGTTATAGTGGTGCCATGACCCGGATGGGTTTTCCCCATGGAAGGAGGTCAAAAGGGAGGTGAGTGTAGCAGGTGGCTACAACCTCTGTCGTGATGGCCTCCAAAGTAGTACCTGCTAGTGTCTTAACCAAAGGGATATCCCTTTGGTCTAGTGGTATTTCCCTAGACCAAAGGGATATCCCAAAGGGATATCCCTTTGCTCTAGTGGTTAAGATGTTGGACTTTCACGCGGGAGACCCGCGTTCGTATCCCAGGCGTTACACAAGCACAGAAAGAAAGGCCCTTTCGCCAACCTTGCCTCGGGTATGGGCACTGATGGTGCAGAGGAGGACACACCCCGCCATCGCCCACAGCACTCCTGGCGGGAAACAAACCCAGGACCTTCTAGCTGTGAGGCAACCACCGTGCCCCGAAGGTGGCCAAGGAATTACTCCATGCTTTACTACAGGCTTTTTGCGCAACACAGATGAAAATGTAAGCCTGGATATCAAGGCTATTGGAGTCCTTTAGCATGCAGGCTTTACGGAAAGACGACTGAACTACAGTAAATACTGCGTTTCAAGTATCCTCATGCCTGGTCCTGTATATTCAGTACCCCTCTCTCCCTCTCTATCTCACACTCACTACTCACATCAGCAAAGTGTACATGAAAGCCTTATCTAATATGTCTTTCCAAACGCGCAGCGTTTAACACATCCATTCACTGTCGTACCTTTCTCTCTCTATGTGATCCATCATTACTTTCCTCTACATCTTCTCTGTGTCTTTTCACCAGTTAACTGCACGTCTGCACGGAGATATAGAATATAGCAATTTCCCCCCTGACTTTTGCTTACGATCAATTGAAGGATATCTCACAGTCGTTTGTAAGCAAGCGCTCTCTATCGATTGAATATTTGTTATTTACGTGTAAACATGTGCATAGCGAACCAACCAGAGGTCCTCTAAACTCTACACACGGCATAGTGCGAGTATCTAACTCCACCTCACCTCCACTCTATTGGCTCATTATGAAACTGCGGGAGACTGTTGTGTTGTGATTGGCTAAAACACTGCCTCACCCCACACAACTCCCTTTCCCCTCACAGATTAGCACCGCCTGTCCTAAGCCAGACAAATGTTTTGTTTTCATGATTTTCATGAAGTTCTGGATCGTCTGCAGGACGAAGCAAGTGTCTGTCTGCAGGGAAACAGCTGCAGCATCAAAGTAGAAGCAATGTAGAGGGGAGAAATAAAAAAGTATTAGATTTTTGACAAAAAGTTGCCTCTATTAGCTTTAAAGATTTTGTTTCAGATGTTGTTTTCTGGTTACCACCTGGTACCTCTATGTGGCCACGCCCTACGTCACACATTTATTCATGAATTAAAACTTGCTTTCTAACGGTTGCTTATGCATGCATGCTGCCCTCCTGCAGTTCCAGTTTTGACCACTATACCGTCGGTGGCTTCGTTGCCCAGCCATACTGGGGGCTTCGATGGAAACACATTAGCTGTGCCAACATGGTGCACCTGTTCTGCTGCTAATTTCCCCCTGAGAGCTGTCCTTTGTTTTGCCTCTCAACCCCAATTTCCGACCCTGCCACCAGGCGTGTACACACACACACACACACACACACACACACACACACACGCGCGCGCGCACACGCACACGCAGTGTCAGTGATCTTCTCTGCTAAGCTGTTAAAGCCTTGAACATCTTATTCTGCACACCTCAGAAAGAGAGAGCAATTAAGGCAAACAAAAGCAGATCATTAATTGCTCTGCCTTAAAAGCTCTCTATCCAGCTCTCTCTCTCTCTCTCTCTCTCTCTCTCTCTCTCTCTCTCTCTCTCTCTCTCTCTCTCTCTCTCTCTCTCTCTCTCTCTCTCAGTTTTGTCAACTGAATCTATGAGGAAAAACGTTTGTCGGCCACCTTTTTGGAAACAAGCTGAAACTAAGATATTGAAGACAAGAGATATGATTAAAGTGGCTCCATCGTGAATTTAACATCCAACATATTATATAAATGGTGCACTTTAACTCATTGACCGCGATCGGATCTTCTTTGTTTCCTCTCCAATGCCGCGGCTCAAACCAGTTCGATCGGTAAAAAAGCCCTTATTTTGAAGCTCAGATCTCCTAAACAGGATGTGCTGTTTCTGTTATGCTGTGTCTGTTGTCTTGCCTAATCGATCATCTGGCGATGTACCCAAAAACATCCGGTTCACAAGTCAGGAAGAGCTGTGTAGTCCTGGCTGCTTAACCCATGCGCCAGCGACATTGAGGGGGCAAACCGGAGGAGAGCCGTTTGAATGCATTGGGTTGAATGCATGTCAATGGGACGGAAAAAAAAAGTTGTCCCCAATTCTGTCCCAAATGAAAGTCAGCAACGGGATGATCATCAGACGATGCGCACGGACTAATAGTTGGATTAAAGAATGAAATCTACATCTCGTCGTGATACGAGCCGTCGTCGTGACCGGCGGGGGTAATCTAACGGGATGTCCACGAGCAGCGCGTGGACGGCAGAAAAACTATTAATACCTCTTTATACCAACTGAAGTCTAAACAACAACTCGGATCATTTATTTTCATCCTCTCTCAGGATGCCATACCAAACCATTTCAGCTACGATACCAAAAATGTCCACACCTCAGGGGGTACCCTCGTCCCCTCTCCTCCTCACCACTCATCCCCGCCCACCTCAGGGGCATTGAACCACAGTGAGAGGAGGTGGGGACTGGGCCATGCATGCCAATTATGTAAAGGGTGGGTGGAGTTAAAGTGAAAGGAGGAGGGCTATTCAATTCTGCCCCTGAATATGACATCACATTAGGAAAGAATCTGAGAGGGAGCATTCTGACACGCCCATTCAGGTAATCACAGATTTCTCAATGAGGGTCTGACTGTCAAATTCATGGCGGAGCCGCTTTAAAAATATTGTTAATGCTGTCAGCAGATCCAGTAATGATCCAGTAAACTTGTCATTTGCTTGCTGTGTTGTGAGCGTGTAGCAAAATCATTACAATTTAGTCAATTTAAACAGTCAAGATGTATTTGTCTAAAAGATAGATGCACTATATACATATACAGTAGGCCTACATTACGCTAAAAAAAAAAAAAAAAAAAAGGTTTCAGCTTGATAAAATCTAATTTTACAAAAATGGCATAGGATAACTGATACTCTTTGGAGTTAAACAATGGTCTTGTGTTTCACCATTTTTTCTCGTTCACTGTCAAGAGTTTTTTTCACCATTTTTTTTGACCAAATTCACTCCAGGATATATTTTATTTTATTTTATTTTATTTTTATTTTTGCAACCACTGGGGTCGCAGACCACTGCTAGGAAATCGAGCACTATGGCTTTGCAAAGCATGGTCTCTCCCCCGGTTGGCAGAGTGAATGCAGAACCCAGGATTACAACTTAGGCAACTGGCAGCAGGTCAAAAAATACTTTACAATAACTGTGTCATTAATCATAATATATTGAGCTATATAACAGTGTTACTCTCTCTCTCTCTCTTTCTCTCTCTCTCTCTTCAGTGTGTTAGTGAGAACGCGATGCCTCCGATGGGAATTCTTCACCCGCCCACGTGCTGCCAACCGCAAGGCCATTCATTGGCCGTCACGTCACAAGGGGACGCACTGGACGCCGCCCCGCCCACGCACGTCGCATGTGTCAGTTTGTCTTTGGCAACGCCCTGTTTTGCTACACGTGCTCTGCCAAGCTTTGGACTAGGTAACACACACACACACACACACACACACACACACACGCACACACACACACACACACACACACACACACACACACACACACACACACACACAACACACAACACACAACACACACACACACCACAAACATTAAACAGTGATTCCCAAACTTCTTTCTTGTCAAAGACCCCACAAATTGACACTCATCACAGGCCCCCATTTACTGGCATTTCTATCTCTGGGACATAAAATCAATGTTAGTCGATTAGCTGAAACTTAATTTAGTTGGAGACCCGCTCAAACTCTAGAGCACTGGTTCCCCTTTGGGAACCAGTGTGAACCAATGTGAACCAGGTGAACCAGGTTCCCCTTTGGGAACCAGTGTGTTAAGGTGACCACTCGCCCACCGTACCAGTGACTGCTCACCCACTGTACCTCCTACTGCTCACCACATTGCACCTCTGGCTGCTCACCACATTGTACTTTTGACTGCTTGCCCACCGTACCAATGACTGTTCCTTCTGCCATACTTTCCTATTTACTTTATTTATTATAAATGTAAGTTATTCATTATTTTTGTCTCACACTGGAGACGGTTAAGGTATACTGTAGGTCGGCATGTGTCCCTTTGAGCACCGAATGCTCTAATTAGGGCCCGAGCACTGCAACGCATGTGCGAAGCCCTATTGAAACCGTCCTGGTTATTATTTCTTCTTTCTTAACCGAAGTAAATCGCGTTTTTCGGCCGCATAACTTACTCGAAAAGTTGCGAAAGTTGGCACGCACGTTCCTAGTGGCGTAAATTTACGTATGGTAAAATTGTTAAAAGTGGGCGTGGCCTAATTGTGCAACAGCGCCCCCTAGAAAACTTCGTGCCTCAAGCCCCACCATACGGTTTGACGTACATCCACGAAAATCGGCACGCACCTGTATCATGTCGCAACTTAAAAAAAAGTCTCTTGGTGCCGCGTCCGAAACCGAACAGGAAGTCGGTTATTTCAAAATAAAGGCTGCGTTTTGGTGCAATTTAGGCCATTTCCACATGTCGCATTTTGGCGAACTCGTCGGAGCAGGGGGTCCGTTCGGAAAAAAAATCGCTCGGCAAGCAGAAAAGACGTTGACGATGAAAAGTTATTAAAATCGTGAGTTTTCGTAAAACGGCGCCACCGTGGCGGAGCGCAAAACTTCGCCGCCAAACAGGAAGTGGTACTTGCACCTGATTGGTCGATACTATTTTCTGCCATAACTCCTCAATGCTATGTCATAGAGACATATGGGTGGTAGCAATGCACTGGGTAATGAGTCCCTGATGCGTCCCTGACGTTGATTGGTGTAACTTAGCCCCGCCCCCTCCTCTGATTGGTCGATACTATTTCCTGCCATAACTCCACAATGCTATGTCATAGAGACATATGGGTGACATCATTGGACTATTAATGAGTCCCTGACGCGTCCCTGACGTTGATTGGTGTAACTTAGCCCCGCCCCCTCTTCTGATTGGTCGATACTATTTCCTGCCATAACTCCTTAATGCTATGTCATAGAGACATATGGGTGGTAGCATTAGACTCGGTATGGCGTCCCTGACCCGTCCCTGACGTTGATTGGTGTAACTTAGCCCCGCCCCCTCTTCTGATTGGTCGATACTATTTCCTGCCATAACTCCTCAATGCTATGTCAAAGAGACATAATGGTGGTATCAATGGACTCTGTTTTGGGTCCTTGTGACTTAGCCGCGTCCCCTCTTCTGATTGGCCGATATTTGCCCGAAACTTGCACGATCGAGGGCCCGTTAATCGCTGCTTGCAGCTTTAATTTACCTTATTTTCTGCCTTTCAATGCATTGATGTCAATCCGGAGTGTTAGAGCACCACCGTCTATACGTACGTTGCTCCCCGGGAGTTAATAAGATCGTTTTCATTTAATTTCCTTTCATCCGGTCTCATCATCATCACCATCTCCTGCTGTCCACTCCTTCATTTATGTAATCAACGCTCTAATTTCACCTACAACATTTCGGTATATCATTTGTTGTTTGACGAAGGGCTCCATGATAGTAGGATCTTCCATCAAAGCCTTCACCAAGACACACACACAAAAAACAACCTGCAAAGGCTGGAGGGTGAGAAGAATGTCAGGGGAGGTTAGTTTGAACTAAATGGATGCCTGTAGGTAATTAAATTATCGCAGCAACGCTCCTGATCTTTGTAGCCCGCCGTCCTCACGAGCCAAATCTACGCGAACGTGCACAAAGAGACGCAGAAAAAAATAAAACGTCAGCCCAGGAGAAGGCAGAACCTAGCCTTACCCCACACCGCTTGCTAAACTCTCCGTCTACGCTTCACCTTTAAAAAGAGAAACGAAATACCTTCACCTTTCAAAGGGAGAAAAGAAAAGAGAAAAAAACCTTTATCTTCCACCGTCGCCTCCTATCTGAGCCGTAATGGCAAGCAATTTAAGGGAAATTAACATTTTGACATCCACCTCGGGGGTGGAGGGAGAGAGAGAGAGAGAGGACGAGTGGAAAGGAGTGAGGAGGAGGGCTGGAACGAGAGGAGGGGAAAAGAGAGATTAATTAGTATTCAATTCAGAGTGGTCAAAGAGCTTCGGTCAGAGGGGTTAAGTGTTGCCAAGTTAAAGCCGTCCTCCGCGGTCGAGCCGACCCAACCCGTTTAACTGTGTAATCGTTTTTTATAAAGCTATAGCATGAATTCCTATATACGGTATATGAAAGACTTCTTCTGCAGAAGCCGGACAGATGGGCATGATGTGTATATCAACGTGTGCGACAACAATCATCGGCGGCATAACTTTTACGTGCCGTATATTTACTCTCTGTGTGATGTGTTTGTGTCAGAATCTTGAGTGTCAGTCGGGTATAAGTTCCGTTGCTGTGTCTGCCGTTCCCACACTGCCACCCACTGTCTCTCTCTCTCTCTCTGTCTCTCTCTCTCTCTCTCCCTCCCTCTCTCTGTCTCTCTCTCTCTCTCTCTCTCTCTCTCCACCCCTCCTTCTAGCTTCCTCTCCTGCCCTAGCAGGGGCTGGCGTTGGATTAGCGCTGAAAGCTAATGAAATGTAATTACGGTCTTTGTCGATAAGCATCGATTGTCTCGGAGGCCCCGCCAAGATCTCTCACGCAAAGAGGTCCCGGAGAGGGTGCTGTGCACCCGCTGCAACCTCAAGAAGCCACCAATCCCCCCCCCCCCCCCCAAATACCACCTCAACATCCCCCCGGTCGGTCGGTCGGCCTGGCCCAGGCTTTATTTTCTGTCTGGTTGCCGCGAGCGATGGGAGATAGCATTGACACGGGGAGGTGTGGGGGAGTGTGGGGGTGTTGTGGTGGGTGGGTGGGGGGTATGAAGTGGAGTCAGACCTGTCGGATGGTGTCTCGGTGTGGTCTCGCCAGGGGAATGAGATTCCTTATCAAATCAGACGGATTAGACTGAGGGTCTGGAGGGGGTTGTGGGGGGACGTCAATTCTTACATCAGGCAGCCAGGGAGATCAGCTGCCGGTGGTGGTGGTGGTGCGCCGTCGCGCTGTGGTGGTTGCCGGTGATGTTTCCTGTCACTGTGTGTGTGAGTGTGTGAGTGTGTGTGTGTGTGTGTGTGTGTGTGTGTGTGTGTGTGTGTGTGTGTGTGAGTGTGTGAGTACACGCACGGTGAGAGAGGTGGAAGGAGAAAGAAGTTATGTGAATGAGAGACGTAATAATAACATACAGGCTTTGTAACAGAACTCTCTCTTGGCCTCGGCTTTACACTATTACACTACTATATGCATGCACCTAAAGTGTTAAAAACAGAAAAGTTTGCTGTGAAAGTTTCTGCTTTAAAGGTATATTCAGTGATTTATAATTAATTCAAATATTCAAATATTGTTCTGCTTTTTTGGATAAACTTCCCTAGAGTGTGCTGACCATAAAAGCAGTTCCTCCCTGTCTCCAGCAAGCATCTGGGGGCAAAAACTCTAGTTGTAGTTATAATATGCTCAGTTTGCAGTCATCGGCCATTAAAGTCATTAAAGGGGAACTCCACCCATTTTCAACATTCTAATATATCATTAGTATACCCTAGAGGTGCTGGGTGGACATGATAAGAAAAAGTTCCCCCATTCTGTGTTCACAAGAAATAGAGGTCTGAAAAAAAAAAAAACATGGTTCACCATGTTAATGGATTTCTCCAGACGCTTCTTTTTTTCTGAGAGCGTACAAATGGAACCAAATTGCATTTGTACACTCTCAGAAAAAAAATAGATGAAAATGGGTGGAGTTCCCCTTTAAGCGACTATTATCTCCTGGAGGTGTCGGGGTAATTGCCCTCTTCGCTCTGCTCATGCGCAAGTAGGCCATGGCCTACTTGTGCACAATGCTGGCATTCTACTGAGTGCAGTTCTGGTTTCAGTTTTGGGCTTTGGAACAAAAGCCTTCACCCAATCAGGATGAGAGCCGCCCAGTTCCTCCAATCAGGATCGAGTGGGGGTGGGCCTTTGCTGTTGGCCTGTTTCACTTCCATCCAATGTAGAGTGTGTGCATGTGCACATTTGGTTACCTTGGTTACCTCAGGTAACTTTAGTTTTTCTTTCCCCCTAATCACCCAAATCACTGAATGCTCTTTTAATTCATCACCCAAACCACCCTGCCAACTATTTTCTCAGAATTGTTACAGAAATGAACTTTTGAGCTTTTGGTATTTTGAAGATTAGTTTCCAAGCATAACTTGTCTTATTAATACTTTCAAGACTGAGGCCCATTCGAAAACGATTCTATTTTTATTAATTTATTTCCTGAAGAACTTCAAATATGTATTAAATAGTTATATATTATGCCATGGTAACCATCCTTTTCATGTCTAATTACCCCAATTTGAAGAGATAATTTGCCAGGGAACTCCACGACCCTGGCAATGATTCTCAATCCTTTTGATTTCACCTCTGTATTGCTGGGACCCCGATTTATATTGTAAAATCAATGTTGTAGAAAAATAGGTTTTTCACAAGAACGTCTGTGGTCATTATGTATGGCCGTACCCATCAATGCATGTCAAAAAATGTAAACATTCTCACTTTTGTGCATTTTTACATCAAAAGTACATAAAAAATAATTTTGTTAGGAAAACGTGCTGCGTGATGGTGTGTAGAGGAGTACAGCAATAAAAGCCAATACAAATTAAAGGGGAATTCCACCCATTTTCATTTTTTTTTCTGAGAGCGTACAAATGCAACCAATTTGTACGCTCTCAGAAAAAAGAAGCGTCTAAAGAAATCCATTAACATGGTGAAAATACATCTTGATGTCATCAAGATGTTTCGCCATGTTGGTGGTTTTCTTCAGACCTCCATTTCTTGGGAACACAGAATGGAGGAACTTTTTTATCAGGTCCACCCAGCACCTCAAAGGTACATCAATGAAATGTTGAAAATGGGTGGAGTTCCCCTTTAAGCTGACCTGTTTTTATCCGATTTCTGAATCATCCTCCAGACACAGATGGCATTCAGAAGTACTAATTGCATTCTGACATCCAGACAGTGTATTACCCGGTTTAAACATATCACTTCATCACATCGTTATCATCACATTAGAATATACAGTATATACTGTATATATGATTCACAACAAAATGCCCGCACCGTTTTCCGGTTCAATCCGCCTTTTAATGTAGGTATATAAAAGGAAACAAATGGAAGGGGTCCGTTTGGTTCCGAATCTAGCAATTAGCTGAGCTACCCTGTAACCTCAAAGACCTCTGCGTGTCACTGGACACCACTTTTACAATTACACCAAAATTGGTTCCTCCCGTCTTGAAATCCCAGACGGATCAAACTAATTACTAGAAGTGTGAAAAACAAAATGCCACGTAAAATGCTAAATTATAAAGTCCTGTATATGTCATACAGTTTCCAAGAAAATGTGCTTTTTATTCATTTATTTATTACATTCATTCTAGAACAATTGCAAAAGGTCTCTTATTCATTGGTAATTGGTATTATCCACAAGTTATCATTCCCTTGGGCAAGTGTATATCTGTTGCTGCTGTTGTTTTGTTTTTTTTTTTTTTTTTTTTTTACCTTTAAAGGGGAATTCCACCCATTTTCAACATTTTCCTGAGAGGGTACAAATGTGAACCAAATGGCCCCTAGCGGGTCCATTTGGTTCCATTTGTACCCTCTCAGGAAAAAGCGGTCTGAAAGAAAAATCATTAACATGGTGAAATACATCTTGATGATGTCATCAGATGTATTTCACCATGTTAATGATTTTTTCAGACCTCCATTTTTAGGAAATACAGAATTGCGGGAACTTTGTTATCATGTCCACACAACATCTCTAAGGTATATTAATGACATATTAAAATGTTGAAAATGGGTGGAGTTCCCCTTTAACTGCAAAGCCTAAAAAGGTCCAATATTTCTCTCCACTTACGTCGGTGTCCGTCGGCACAGACAGTGCTGTTGTGGTTTTATTTATTGGTTTCTTTTCTCCATCATCACCTCAGAGAATACAGACGCTGATGCTTCTTGTTGTTCATCCGTGCTGTGTGTGTGTGTGTGTGTGTGTGCGTGTGCGTGTGCGTGTGCGTGTGCGCGTGCGTGTGTGTGTGTGTGTGTGTGTGTGTGTGTGTGTGTGTGTGTGTGTGACCCCACCGTGGACATGCTAGAGGTGGACCAGCTCTGGGCTCTGTTCGTTGCACCCTCTTCCCACACACAGTGCTGCGGGGGGAGGAGGTGTGTGGACAACTAGGGTTGCCAGGCTTTGCAATTATACAAGCGAAAAGCGTTCAGTGAAAACGAGCCCGAAAGAAGCGACTAGTGATGGGAGATTAATCGGCGAGCACATCAGTATCAGTTGATTTTTTTTAGCTGTTTAGATTAATCGGCACCAGGGCATCAATCAGGCCGATGAATTAACCAGTCTAATTATTCGGTCTTTCTTTACAAGACCGAATAACTTCATTCCCAAGGAACAGCCTGAACAGATCTACAAGATTAAATATACGGTATTAAAGGTAACTTGACTTGCCTAAGCCTGCAGTGTAGACACCCTGATACTTGTGTTTCTCAGAATTAAATAAAACTCCAATTATGTCATTATAACATTGTTATATTGTAGCTACTGAAAAATAGCAGATCTACAAGCTCATAGCTAGGAGCATATAGATCAGATTTTTTTCAAAAGTCGCAAAAATGTGACTCAAATGTTTTAACTATAATCAGAGTGATTGTTTTTACTCAATTCTTGGCTTCTGGGGGTGTCGCTAAAACAACATTTTCAGATCAATTCCTTGACATAAACACAGCTTGCGGACCACTGACATAGAAACAGGATTTGCAGAAGACCTTATAGGAAGGGAAAAAAAACCAAATAAGCAAATTGCTTATAGCAAGCAGATGTGGCAACGCGGCGTGTGGGCGCAAGCAGGGAGAGGGGTGGAAGGAGAGAGCGAGAGAGAGGATCGATAGAGCCGTGAAAGACTGCTGCATGTAAACCATGAAAGGAGACAAAAGCCTCCGGTTTCCCCCACAGAGCCTCAAACTCTGCCAACAGACAGATATATTTTGGTTTGCACGCCGGCGTTTCTGCTGCATTGACAATAACACTACCGTGTGCTTGTGATGTGTTGCGCTGCACTGTAGAGCTTGTTGATCTGCTTTTGGTTTTTGAAGACCCACCCGCACGAAATAAGTATTGAGTATATAGAAGTATAGAGATCAGGCTTAGCAGTTGGCCCGGATGTAACATTTCCCAATTGGGCGTGGGGGCAGGCGAAGATGGTATGAGGGCAGCTTCATCGGGCGATTTCATTTCTTTAGTTCTGTGACCCACAAGATTCATATCTTGTACAGGACTTACTGCATATTAGACAAGTAAACGTCAATAATAACATCAGTTGTTAAAGTTGCAACAGGCACAAAGCATGCATAAAGCTAAAGGTCTGACGTACAGTTTTTTGAAATGCTGTTGGTTTAGTGGTGCCACAATTGTAGTTAGTTAGTATAGTAGCAGTAGTAGTAGTAGTGTTTCAAATAATTTTAAATATAAGCACTTTAATTTGAAATACCTTTGAAATGTGGGTTGTTTGCATGCCACCCATTCGTGGGGCAGTGAGGGCATTTAGGGGGGGCATTGCCCCCCATGCATGCCTAGATCTGGCCCTGCTTAGCAGTACACACACACGCACACACAGACACACACACACGCACACACGTGCGTGAGAGAGAGCACAAACAGGCCCACTTCTGAGACAGTTTGTTTTGGGGGAAGGATAAACAGTCCTTTGAGTACGACACAGTGGAGTATTCCTATTTCGACCAGACACTGTATATACCGACGACAATTAACATTCATGCATTCAGTTCTATTCAGCCAGGATCTAAAGCTCCTATCAAAGCCATGCTAATAATATCGCAAACAAATACTGGTAGTGTGTGCGAACACTGGGAATACTATTAATAATCATGTAAATGAAGTGCTATTTTCAGAGTCCGGTGGTGGTGGTGGTGGTGGTGGTGTGTGCTGCTGCTGCCGGGGATTTTTTTTTTTTTTTGCAGCATCAGGTTGTTTTTGGGAGGTTTGTTAGACAGCAGCTCAGTGTGATCATCAGAGACACATCACAGACTGACTGGGGACGTGAACGGCAGCCTGCAGGGGCATGCAGAGAGTGTTGGGGCATTTTTGGACAAAAATAGGAAAAAATAGCTGGTCCACAAGCTCTCAAAGCAGGGGCTGATAGCGTGATATCATGATAGTACTGTTTTTTTTTTTTTTTTTTTCATTGGCAAGTTTAATTTGTCAAACCTCCAGGAAGAAACACTAAATATAAAGAGAACACATTGCATATAAAAATCACACCAAGAGGTCTTATGTAGTACTGTGAACTCTTACAGATGTGAAAATTTGGAAAAAGTACAAAACATACGACACTCCCTCTTTAACAGTATCTGTGCGTAACCCGTGTTTCCCGTTTTTTTGTGACCACTAGGAGGCACCAAAGTATTTTTAATTATTTTTTTTAGGCCAATGCCTAAAGCAGTGAAAGTGTTAAGGTGGGTGAACATGCTCTGCTCTCGTGCTTGCGGTTATGTTTAGGTTTTAGAGATAGAGTTGGTATTGTTTGGACCAATGGGAAGCCGAAGCAATGCCTTTCTAATCTTAAACCATGTAAGTAAATGCTGCATCCGTGTTCTGGACTGTTCTGTTGTTGTACAGACAGTCGTGTCTATGTGTGTACTGTGCATGATGCCCCTGGTGAAAGGGGCTGATGGAAGTGAATGAAGGAGTGATTTGTTATGTTTTGATTCTCTAACTTTTTGAGTTGCAACTTTTTTTGTTTTATGTTTTGCACTACTCCATAAACGATCAATGTTCATTATTCCTAACTCAATATACTATGAAAGCCAGGCCGAAATGCCGCTTGGTGAGCGAGTGAGTGAGTGTGAGTGAGCAAGCAAGTGACTGGCAATAGACTCCATACCCACATATGGAGTCTATTGCCAGTGAGACGTGTTATTATTACAGTATTTGGTCAAAGTACGTTATAGGTTTAACAATAATGTGGTTAAAGATGTCATCCCTCATAGCCTCGCTCTATTATTATTTTATTGTGTACACAAACAGGATCATTATGGCGTTAATATACAGAGAGACATAAGGAAAAACAAACACGTGTCGAAAAAAAGGCACGAAAACACAGACACACACACCCACACCCGCCACGGTCTCTCTGACAGGCTATGAGCGTACACGTGCGCGCGCACACACACACACACACACACACACACGCTCCCGCAAGTTTACCTACCGCTTGTCCCTCTGGAATGGTCCGTGCACCAACCCCTATAGCAGTGGCATAGATGCTTTTTTAAGGCAGCAGAGAGCGATCAGCCCCGTGCGCAGTACTGTATGTAGCTGAATGAGACACATGAGGAGTGGCTGAGAGAGGGAGAGGGAGAGGGAGAGGGAGAGAGAGAGAGAGAGAGAGAGAGAGAGAGAGAGAGGGAGAGGAGAGGGGGAGGGGAGAGAGAGAGAGAGAGAGGGAGAGAGAGAGGGAGAGAGAGAGAGAGATGGGTGGGTGAGTGTGTGTGTGGGGGTGCCGGTGCGAGGGCTAAAAGCCCACCAATTAAGACAGACTCCCGCCTGCCCTGCCATGCATCTCCATGGCAACTGTCAGGTAGATTTCCTGGCGGCGGCGCGCGGCACCAGGAAGTTGAAGCGGCTCTGACGACTGACACCCCCCCCCATCCCCCGTCTATCTCTCTCTATCTGTCTCTCTTTCTCTCTTCTGTGTGTGTCTTTCTCTCTCTCTTCCTTATATATATAAGTGTGTGTGTGTGTGTGTGTGCGTGCGTGTGTGTGTGCGCGTGCGCAGCGGCGGATCTAGGCATGGGCATGGGGGGGGGATGCCATGCAAAACAACCCAAGATATTTCAAATTAAAGTGCTTATAATTAAAAAAAAAATGATTTGAAACACTACTGCTGCTTCTAACTACAATTTTGGCACCACTAAACCAACAGCATTTCGCCATTGAAAACAGAAAACTCTCTGAGTCAGACCTTTAGCTTTATGCATGCTGCGTGTCTGTTGCAACTTCAACAACAACTGATGTTATTATTGATGCTTGACTAAGTATTCCTGTAACCGAAAATGGCTGAAGCCGCCCCCATAACATTTTCTCTTGCCCCTCCATATGTTCTCTTGCCCCCCCCCCCAAATGGGACATGGTGTGTGTGTGTGTGTGTGTGTGTGCGTGTGCGCGTGTGTGTGTGTGTGTGTGTGTGTGTGTGCGTGTGTGTGTGTGTGCACAAAGCTTACACACACGCTGGAGGATTTCCGGAGAGGAGGAGGAGTGGCATTTAAAAGGAAGTGTCTCTCTGCCCTGTCGCCCATTGAAGTTCTTGCAGCAATCAATGCCATTAATTAGATCTGTGTGTATCACTTTTATTCTCCCTATATCCCTTCCTGTGTGTGTGTGTGTGTGTGCGTGTGTGCGTGTGTGTGTGCGTGCGTGCGTGCGTGCGTGCGTGCCTGCGTGCGTGCCGTGCATGTCCTGTAATCTATATTTAATGTTAGGAAGCACAGCTTTAAAGAGCACCACAGCTGGCCTGTTTGCTAATTAATGACATTTTCCCCTTTTAATTACCATTCACTGGTAAAGCGTGCGTGTGTGTGTGCATGCATTTGTGCACGCACACACTCTCGTTGTTTTTGTTTCTTTTTTTTCACCTCCTCCTCCTCCCTCCCTTTGTCCACGTTCTTGTCATCCTTCTCTCGCTGATCCCTGATCTCACCCCCTTCTTCATCACATCTGCCACCAGCTCTCTCTCTCCAGGGGCGGATCTAGGCATGGGCATGGGGAGGGCCCTAAATGCCCAGTCTGCCCCACGATGGCATGCAAAACAATGGCATGCAAAACAACCCAAGATATTTCAAATTAAAGTGCTTATATTTAAAATGATTTGAAACACTACTACCAACTAACTAGCACCACTAAACCAACAGCATTTCATCATTGAAAACAAAAAACTCTCTGAGTCAGACCTTTATGCATGTTATGTGTCTGTTGCTACTTCAACAACAACCGATGTTATTATTGATGCTTAATTAATACAAGTCCTGTAACAGAGAATGGTATGGGAGCGGCTTCATCGCCATTTTCTCCTGCCCCCCCAATTGGGAAATGTTACATTCGCCCCCGTCTCTCTCTCTCTCTCTCTCTCTTTCTCTCTCTCTGTCAGATTGGCTCTCTTTCTCTCTCTGGGAGGGGGGGATTCCATCTGCCTTTTTGGTCTCATCCCTCTATCCTTCCAGACCTCCATCCCTAACCCTCACCACCCTCCTCCCCCCAGGGAGCATGCTCCCTCGCCACCTGTCAGATGCCACCTCTCCCTCTCCCTCTCTCTCTCTGTTTCAGTGCTCTCTCTCTCTCTCTCTCTCTCTCTAGTGGACTCTCCCGCAGGCCACCTGCATTGTGTTTTGTGGACGATTAGACACGACTGGCGCTCAAGTCTCAACAATTTAAAATTTCAAGGCCCTCCTCCCTTCATTACTTGCGTGCAGAGCGGGTGCAAGTTAATGGTATGGTCACATTATGCTGGTTATGAAAATTGCTCAACATATAACAAGTTATCATCCGGCAGTTTCTACAAACCCTTGGTGTACTCAACATGCTGGGGACTATATGGGCTGTCAACCTGTTCTGACATTCCAGAGGTTCATCCTCTATTCCCCACTGCCATTCAAACAATATTATAGGCAGGTCCGTCCTAAAGCTATTTGCGTTGAATAGTACTGTTACCTACATGGTGAATCGTGACCAAATAGAATGGCGGGGGCACTGCCAATGCATACACGCATACACACTTTTTTTTGATAAACTTTTTTTTCCCACACTTCAGAGGTATACACACACACACGTATCATTGCACCAAAAGGTCAGGTCCAGGCAGTGAATTTCTATTGCGTGAGACCGCGGCTAATACCACATACACAGCAGGTATGTCAAACTCAAATACACAGTGGGCCAATATGTGTGTATATATATATATATATATATATATATATATATATATATATATATATATATATATATATATATATATATATATATATATATATATATATATATATATATATATATAAATGGTGCACTTATATAGCTCCAAATGGACGAAACCATGCAAGGTACTGACCAGCACATCAGGAGCAATTACGAGTCTTTCTTTCTCAGGAACACTTTGACAGTAACTCTTTCATAGAACCAAGATGCATTTTTTTGCTATATATTGTCTCTCTGACATGTCAATAATGTGTCGACACTTCCACTTCCACTTTTGGTTCAGCCGTGGTTCAGCCAAAAATTGCATTTTGGAGTAATGGAAATAGTTGAATTTGAACAACATCGCATCACCCCAATATAGGTATCACGGATATTTCCTTTAAAAACTAATGACGCATATCTATCAATGACCCCCTAAAGATGTCCAGAAAAAAAGTCGTTTCAGAAAAAATACAATATATAGGCAGAGTTGAAGAAAGAAGTTGAGCGCCCCCCCCTGCTTCCCTGAAAAGGTTGCATTCGGGGAAAGAGCCGAACGCGCCTTCGGGTGACGTATACAGTGGTACGCTCGGCCAACGCTCAGCTTCCGGCTAAAGTTATCCACAGTAGCATAGCATAGCATAGTAGTAGGATAGCCTATCCAAATACAATACAATTAAATTATATTTGGCAGCGATCAGCTGCTTAGTTGTCATGATCTTCAAGATCACATGTGCGTTGGTGCATACGCACACACCCGTTGCGATCGAGGTGCGACAATAATACTTTTATAGAGACTAACTAATGTTCTTCTAGCTCCCACTCTCTGCTCCGTCCCTCCGCTCCGAAATGGGAGCTGCACTAGAGGAAGCACAGGGTAGTGTAGGACCGCAACCCTGCTTTCTGGTCTCAACTCTGGGTTGTTATGCTTTATTTATAGATTTGTCTTGTTTATAGATTTGTCCATGTTTCTAGAGATGAGCCTCGCACCGTCCCAAGTTGGATGTCTCTCCCTATCAGACCAGTTTTCCCCTCAAAGCGTTTCTTACTATAGAACAGGGGTTTTCAACAGGTGGTCCGGGGACCACCAGTGGTCCTTGAGAAGGTTCCAGGTGGTCCCCAGGCTCAATGATGGAAAGTTGGTTAACTAGATGTAACTCTTGAGAATGTAAAAATGAAACCAAATGGACCCTTGCGGGTCCATTTGGTTTCATTTTTACACTCTCGAGTTAAAAATATTCTTCTGAATTAGCAGCACTATATAATTAAGAAGTCTACACTGTTTTGTTTGCAAAATTCAGCCTGGAATTGTGAACGAAACCAAAAAATGTCATCAAATGGTGGTCCGTGGCTCAAATGCTGAATAAATGGTGGTCCCTGGTGTCAAAAAGGTTGAAAACCCTCTTGACTGTCTTGTCGACCCGCGGCCGTTTGTATGGCGAGGGGAAAAGCTGCTTGAAACGTGGAGTGGTTGGTGTCCCGTGTGCTTATGTGTATGACTACGCTTCCTTCCAGTAACAGTCACCCAGCCGCCGTCACGATCTGATTCGTGGGGACCCCGATCAGCCGCGGTCCGCGGCTGACGGTGGCGTCCCTGTGTCCGGGTGCGAGCGGTGGGCGAGCCAGCCAAACTAGCCGCACCACCGCTAGCACTTTTAACCAGAGCCTCCAGCTCGATCAGCCTCTCCGTTAGCACAGAGATCGCATTGCATTTGTTACACAGACCCATCGCCCTAAAAGCAGTGGGGTCGTAACTCTGCATGCGGCACTCCATGCACACGATAGGGCTAGAGCGAGAGGGGGGCTCGGGAGAGGATGCAGCCGCCGTCGCCATCACAGCCCGGTACTAGCAGTAGCAGTAGCCGCTAAGCCGGTGCCACTGCTAGGTGGTTAGGCTATCAAGCCAAACAGCCAAGAAGAAGTTACTACATACATGAGAGTCTATGGGCTCGCGCAAGTACATGAACCACGTAACCAGACTATTTTCTGCCCCCTCAATATCGCAACTCTGTCTATTTCCCCCCCATACCGACACCGAGTAAACTCAAAAGCCTGCCCGAGAGAGGTAATCTCTGCATGGGCAGGCTAGCGAGCGTGGCCCGCTGGAACCAGCTGGAGGTTGGATACCAGACTATTTTCTGCCCCCTCAATATCGCAACTCTGTCTATTTCCCCCCCCATACCGACACCGAGTAAACTCAAAAGCCTGCCCGAGAGACGTAATCTCTGCATGGGCAGGCTAGCGAGCGTGGCCCGCTGGAACCAGCTGGAGGTTGGATACAGTGACTCAAGAAAGACACGCCCCCCAAGCCTGTGTAGAAATGCGAGGAGTGCACGGCCGTGTTTCCCAGTAGATAATGCAAAATCGGCTGGCGGATTATTTACAAAAAATCTCGAGTGCATAGTATAGCGGTCCCTGGTCATGCTAACCAAAAAAGATTTTTATTTACTTCATTAACATGACGCTAAAATAATGGAATTCCGAGGAGTTTTTAACATGTGTTCCTCGGAGTGTGACGTCAGCGTGTTCCACTGGTGACGCGCTGTTTTGGCTCGGGCATTTCCGAGCTGGTGGGAGGGGTTTTTCAGAAGAGTGTCCTCCGACTGGAAACAGCATTGAAACGGCTTTATATAGCCATATGTTTGCATTTTCGAATGTTATCACAACTTTGTCATAGTTAAAATGAGAAAAAGTTGATATTAGCATGATAACCTGAATTTAAGCTTACGCTGGGGTTAGGGTAAGGGGACGTTTTTTTTTTCTTCTTTGTAAAAAGACTGTAAAAAGACTTCCTTCTTAGTTAATAGCCCAGTTGAGGAAGCGACACACGTGGCTTCAGGCTTTACAGAGGATGCCAGTAAAAGGGAAAAGAGGACAGTGATGGAAGCCTTTGGAAGCCTTGTTTTACCATCTCATCTGAAATGCATGTCCTCATTAGGCCAGTGTCTGCAACAGAGCCATAGAGATGAAAAGTGGTGCTTGAATTCACCCGTGTTAACTCCAGCGGCCCAGCCTGGTTTTTAGGGCTGTGACAAAAATAGTAAAAAGAAAAAAATGTATAGTTGATTATTGAGCTTGTAGACTGCATTGCTTTTGTATTCATCACACAACAACGTGTATACCAGGGTCCAGTGTTGTCAAAATATAGTAAGGTATAGTAAGTGATTCCACATAATCCAAGTATTATTATTATTGCTGTGCACAACGCGCAAGTTTGCTCTCTAGAGTGCGTTGATCTATTTTTTTTTCTTTAGAGTGTGGTGACCATATAAGGAGTTCCTCCCTGTTCCCAGTGAGCCCTTGGAGTCTTTGCTTTGTTTTTGCACTCACAGATTCAATCTGATTTTTCCAGGACAGGAGATTTTTCCAGGATCTCCTGTCCTGGAAAAATCAGATTGAATCTGTGTGTACGAAAACAAAGCAAAGAATCTATTTCTTTCACCGCTTAAGATCCTTTGGTGCCAGTAGAAGGATTCTTTTGTTGTTCTTCACTTTTGTTATTATGAGTGTGCTTCAGTACTGTATAGTACCACCTGGTTTGGAAGTCTGTCTGTAGCCTTAAAATCACAATTGCTGCAACAACTTAACATCTGTTCAAAGATTGTCGGACAACCACTTCAGAGACTCTATACATCCACGTATTATAACAGCATCCTTAGGTTATCAAGGAATATCACTTCCAATCCATGCCATGTTCTGTATGGAGAGTATATACAGTAGGTTACTGCCTTCAGGAAGGAGATATGCTGTTCCAGCATACAATAAGGTCAGACTGAAGAGGTCTTTTGTCCATCAGTCAACGTCAAGGGGCCGGGGATTACGCCACGTTGGTGACATCAAATTAGATCAGCTCATCTTCCGTCTAAATTCTGATGCCCCCCCCCCCGGCCGAAATCATTTCAGGTTAGGTCAGGCTAGGGATGCCCTGAACTCCTGGGGGTCTCCAATTGGAGACTCCTGTGCTAAATCACTGCATCACTATGTCTCCATGCAGTGTGTTGCCATCAGAGGACACCCTTGCACACACACAAAGGGCCGCAGTGGGGAAACAATAACTTTGACGCTGCAATCAGTGCAATGTTGGCCTGCTGTTTGCTTGGGCAGCCAATGTAATTGCTGCTGCTGCTGCTGCTGCTGAACCACATATTGTCTATGGGGGGTCTGTGAAGTGTCTGTAATGTTAGCTCTGTTAGCTATGTTAGGCCCTATGTACAGTATATCACGCTGCACACAGCCTCCACCAGTACTTCCAATGGACCTAGTGTATATCACACACCGGCGCTCCGATACGCTAATGTTCTACTTCCAGTTTGTTTGCCGCACAGTGAAAGTGTTTTCATCTTATGTTTTTAATACAAGTGCACAATGTTAGCAGTCAGGGCAGGCAGCAAAGCCTTCATACACACATTGTGTAGATGAGTGACAGACAGAGGCTACCCTGACTGTTACGGCAAACGGTGACCAGACATGCATTTGATGCATTTGTGGTTACATGTGATTAAATGGTGGATGACAGGGCGGTGTGGCGCGAGGTTCACTGAGGCTGAAGCTGCCATGCGCATGGGTGATGCAAATGGTTAACAAAACTTTGTGCCTGTGATAAGGACTCAAAATGTGAAATATTAACATAACGTTACCAGTTACTGGAAGTAATATATTACTATAGTTACTTGACAACACTGCCAGCCATTGGTTTAAGTGGTTATGAAACAATCAAGGGGGGAGAATAATAGCAGGGGATATAAAAATAAAATAAAAGCTTTCAATCAATGTGATGCAAGTACCCTGGTGGTATCTCTCTCTCTCTTTTTCTCTGTGCGTGTGTTTGTGTGTGAGAGACAAAGATAGAAAGAAAGAGAGTGGTTTGTACATGTGTATTCTCCTGCCGTTGGTCTTTAAACCTCTCCACGTGTGTGTCTTCGAAACGCCGCGTCCCGATTTCCGGTTTATCTTTCTTTCTTTCTTCCATTGCCTCCGCTTAAGCTCCAGCAGATGTTTCTCTGCTTTTTCTAAAGACCTTCTATACCGCCGCCTGGGCGGAATATCAGAATACCTTCCCTTGCCTAATCCACTTTACACACTAATCCCTGCTCCACGGACCTGTTGGCTTTTTTTTTAAACAGCACTCTCTCACCCTCTGTCTCTAAAAGAACACAGGGGCGCCTCACACCGGTATTCATCAGGGGTCTTAGCTAGATCGCTATCGAGGAAAGAAAAACGCGGGGCTAGAATTAGCCACGTGTCAATGGGACTTGATGCGAAGTGGAGTGGATGGGGAAAAGGAATCTCTCTCTGGATGCCGCTTCATGATTCACTGATATTCACAGTGGAAAGAGGAATTGATCGGAGTGGTATGTAGCTGAGAGACCCCCCTCCCTGATTCCTTTTGCCTTGTCTGGGCTTTGTGTAGAGCGAGTGAGTGAGTTAAAGGTTCTATTCCACCGCCGCTGCTGCTGCTGCTGGCCCGCATGGAATGATGGGGAGGGGATTAAGCCGCGCCGACAAAAGCTTGTGAAGGATGCGATATGTCATCTGCTAGCCGTGGGATACGGGGAAGGGGAGGGATTGGGGGGGGGGTATTCACTGACACACGGCGTAAATAAAGGCACGATGGAACAGCCAGTGCTGAAGACACGGTGGCAGCGGCAGCACAGCCAGCCTAGATCAGAATCGCTGGCTATAGGGGGCTTTGACTCACACTGCTTGGCAATAGGACATGAGCCAGATGAGAGGAACAGGTTTAGGCTTGCTCATGCCTAAAAAGGAAAAAAAAAACAATCGCGGAAGAGAGCCGAAAGGCCTCGATCGTCTGAGGTCTGGCATTGTTTTTGTTTGATCACCACTCTCATTGCAACAACGTGATTCTTTTCAGGGCCTGTCTAGCCCCCCAAAAAGTAACACATTTGAAGCGGTGCTTCCGGATTGCTTCCTGCACTGGGTGAGCAAGTTCACTAACCATTTCATCACGTGAAAACGTCCACAGACGTCTTATAGAGTAGGCCTACATCCGACGACACTATGCAGTTAAACAGGAGGTGGTGTCTAGTTGTGTACAGTAGATTGCCACAAACACTGAGAATAGCACGTTTTGTCATACCATGAACACAGAAGTGACTGGCTGCGTGCATGTGCAGTGATGCCGTTTTATAATTTCGATTGGAATATGAATGCAACAGACTAGGTAGCACGAGGTAGTGATGGGAGATTAACGTATACTGTTTTTTTTTTTTGGGGGGGGGGGGGGGGAGTAGAAGATGGCACATTTCAGCGTATACAATCTTACTGTGTACATAGTAGGGCATTAACCAAACACGTTTTTTGCTAGTCGAATCGAATGCTTTGGTAGTCGAATAATTGTCGACTAGTCTATAGTGATATACATATTTGTTTTTTAGCCCATAAAATGTGTGATTCTGGACTTCCCATTGAAAAAATACATGCCTATTACACTACTGTACTGTAACTCAGTTACATTATGACATGAAAAATGAGCAATCAGCCTACAATTACTACCAACACCACAGCACACATCCACAATGCCTGCTGCAGAAAATTGAAAAATATATATCAAAAATTATTATTACCGTATTGTCCCGAATATAAGACGACTCGGTTATAAGACGACCCCCATTTTTCAAGAGCCATTTACAGAAAAAAGAACATTGAATGTCAACTAGTATAGTCCCTGAATATAAGACGACTTCATTTTTGGGATATTTCCATTGGGAAAAAAGCATAGTCTTATATTCAGGCCAATAGGGTATTACCGAATAACGAATATTGAATTAATAGTCGAATAGTGTTTTGCTAGTCGAATAATCGACTAGTCGAATATTTAGTTAATGCCCTAGTACATAGACAGGAATACAAAAAAAAAAACACAAAAACCAGCAGACCACATTCTAAACACCCACGCACGGTGACCCGACTAGGTCACCTCTCTCTCTTACTGCAGCTTGAGATGAAATATTCATCTTGCAACGCGCATCGGGAAAAACCGCTGTGCTAAACGACACACAGCTTAATGGCTTGAACCCTGGGCATTACCTGCATCTCGGAAATAAAGTCTAGCGTATATAGAAGCCTCCGCCGCCGGCGTGCCCGTGTGCCCCGCGTGAGTCTCTTAGCAACGGGCACTCTTTCAGCCAGCCGCCTGGCGGTAGGCAGACAGGCAGACAGGCGGGCAGGCAGACAGGTGGACAGGCATGAGGCATTACTGGCGGATCAGAGGAGACACTTGTTTTTCTGGCCGCCAAACTTCTTTATACCTCACTGGTGGTAATTTCTTCTGCACAGAGGTTGAACGGCAGGGAGTTCTGCTGAGAGTATAGACCTAAATGAACACTTGTTTCCACAGAGAGAGTGAGAGAGAGATAGCAGGGGTCTAACGATACATTTTAACATCCATGTGCTAGGTGTCACGATACATGGATACATGTACATGGTTGACGGTACGATACATGGACGAGATTGGTTCATGATGAGGATCTGATCTGAAGAAGGATATATACATACAGTATATACTGTCTATAAATCTGTATATACAGACAGACAGAAAATATCATATCACTTGACTTTGTGTCATATCGTTTGGCAGTGTAAAGAATCGTTTATATCGCTACCAATATACAGTATATACCGCATGAGCGGAGCGGGCCAATACTCATGACTATAGTTAGGTCTCTTATTTACCTCACAGTTACGTCACTGTCACAGTGTGCTAACTAGGCACTCTTTTTATGACGTGTATTTTTAGCCCAACGACTGCAAAAGTAATGCATGGAATGGATTCAGCATCATGAAGTTAGACATATCATGCTCCATGAAGCATGATGAAATGTTGACTCACGTATTTGACCTCTATAGGTTGTTGGTTGTGCGGAGTTGATGAGATCAGTGACGCGAGCTGCGTGATTTTATCACTGCATGGATGCAGGATTGTGCACGGCGGCTGAATAGCGATGCATTGCTGCATACAGTATGTTTGACACCTACTAGTGTGCTGCATGAAAATGTGTTGGTATATATAGACACCCCTTGACGCGTGTTTTCAAATGGTTTGTTTGTATTCTCCCGTTTAGTGTGTATGTGGTGCGTGCTTGCGTGTGTGCGTGCGCTGTAAACTTTAAGTCTAGCGGTGGTGCACTGTGTTAAATATTGATGACAGCCACTCCCTGCCGTGTGCAGTCTAAAGGTTGTGGCTGCTGAAGTGAGCTCCAGGGAGGCTGTGTGTATGCTCTCACCTCCGCTGCCCTCGGGGGGGGAACAGTCCCTGTATTTCTTTTCTGTGGCATGGGTGGGTGGTCCCCACAGCAGCAGTCAATGCCCCCTAGCTCTGATACATCTCACCCCCACCACCGCCTATACTCAGTTAAAGTTAAACACACCGATATATTTTTTTGCCACACAGCAAGGCACGTTACAGGCGCAAAACAAAGTATTCGGCAAACATAGAGTGGATACTTAGAAACGACAAGTTTGAATGTATTCAAACCACAAATCCATGCTTACTGCCTGGATTTCACTGACCTTTTTAAGAACAGCCACGCGAACAGCATTGTTTCTTTTCCTGGCTTTAAAACGGTTTAATTATTTGTGATATACAGGTAGTCCACAATGTGTGATCACATCAACGTGTAGGAATGTAGGAACCTGCCATCAAGTCAAAGTGAATTAGGCTCAGTCAAGCACTCATAGCCTGAGGTACCCCTGAAAGCATTTTTGCCTAGAGAGGCAGGGACCGACTCAGATAGGCGGCTGCCCTGATTGGATCTTGCCAAATTGTCAGTCAACCTGGACTCTCCCTGCTCTTCTAGTCCAGCGTGGCGAATGGTTTAGTCCATGGTTTGCGAGGACGAAAGTGAAAGCCTGCAGGTTTTCGAGGCTATGGCAAGAAACGTGCTTTACTTCCGGGAGAAGGCGGGGCGATATTAGCAGACCCTAAGAATGTTGGAGTCTATTCATTTCCAAAGGGAGCATGAATGTGAACACAACCCTTGATCCATTCCTTAACTCCATGGACGCTGAACTAAATATTAGACCCAGGCATCACAAGGCATACAATATTTACAACAGTACTGAAATGACTTCTTCAGGAGAAAAAGTAGTTTGTTATCAACCTTTCTTTATCCAGCAACAAAATATCGCGAGATTTGATTCAGTCATTAGGAGTTTGTAGGCTTTGTAGTCCATTTGGCCTCTGTTGGTGCCAATGCAAGTTGGTCTATCTTGGTACAGACCATCTTTGTTCATGGCATCTGT
>CM076987.1:12286026-12506026 GCA_039105355.1 Benthosema pterotum
CTTAGAGGAGCTTCCCCCATTCCCACACCCAGCACGTTGAGATTTTAAAATCATCACGGAAGCTCAACATTTTACCTTGAGTCATAGCTGTCTTAGCCATTAGCAGGTGCCTCTGCCTCCGTGTCAGGTGTATGCTGCCTTCTTTGAAGACAGATGTATGGATGGAGTCGTCCCGGTCCCCCCTGTCAACGTCAAGTCATCACCATAACCATAAACACAGCCGCTATCATACTCTGCTTAACCCAAATGCCGCCACGGTGTCAGGATCCAGGAGCCATCACCACCTCGGGCTGCCGTGCTGAGCCTCTTGGAGTGCAAAAACGCCAGCCACGGAAAAGCACGCTGCTCACATCACATCCAGTTTGGGATGCCTGTCTTGGATGATAGGATGCTAATGTCAATGCTAGCGAGCTAAAAGGGCTCCATCCTTGCTCCAGAAAACTCCAATGTTCCAATCGGCATCAACGGGGAACCCCAAACATTGGGCGTTTTTTTTTTTTTTTTTTTTTTTACAAAAAAAATCCAAAACATCTCTAGATCTAGAGTTATTCTGGCGGGTGCATAACGGCAGTGCATTGTCGACACGGTCTAGGTTTACTAAAGAAGAAGAGGCCAAGTGAAAACAAAATGGCGATCCGGTTTTATAAGAACCTTCTCAAACGCCAGAAGCGAACACGGTTATTGGATTCTATATGGCGGAGCATTCCGTCACGCGAGCGGATTGTGTTAACTGACTGCAGACGCATCATCACCCATTCAGACTAATGTGCTAATATGTCTTAATGCTAATGTCAGCGCCAGAGTGCAGGGACTTGGCGGATGGAGTATAGAGCCCCCCACCCCACCCACCCCCCCGCGGCACAAACCAGATTACCCCGCCGTCTTGACTGTCTCTCAAATGGCCAGTGTGGAGAAATAGACTGTCTCATTATCGTCATCCACGGACGGCTCTCCACTAATCTCGGGGCAAACGACGCCATCAGTGCTCTTTGAATATTAGCATAGGGCGGCGGCGGCAGTAGTGGCAGCGCGCTAGCTAAAAGGCAGAGGCTTTTGCTATAGCGGCGGCACAGATTGGAACATAAGTCACCGCGTGGCGCGAGCTCATCCCAGGTATAGCGTCGGTCGGGTGCGAGGGCATCCGTCAGCGGGGAGGGATGACACAGATGGTGCTGAGGGTCAGGTTTCAAAGAGAGAGAGAGAGAGAGACAATGAGCTGATCAGGGAATAGAGGGTTTCTGGGATTGTTTATTGCTGGGCTGTAATTGAATAAACCAGCCGTCTAACCTCTTTAGGCCTGTCACTTTGCTTCATGCTCAGGAGACACATCTCAGACGCCCTGATTGAGTTTGCGCCAAATTGAAACTTTATTTCTTTCTTCCTTTTTCCCCCCTCACCCTTTCCCCCACGTTTCAAGAGTGCCACAACACATGTGAGATACTCTGAAACTCTTAGATAGGTCCATGAAGCTATGCTAGTTCGACACACGTGTTTCTGCACATGCACTTCCGCATGAGTGTGTGTTGGCGCTAATGAAATTGACTAGCGACCAACCACCAGGTCGCAAATCCACTAGCGAGTAGCGACCAGGAGGCAAATCTACATTCCCGCATTTGAACTCTATCGACAAAGGGACGGTTCTACAGAAATGGCATGTGAGAGAAGCAGGGAATGGGGGAACTTTGCCCTGCACCTCCTGGGCTCTGTGGGATGACCAGCTTGGTGAACATGTGCTGCTCTGTGATAGGGTTAGATAGGTTAGTAATTTGGTAAGGGGGGCTTATAATCTAGTCGCAATTGGGATGTTCCGATACTGTATTGGTATTGGGAAACAAAATATCGGATTGGCCCTTTTTTCAGGTCATATCAGGTCATATCAGGATTGGCAAATTTGCCAGTAAAATGGTGCATTTATATAGCACCTTTATCCAATGCACTTTGCATAGACCATGCAAGGCACAACAAGCACATCAGGAGCAATTTGGGGGAAGTGTCTCAGGGACACATCGACACTAATTGGGTTCTACCCCTGAGCCACCGCCACCCCAGTCTAACCACAGTTCTGATGGATGGTTAAAGGGGAAGTCCACCCATTTTCAACATTCTAATATGTCATTAGTATACCCTAGAGGTGCTGGGTGGACATGATAAAAAAAAAGTTCCCCCATTCTGTGTTCCCAAGAAATGGAGGTTTGAAGAAAACCACTAACATGGTGCAACATCTTGATGACTTTCACCCACGTTAATGGATTTCTTTAGACACTTCTTTTTTTTCTCAGAACCCTAACGGGTTCATTTGGTTCCATTTGTACGCTCTCAGAAAAAAAATTGAAAATGGGTGGAATTCCCCTTTAAGTGGTTGACTATTTGGCAAATATAATGTCTGAACATGTAGAATTTGCTTTAGTGAGGAGTTTGCTGTCATTATATATTTTTTCTGGTAAAGTAGTCACGTTGCAAACAGGTTGATACTAGTCGCTGGTGGATCTCGCTTATCATCTCTGTGTTTCTATCTGGTGTCTAATGATTGCAGAGATCAAGCGTTGTGTAGGGTGTGTAACACAGGAGTTCATATGCACTAGTCTGTTATTGCAGTGAGTTGAGTGTTAACTCGCTGTGACAGCTTTCCTTCCCCTCAGGGCAGCCGACGCTCCATCATCCGCACATCTTCATTTAGACAAGATATTGATTGACACAATATGATCTACTGTTCTGTTCTATCTGTTAGGGCCCCGCGAGAACAAGGATTTTAGGCTTCCGACAACCCCCCCCACACACACACACACACACTCTGACACCCAGCAACAGAACACACCCCACCAACACACACATACACGCACGCTGAGGCCTTGAACACACATACATAACAAATGTTCTGTGCTCTGCCTGTGTCTCGTGGCTGCCAAGTGAATTCCATTGGAAAAGCATTGAGGCAGCCATGAAGCACAGACAGAGCACAGAATACCTGTTGTCTCCACCAGAACGAAGGCATGGTAAAGAGTATGTTTTGCACTCCGTCCGTCTGCGTGCGTGTCTCTCCGTCCATCCGTCTGTTACCAGCGAATCTCTGGCACCTTTAATCCAGGTCGATGCCCAGTTTTGCCAACTTGGTGCATTATGGCGCACTATATTTACCTTTTTTCCAGACCCCCCCTAGCACCAAAATGAGTGAAAAACTCCATACCAAGCCATTACGATATGCCAATTCTGTGACTCCTTCAAAACTTCTCTCAAACGGCACCTACAGGCGGGTACAACTGTTCAAAACAGGCCACCGTTAAAATATGATCCCCCCCACCCTTCTTGTATATAGTCTTTTCCCTTGTGCCTCCACTATGATTTGCTGCTTCTGACTTAGCAGAAGTGAACAATGTGAACTATGTATGGTTGTTAGTTTAAATGTACTATAAATATCCAATAATATCTTTCATACCGTTATTCAGCTTTTTAGTCAGCCTGTAATAATGAGAGGTGAATACCAAGCAGTGTGTGTTGTTGATGGAGGTTTACCATCGAATAGGAAAACAAGCAAACTGGTTTGAGGTCAATAATAAAGCTTATATGGAGGAACGTTCTACAAATAATGGAAGGTTATTTGATAGTAAGTGGTGGAACCTTCTATCACGTGAATTGTGTTTAAAACAAGGTAGAACTATTATTATTTACCTTTTTTCCCCTGATGGTGATGGGGGGGGGGGGGGGGGTTCTCAGGAGTGGAGTGCAGTCTCAGATGGGATTATAGTTCTTATAGCTCCACTTTGAGCTATTTCAGTGCATGTACTTGAGCAAGGCACTTAACCCTAACCTGCCCCACCGAAGCGGCTCATTGGCCTATGCATAATGGCTCCAACAGGCAGCTCCAGGGTATTATGTGTAATCTGTAATTGTGTGTGACGCAGACGACGATTCTGAGGCAGAGCGCAAGTCATCTGTCTGCCTTAATGGATTGATGATGAATGACAGTGTGGGGGGGGCACAGGCATTTATTTATTTATTTATTACTAGTTAACGAATTGCCGGATTTTTTTCAAGTGAACAACTGACCTGCAATCACCCTCGTGAACATTCTCTCTAACCCATAGTGCAAGAGGTTACTCAAAAAAGTGGTGCCTGATTACCCTCCTGTGTACCTCCTCGCACAATAGAGCTGCGGTGACGTCACCGCCCCTGTTCCAGAAACAGATTCCCCATTCATTTATCTCATAGACTTTTCGAAAATGATTCATGTGAAGACGATTACGCTGCGGACAAAGCCAACTCGGGTCGTGACAAATCATGATGAGACACACAATCTTTTGGGGCAATCAAATGATTTCTAAGATGGAAAAACGAAACAAAAAGCCCTGTATTCTGCCGTTTTCTACTATATGCCATTTAGATATTGCATGATAATATTGTGTTTGTCATACACATCAGCGATTCAACAACTCGCGTTGTGAGCTTGTTGAGTTCCTATTATGCTACCGGCGGTCAGACCCATGCAGATTCTACCGCAGACGTGATGTCTTGCAGATCTACTATAAGCTGAATGATGATCAACGCGGTGGTGATAATAAAACAATAATCCTACGGATGGAAACGACGCTGGAGACTTTGATCCCTAATGATAATGCAGGGGTTTTCAGCAGGTGGTCCGGGGACAACCTGTGGTCTTTGAGAGGGTTCCAGGTGGTCCCCAGCTAAGTTTAGTCCAGTAGTAATAGGGTTACACCCGGAACAAATTAGTAACAAGCTGAAATTTTCAGGATATGTTCAGAATACCTTTAGGAATGACATACTAAAAGTCCCCGTGAATCCCCCTTGTGCTCTCTGAGATATTCAAGATGGCGTCCAACTTGCCTATTAGATATAATGGCCCTAATCGGGGGTGAAAAAGGCAAAATTTTAAACTGAGAGATATTTCTACGAAAATTCACAGGTTGATCAATTATATAAATACAAGCATTTTTTGTATTGGAACTTTCCATGAAATCCAATATGGCTGCCCAATATGGCGACCACAATATTAGTGTATTGGCTATTAGATATAATGGGGGGTGAATAGGGCAAAAAATTAAACTGAGAGATATTTCTACAAAAATTCACAGGTTGATCAAGTATATAAATACAAACATTTTTTGTATT
Organism: Benthosema pterotum; assembly: GCA_039105355.1. Taxonomy (NCBI): domain Eukaryota; kingdom Metazoa; phylum Chordata; class Actinopteri; order Myctophiformes; family Myctophidae; genus Benthosema; species Benthosema pterotum. Next base: position 12,291,151 of record CM076987.1, read on the forward strand.
GGAACTTTCCATGAAATCCAATATGGCCGTCCAATATGGCGACCAGAATATTAGTGTACCTGTACTATAGTATTAGTGCTAATATTAAGAATGCCATATTGGGCGGACATATTGGATTTCATAGAAAGTTGCAATACAAAAAATGTTTGTATTCATATAATTGATCAACCTGTGAATTTTTGTAGAAATATCTCTCAGTTTAATTTTTTGCCCTATTCACCCCCCATTATATCTAATAGCCAATACACTAATATTGTGGTCGCCATATTGGGCAGCCATATTGGATTTCATGGAAAGTTCCAATACAAAAAACGCTTGTATTTATATAATTGATCAACCTGTGAATTTTCGTAGAAATATCTCTTAGTTTAAAATTTTGCCTTTTTCACCCCCGATTAGGGCCATTATATCTAATAGGCAAGTTGGATGCCATCTTGAATATCTCAGAGAGCACAAGGGGGATTCACTGGGACTTTTAGTATGTCATTCCTAAAGGTATTCTGAACATTTCCTGAAATTTTCAGCTTGTTACTAATTTGTTCCGGGTTTGACTACATTCTGAGCTAATGCTCTTGGACTAGTTGGTTAACCAGATGAAACATTGGTTAACCAGATGTAACTCTTGAGAGTGTAAAAATGAAACCAAATGGACCCTTGCGGGTCCATTTGATTTCATTTTTACACTCTCAAGAGTTAAAATTTTGATCTGTATGTTTGCTTGTTTTGTTTCCCAAATCCATATTGTGGACAAAATCAAAAGACATCTGTAGATTTTTGGGTCTGTGGGGCTAAAATGCCCTCAGATGGTGGTTCGTAGCTCAAATAGTGAATAAATAGTGGGTCCTGGAATAAAAAAGGTTGAAAACCACTGTGCTAATGGATTAATGCCAATGTCTTGAGATCGTAAAATGAAACCAAATGGACCCTTGGACAGGTCCATTTGGTTTAATTTTACACTCTCAAGAGTTGAATTATACAGTATTTAAAAACCTGAATTACTTAATTTTCAAGAATCTACCGTTACACATTCAGAAAATGTATAAAGAATTGTTATTTTGTACATTTTGCCAGTTACCTCTCGAGTGATCTCTTGAAAAATCTTGGTTTTGCGTTCGAGAGACTAAACTCAACATCAACTGGTGGTCTGTGGGCGCAAATGCTGAATAAATAGTGGTCCCTGGGATCAAAAATGTTGAAAGCCACTGCTATGGAGGTATGTTTGCTGACGATCGTCGCTAGTGGCCCGCCTAAAGCTCAGGTGAGCAGAGAGAGCGCTTGTTCCTCCTGCGTCAAACATCATCATGGCACATCATGATTAAATCTGGCTCCCTGCAGCACATGGATGGAGTACAATGCGATTTTCCTCAGCGGAAAATTGTTTGCGTCTCCTCCAATTGTCAAATCTGTCATTTAAATTATAGCCACAGCCATCGTTAGTAGGCGTACCTTCCATTTAAAAAACACTAGGTGCTGACACTCTTGATTGGTTTAATTAATTTAATATCCAGAGCACACCCACGGCTAATTCAGAGTCGTGCAAATTACTTTGCGCTCGGTTGACGACGTGCCGCTTAACAACTGAAGTTGGACACATGCCTGACACAACTATGCCCTGTGTTATAGACTAGATGCACCACTGCGTGCCATATTCATTTAATGCGTTGCCTTGTACCTTTTTGAAGATTTCACTTATATGTCATGGACCCGGAAATCATTATACAATGCTGTACACTACAGCATGGGGTATTCCACTATAATAAGCCTGGGGTTAGAATGATTGTGTTTGTGGACCAGCACTTAGCATACATAGTGTGCGGAAATTTCAAATATTATGTCTATACAGCTACATGCTAGGAATATACTGTATATGGAGACCTATTTGGCGGTGCATATGTAGCAGGTATATGTGATATACAAGTAAAGCATTCAACCAAAGATCACTCACATACCATATTATTTATTGTCACTTTTATTTTGTAGTACCTGTAATAGATCGCTATTGGAGCTTTTTCGTTGTTCTTTTATTTTGAAGTCCGCACTTCCTGTTTCTGTAATTTGTGCCTGAGTTTACTTCCACTTGCCTGTAGCCAGCATAGAGGAAGGTGGGTTGTTTTGCTGCTCTGTAGAGATTTTCGTTTTAAAGTTGTTTTTAAGCATATTTAACCAGTGCAAACAGTGAAAATATGGTATAATTCTCTTCTTTGTGTTACTATGTGATTGGTTTGCTTTAGTCTAAGTAGTTTTGACAGTGTTTTTGTTGACGTCTTGTTAGTGTTTTGTTTAATAGCACACTAGTGAGGACTCCACACACACACACACACACACACACACACACACACACACACACACACACACACACACACACACACACACACACACACACACACACACACACACACACACACACACCCCACACACACACACAGTTGTACTGATGGTTGCATTTGTTTTTATTGTTTATAATGGCTCAAACTCAACTATATAGCCAATGCATATGTAAAATGCATTGGCTATATAGTTAAGTTTGAGCCATTATTATTACTATTATTATTATGATGATGTATCTATGTCCTTGTTTAGCCGTTTGTGATAGCCTGTCCATCACTATAATCTACTGATAATGACAGGTCTCCCTGGAGCAATTCGATACCAATCCAGCCGACGGCTGTGATGCGATCAATTGTAGAAGGACTCCGGGACGTATAACCTCCTCCGTGTGCAATCACATCTCAATTGAAAACGACCCACGCACTATAATTTAATCAAGTCTTTTATTTTCCAATTTCCCCCCACTCTCTCTCGCTGCTTGGATGACCATGTTAACTTCTTTGCGTCTGAACCCTGTGTAGATGGAAGTTGTTAATTGAGTTTTTCAAGAGGACCTGCATGGTTGGATAGCATATCAAAAGGCCCCGATCCGACCTCGCGTTGACCTCTGTTCATTCCAAACTACAAACCCAGCAGTTGTTCTCGTCTCTTGTTTCTCTCTCTCTCCCCTCCCCTCCCCATCCTTCACACCGTGTGGTCTTGTGCATTAGGCCCCGGTAGCATCTATGTTCATTACCGAGGGGGGAAATGAGCTGTTTGATGCAGACCCCCTAGATGACGGCTCAGCCCCTCTATTACTTCTGCCACTCGCCAGATTTAAAATCAAATTAGCCGAATGGCTGACTGAAAGCCCCTTCACACGCAAGCGCACGCACGCACACACACAAACACACACACACACACACACACACACACACACACACACACACACACACACACACACACACACACACACACATCACACATGCACGCATGCATGAAGAAAGACAAGAGAGGCCCATTAGAGAAGGCTTGATTGTGTTCTACAACGCCGGTGGCAGGTCTGTGGAAAAAGTAACACACAAGCACACACAACAACAATGCATGCTCGAGTGCTCAGTGTGTTCTTGGAGCGACAGATTGTTCCACATTCTTATAAATATTACTAATATATTGCCTCTTTCCTCCCCTTTTGCTTTAGATCTTGCGTTTAATCTCCCGACTTTGCACCCCCGCCAAAACCCAGCGCAGATGACCTGGATGGCAACATTGCATCATGGGCTGCATCTAGAGGGGGAAGTGGCTCGACGACGTGAGTTAATGTTGTGGCTTTAAGAGCATTTTGCAAGTTTCCAACTGTAATTCACCTCACCCTGGGCGCCGGGTATACGCTTTTGAGACTGTCAATGGTAGTTGTGGAAATTACTGTATTTACAGTCCCAAGTGAAACAACCCTGTTGAGTCCAAACTAGCGTCTTGACTTGTTCACTCTTATTATCAGAAAAAAATATTTTCAACGAACAAGGCAGTTATAGAAATGTGCAAAGTGCACACGATTCAATCTTTTAAGCCTTTACAACTTCCGGTGGAATTTAACCAGACGTCCTGCCTTTTGATCGTCTCTCGGGTGCCGTGATAGGGGTGCCGAGCCTCCAGGCTAAATTCACCTAAAGTAAAATAAACTGGAGTCTCAGTCAAACAATAGTTAATTGTGACCTTAAATCTGGATGAGAAGGCAAGCAGATGGAAACCAGAATGCTAGTTAGTCTGAATTATTGTTTTTTTTATTGGAGTAAGTAAATGAGTAGGTTTTAATATGTAACCCACAACCTCATCATTTTTGCTTCAATAGAAAGTTTTACTTAACTTTGTAATAAATATCTCTCTACATGAGCATCACCCATGACTGTGGCACAGTGAAGTGTCTCCGGCTTTCCCTTTAATGAGCCTCATGATTAGAAAAGTAGCTTGACATCGAAAGCAAGCCTTTTCTTTTCGTTATAGCTGCCGCTTTGGAGAAAATAATTCTTTCTGTGATGTAACTCATCAGCCGCTATACACTTCTGATTCAAGACACCATTAGAGCCGTCACAACGAAACACTCCACCACATTACTTAATCAGCCATTAAAAAGGAAAGTCTACCACGGAAACTACACACACACACACACACACAATCACACGCACAGCGCTTACATAAGGTCCCTCTCGACAAACACTTTTCTCGCGGTGACAACTTTGACTAATCAGACACACACGAGGAAAAGCAACAAGCGGGTTGGTTGGCAATAACCGTAATCAGCTCCTGCAGCAGCGGGGTGAAGCCGCCGCAGTGCCGGCGCTAGCAGAGATCTCAGTGCCGTGGCTAATAGGGGTCACAGTGTGAAGTAGTTAATAAGGAAGTCCCCATATCCTGCCCCCATGCTGCTGTTTTTCACAGCCTGCCGTACCCCCTACCTTCCCCTGGCTGCGTATACCCCTCTCTGGGCTGTAATGAGGTGCCCTGGTGGTGGTTGGTGCACCACTGAAACACCCCCCCCCCCTGCCCACACACACACACACACACACCACAGACCAGGGGCGGATCTAGGAGTGGGCATGGGGGGGCAATGCCCGACCAAACACGATGCCATGCAAAACAACCCAAGATATTTCAAATTAAAGTGCTTATATTTACAATGATTTGAAACACTACTACTGCTACTAACAACAATTTTTGCCACCAATAAACCAAGAGCATTTCATCATTGAAAACAGAAAACTCTCTGAGTCAGACCTTTAGCTTTATGCATGCTGCGTGTCTGTTACAACTTCAACAACAACTGATGTTGTTATTGATGCTTTACTGGACTAATAAAAGTTCTGTAACCGAAAATGGTATGGAGGCGACTTCATCGCCCGTGGCGCGAAGCGTTGAAGCCACCCCCATACCATTTTCTCTTGCCCCTCCAACATGTTCTCTTGCCCCCCCAAATGGGACATGCTATATCCACCCCTGCCACAGGCACACACATACAGTAAATCTGTGCCTTCACAGTATTCATATCTGCGAACTGTGAATGCACAGGCATTCTATTAGGTTTGTAGGGGTCAATGAGTTCTTTCAGAACTCCACTCTGAATTTATCCGGTCAGCACATCAGCAGCATTTTGCCACAGCATTTTAAAGCTTTTTAAAGATGAGTAACTCGACAATAGTGAGTTACAGTAGTCCAGCCTTGAGGTAACAAATGCATGAAGTTTTATTTGCGTCATTTCGCAGATGTGCCTGAAAAATGTTTGACACAGTGATCAGTAAACAGTGATCTGGTATCTATATGGACATTCTGTTTGTACACATTTGTTTTTCTTAAAATTACCAAATAAAATGCACGATACCTTAGTATTGATAAGGATATAAACAGATTATTTCCATTCCATTACTTTATATAATATGTATTGACATATTATACAAAGTCAAACGATATGATAAGATCATTTCGGTTTCCATAAAAATAAATACTACATTTTAAATCAATAAATTTAAATCCAGTTAGTACATCATTACACCACCTATATACGCCAGTATCCAAATCGTATTGCACTACAAGTATTTTATTGAACGCAATGAAAATGAATCATCAACTGAGAGAGGAACAAGCATACATTACACGATTTTTTTCTCTCTCTCTTTTTTTTTTTTACAGTATCCTATTCTTATCTAAGCCTTGGCGTTAACCATTACCAAGGTTTTCCAATTGGCTGATCTTTTGTCCTTTTCTAAATGTCATCGGGGGAACAGCTAACAGCTAAAAAAAAAAAATCCCACACAAAGGAATCATTGAGGCCCATTACATTAGATGGAGATAGACTGTGTGGGTATGTTGAAGGAGCCTCTTGCCTAGCCATTACTGTAAAAAATAATTGATTGCATTAACCTGCCCTTTCACCGCGCTTCACACAGCGGATCCATACTCCTAAGTGCCCGTGTAGTGTGGGGTTTTTAACCTAAGAGAGGAAAGAGCGTAATGATTTTTGTCAGGACTAATATTGAATTGCTCATTGCTGTTGCTGTTACTCATGGTGCGCCAGCTTTTCAAAAACCGGAAATGTCACACACTGTCATTTTCCATTTTCCGTGGGGAGGAATTTACTCACCAGACAGGCGTGCGTGCATGCACACATGTGCGCAACGCACGCAGGCTCACACTCCCGCGGTCACACACACACACTGACGCCGTTCGCAGAAGAAAAGGAAAATCAATCGACCTAACATCGTGCACTGTTTTTTTTTTTTTTTTTTTTTTTCATTTTTTTCCCCTTTTTTCCGGGAGTTGTCACATCTTGTTATAGTGGAGGATGCATCATGTGTTCTTGGGGTTCATGACTTTATGCCTTTTCATCGCAAGAGAAATTCCTTCAGGTTGACTTGAGAGACGATGAAAGTCAAAAGACATCCTCTGACAATATGCAGCGAGTGCCATTAAATTAATCCATTTGATAAACCCCAGCACACCACTCTCTCTCTCTCTCTCTCTCTCTCTCTCTCTCTCTCTCTCTCTCTCTCTCTCTCTCTCTCTCTCTCTCTGGTTGAGACCTAACAAAGGTCTCTTGCCCCTGCTGGCATTGAAGATTGTGTGTACAATTCTGTTCCTATCTGTACTCAGCTCAAAAAGGACAAATAGGAGTTGGACTTTGCACCCATATAGCCTGCTCAGCAGCGCCTCTTCTACAGCTCAGGTCTTTCCTATACTTCTTCCTATACAAATTGGCAAAAACAGTGAAGTAAGTGAATAGTATACAAGTCTATCAAAACATCTCCAGTGAATTAATATACACCAATATATTCTTAAGTCAGCGCCAGTGACAGTGATTATGAATGTGTATCTATATTATACAGATACTGTATGTATAATACAATGTGCTATATGATATACATTATAACGTCAAGGCTCCCAACCCGCAGCATCCATTTTGTTAAGACGATCCGTGTGTGTGTGTGTGCGTGTGCGCGTGTGCGCGCGTGTGTGTGCACGTGTGTGCGTGCATGTGGGAATGTGTGCATTTGTAATTCATTATTATGTACTTGTAGACTGTGCATTGACCCTCGGCTAGCGTTGCATAACTGTGATTCACCGCGGCGGGGGAATGGAGCGCTCCTATACAAGGCTGTTTTCCGTATATCGGGCAGCAGGGGTGCGGCGCACGGGAATACACGCTTTGTAATGTGATCATGTGGAGGGGCTGGGTTTATTAATAGCTTTAAATCATTCCCAAGCAACATGTTGGAAAGAGAGACAATTATCGACGTGCTCGAACGGCGTTTAATGCCGTCGTATAACTCAACTGGGTAGCGGAGCACCCTCACCGTTCTTTTTGATTATCTTTATTAGATCCTTACAGGCGTTCTTGTCAGTGAAACCTTTAGTTTATGCGTGTTATGTGTGTGCGCTCCATTTGAAGGGTAACTGGAAGGCTCGGCGCAAATAATACTCAGCCTTGAGTTGAGTCATCATCAAATTGTATCTCACCGTGTTAATGATTTTTCTTTAAAGGGGAACTCCACCCATTTTCAACATTTTACTATGTCATTAATATACCTTAGTGCTGTTGTGTGGACATGATGAAAAAAGTTCCCCCAATTCTGTATTTCCTAAAATGGAGGTCTGACAAAAAATAATTAACATGGTGAAATACATCTGATGACATCATCAAGATGTATTTCACCATGTTAATAATTTTTATTTCAGACCCCTTTTTCTTCTGAGTGTACTAATGTGAACCAAATGGACTTAGTGGGTCCATTTTGTTCCACTTGTACAGTTTCAGAAATGTGTAAATGTCCCTCTTTTGTCCCTCTTTCGGGCTGCAACAGTTTTCTGATCCCTCAATGTCGCAACATTTCGACTGGTCTAAGTCTTATTTTGGGCCAAGCCTTCATGTATGTATTGGAAGAATTCATATTCCATTCAGAAGACCACGGGTGCTTGATGAGCGTGATTTTGTGTGCAGCCACTAGAGTGGAGATGAGGTGGCGTTAGATTCAAATCTGTTTACAAACGCAGATTTCTTACACACTTACTGTAAGGTAATCGATGCAACTTTAGTGTGTACAAACACTGTGTAAACAGAATCGTTTAAAAACAGAATCCAACCCACGTCACCTGAACTCTATTGGATCATTATGAATCTGCTGGAGATCCCCCCCCCAGATTAGCAGTCCCTTTCCTGAACTCATGATGTTTGCAGGACAGGCAATATATAGCAATAGTTATCTATTTTGTTTTTTGGCTAAAAAGTTTAAGTTTTGCCATAATTAGGTATAGCATTAGGTTGCAACCATGGCAGCAATACATAATATTAATCATATTTGGCTATGCAGTATTCATTTTTCAGTCAACTTTCCTAGATTGTGTATTTAGTTTCAGCCAAGAATTTCCCTTTCAGTTCAACCCTAGTGACATGTACTTTACATGTACATGTACGCAAAATCTCCTGCACAAGGAATGACCCCAATGGAGCCTGAGCATGTCTGTACTAAATGTGTGCGTGTTTCCTGTTGTTGTTATTTTCTCTCTCTCTCTCTCTCTCTCTCTCTCTCTCTCTCTCTCTCTCTCTCTCTCTCTCTCTCTCTCTCTCTCTCTCTCTCTCTCTCTCTCCCTCCCTCTCTCCTCTTCCTTCGTGTTTATTTTTTTCTAAGGCTGATGTGTCTTTCATTACCGGAGTCCTGACAGCGCCGAGGCGAGTCGGACATCTGTTTGTCACCCTCTAATGGGGTTTGGCATCCTACAAGGTGTATGCACAACCAGAGAGTATACAGCCTTCTCTCTCTCTCTGTCTATCTCAGTCTTTTCCAGCTCTCTCTACCTCTGCGTGTGTCTCGGCATGCAGGAAAAGACCAATAACCCCTACCACCACCACCACCACCACCACCACTACCACCACACCTCTTTGCACATCTCGCTCCCCACCATTCAATTTCACTCCGTGTCCCCCCATCAAGGCCGGCGTGAATTGGATCGGGCACCTATACCCACACGGACAAATTTCCGCACGTTCCAATCGCCTTGATGGGAATTGACCCAAACCCTGCCGCTCCTCCTAGGGTTTGGTGGCGGTGCCGCTGCGGGAGAGGAGGAGGAGTAGCAGGGCGGGGGCCGGAAGGGCCCTCCATGTCAATCGCAATATACAGTTTTAAAAGAAAGGGGGGTCATCAAATCAATTTTGAGTGGATCCCACATTTTTTTGTTGTCGGGGGCTTTATCGACCCACGCTGGCCGGCAGTGTCTGTCTGTCTGTCTGTCTGCCTGTCTGTCTGTCTGTCTGTCTGTCTGTCACCAGGGCATTGTTCGCCACAATCCACGATGATGCAAGACAGATGGGAAGACAAAAGAGAATGGGGAAAATCCAGATGGGAGCGCTATAAAGCAGCCCACATGGGAAGAGGCCGGAGAGGATAGACGTCGTGGACCAATAGATTAGAAGGATGGCGATTGAGGAGGCAAAGAATGGAGGGAGGGAGAGACGGAGAGAGAGAGAGAGAGAGAGAGAGAGAGCGCTACCCTTCCCATTCCCCTTTATGTGGCTCCCTGTGATCGTCTGAAACCACAGACTGGGCTTTAGCCTGAGAACGCAGCACACATAAAGACACACACATAAAGACACACACACACACCTCCACACACACACACCTCCACACACACACACACACACACACACACACACACACACACACACACACACACACACACACACACACACATTCAATTATTACTGCTAAAGTTTTCCTTACGACCACAGGCTGGCACTATTGGTAATGAAATTAACCACATATCAAATGATGTGAACACGACTGCTAAACGGAGACTGGGTAGATATGTGCCAAGCCAGACTTGTCCCTATAATCTTGAGAGAGGCTTAAAAGAAAAGGTTATTAGAATACAAACAATGGAAAAAACACAACATGAACTTGACAAGTGGTATAATGAGGTCTGTGATCTGTTATATGGAGAACTGGGAAATAGTCAAAAGAACAAGAGTCAGCCTAAGTGTAAAAATAAGAACTACAAAATAAATAAACCGTTTTGGAATGAGGAGTTGAATAATCTATGGAAGGCAATGCGAAATGCAGAACACACTTATTTAAAATTCAAGGGGGATAGGACACAGAGAGAATATCACAGAGTCAACTATAAGGCAAGTCAAAATGTGTTTGATAAAAGGTTACGTTATTTTAAAAGGCAGTACAATAAAGGATACATTTTACATTTAGAAGAAACGCATGCAACCAACCCACAACGTTTTTGGGAACAGATTAACAAACTTGGACCAAAAAGGCAAAAGAAAATACCATTGGAGGTTTATGATGATAAAGGACAAATTATCTCGGATATCCCACAGGTGTTAAATGAATGGGAAAGATGCTTTATGGAGTTGTTCTCAGGGAAACCAGAGGGAGGTAGTTTTGAGGCAGCCTTTGCTGAAAATATCTGTTTACTTAAATCCAATATAGAAAATCAGGTACCACAAACCATCCCCTCCCAGGGAAATGTTTTAAATGAGAAAATTAAGGTGGAGGAGGTGAAAACTGCTATCTTGGCCCTGAAGATAGGCAAATCATCAGGCTTCGATGAAATAACAAATGAAATACTTAAAAGTACTTGGTTTACAGAAGCACTATGTGTTTTACTTGATTTTTGTTTCGAAAATGGTATTATTCCCTCAGTTTGGTACAAATCTATTATAAGTCCAATACCAAAATCACTCAAGAATGATCCAAGAATACCCCTAAATTACCGTGGTATCAGTCTTTTGAGTACAGTATATAAAGTGTACACCTCAATTTTAAACTCTAGACTTATGAACTACCTAGAACAAAATAATATTTTAGTTGAAGAACAGAACGGTTTCAGAAAGGCTAGAGCCTGCATTGACCATGTATTTTCCATTACTACAGTAGTTAACAACAGAATTATGCAAAATATCCAAGTCATCCTTTGCCTGTTATATCGATTTCCAGAAGGCTTTTGATTTCGTCAATCGAGATTTATTGGCTTACCGTCTTCTGGAAGAGGGTATACAGGGAAAGTTCTACTGGGCAATACAGTCCTTGTATAAAGACCCACAAGCGTGTGTTAGAGTAAATGAATACTGTTCAGGATGGTTCTCAACGCCGTCCGGGGTTAAGCAGGGGGATTGCCTCTCCCCTACTCTCTTTGCAATATTCATTAATAATCTAGCAAAGGAAATCAAACAGCTGGGATTGGGCCTAAACTATGATGGCAGTAATAAATTAGATATCTTGATGTACGCTGATGATTTACTTCTGGTAGCTGAAAATGAAAATGATTTGCAGAAAATGTTGACATGTACAGAGAAGTGGTGTAAAAAATGGCAGCTAACATTTAATATTAGTAAAACCCAGATTATGCATTTTAGACAAGTCAGAACAAAGAGAAGTGAATGCCAGTTTTTGCTAGGTGAACAAAAATTACAGTATGCTGAAAATTATAAATACTTGGGTCTTAACTTGGATGAACATTTATTATATGATTTTGGTACAGCGGTATTGGCTGGATCTGCAGGTAGAGCTCTAGGTGGCGTAATAGCCAAAACCAAGCAGCTAGGTGACCTAGGATATGCTGCCTACTCCAAACTGTTTCACACTTGTGTATGTCCTGTCATGGATTACATGGCAGGAATATGGGGCTCAAGTATAAATACGAAAGGACAAATGGTCCAAAATAGAGCCATTCGGTATTTTCTGGGAGTGCACAAATTTGCACCTGTATTGGCGACGGCAGGAGATATGGGGTGGGAGCCGTGTGAGATAAGATGGAGAGGCAGTATGGTGGCTCTGTGGAACCGTTTAATTAGAATGCCAGAAAATAGAATAGCAAAGAAGATTTTCAATTGGGATGTATCAGTGAAAGGTGCATGGGCAAGTGCAATAGAGGACATTTTAACAAATACTGGGTTACATGACTGCTTCCTAAATACCAGTGTTGTAAATACCATCACGGTTAAAGACACACTTTTTAGTCTATACCAGAATAAATGGTCACAGGACATACTATATAAACCAAAGCTGAGAACATTTGTAACAATAAAAAGCTGTTACACTAGTGAAAAGTATGTTCGCCTCCCAATATCTAAAAGACAAAGATCACTCTGTGCCCAACTTCGTTGTGGGATCTTGCCCCTGCACCTTGAGACTGGTAGATATAGAGGTACTATAGAGGAAGAACGTACTTGTATATATTGTGATTTAAACGATGTCGAGAACGAGTTCCATTTTGTTTTCTACTGCCCACTGTACCATGCTTTTCGCAGAAGCTATTTAGTAGATGTAAAAATACTGAACTAATTTGGTTAAGTGATGCAGAACGCCTTCGATGGCTTTTTGAATACAAGATATTTGCATTAGCAGAATTTATAGAGAAAGCATGGGATATACGCTCAAAGAAAACCTATAACTGATCTGTTTTATTTTATTTCATTTACTTCTGATTGTTTATATTTGGTTTGTCTTAGCAAATTAATACTTCATGTAGTTGTGTGGAAGTGTTACTGTTTGTTTATGTTTTTGGTGTCTTATAATCCCGTAAGGGATTGGTCTTTGACAAGACACGAAAATAAAGATTCATTCATTCATTCATTCATTCATTCATTCATTCATTCATTCATTCACACACACACACACACACACACACACACACACACACACACACACACACACACACACACACACACACACACACACACAGTGGGTCAAATCAAATAGTGATGCCACGGTATGAGATCCTCCAGTACGGTATTGTAGCGGTATTGAGTACATAGCGATTCTTCCCCCCCCCCCCCACACACACACACACACACACACATACACAAATAACTATACAATTTTGTGGGGAAAATTCTAAACAATATGGAGCATGAAAAGTTTCAATCAACTAAAAATATTTTAAACCAATTCTAGAACAACATAGACCATTAAATGTTCAATCATACACTTCAGTGCAGCCCGATATGCAGTCTTTCTGACAAATTACGGTATCTATTTAATAAATACATGAATAATCTGGCAATTCCTCTGGCATTAAAAATGGCAATATACTGATTGAACGCCTACCTGACAGAGTTAAACCAATCACACTGCAGGTTCCGTGATGCGAATGACGCGATTCAACAAAATAAACTGTCAGAGCACAAGCCAGGCTTTTTATATTTGTTTTTTCTCCTTACAAGGCTGCAAAAGTATTTCTATCTCTCCTTTTCTCCATATCTCCATCTGTCTGCAACACACACACACACACACACACACACACACACACACACACACACACACACGCACACACACACACACACACACGGGCATGTCTCCCCTGCAGCCTCCTGCCACTGCTTAACAATTCACACATAATTAGTGGATGTGTTTTAAATGGCTTTTGTGTTCTCCCCCATTCAGTTGAGAATGTCTGGCTGACGAGGACACGCTTCAGCCTCGTTTCAAGGCTGCGCTGATTGATCAGCCGTGGGAGTAGCGCATGCGGCACTTCAACTTCCCCACCGTTTTCCAGAGGAATTGGTAAACAGGGAAAAAAGCATGAATGACTTTGCGATTATTTTTGGACTTGCCGTGGAGTCGCCGTTGACAGATGCTAGTATTTTTTTTTTCTCTTTTCTTTGTTTTTTTCTTCCCAGTAACGCCTCTCCTCTCCTCTCCTCTCCTCTCCTCTCCTCTCCTCTCCTCTCCTCTCCTCTCCTCTCCTCTCCTCTCCTCTCCTCTCCTCTCCTCTCCTCTCCTCTCCTCTCGTCTCCTCTCCTCTCCTCTCCTCTCCTCTCCTCTCCTCTCCTCTCCCATAGTGACAGCGCTGAGATTCTAACAAGTCCTGTCAGAGCCAGAGTCACCCCTTCCACCCTAAATCACACACACATATGGCCTCTGCCTTACTCCCGTGCCCCTTTCTCTCCAGTTATATTCAACTACCTGGATGGACACACGCAAGTACCCCCCCCCCCCCCCCCCCCCCCCCCCCCCCCCCACACACACACACACACAATCCACAAGCACACCACCCCTCGTTCAGCCTACTTCCATCTGACCTAACTCAACCAGCAGACATTATCCATTCTCTCTCTCTCTGATACCCCCCTTGGCCTTGCTGAAATAGCCAAATATGGACTGTGTCAAAGTCAGTCAGTCAGTCAGTCAGTCAGTCAGTCAGTCAGTCAGTCAGTCAGTCAGTCAGTCAGTCAGTCAGTCAGTCACTCACTCACTCACTCACTCACTCACTCACTCACTCACTCACTCACTCACTCACTCACTCACTCACTCACTCACTCACTCACTCACTCACTCACTCACTCACAGACATTTCCGTCTGGCTTTCACAGCACATTTGCAAAAACAAACCGGAGCACTTAATGCAGATGAAACTGAGAGGTGGTAGTGATGTGGTGATGAACGGAAGCAGAGTGTCTGTGTGTGTGTGTGTCTGCGTGCGCCGGGCGTATATGCACGTGCATGTGCCTGTGCATTTGTAAGCGCGGTCTCCGGTCTCGCTGTGACGCAGCTGCCGCTAATTACAGATTGAGCCAGATTAATACCTGGAGAGGAGTGGGCCAATCAAAATCTCCCCTGGAACACTACCCACACTCCCCATCCCCAAACAACCCCCCCCCCCCCCTTCCATCCACCCACCACCCTCGCACGGCACGTGCGCGTGTGCGTATATGTCACAGAAAGACCTGTTTAGAGAGGACGGCATTCAGTGTTGCCAATTCTGCCAAAATCCAACCCAAAATGCACTATAGTGGCACTTCCAAAATGCACTAGAATGTGCTAGCAATGGTTTTCAACAATTTTCCATACCAGGGACAATATTTATTCTGCATTTTAGCCACATACCACCATTTCATGTTGAGTTTAGTCTCTCGCCTGAAGAAGACCCACACAGGGTCAAAACGTTGTCAACAATAAAGAGTTTAGTCTCTCGGATTAACTCGGATTAATTTAGGAGAGATACCTGGCAAAACGTTGGTCAAAATAGCAATTCTTCTACATTTTGTAAATGTGTAGATTGTTGAAAATTAGGTAATTCAAATGTTTGAGATCGTAAAATGAAACTGAATTCAACCGGTTTCATTTCACGCTCTCAAGAGTTACAGATCTATAAGGGTCCATTTGGTTACCAATGGTCCTTTCTAGGAAGGAAGGAGGGCTCTATCATAGGAGGAAAAATGGCTAAAAACAAGGGTTTTTATCTCCGGCGCCTGTCAATCAATTTCGCCCCAACTCGCCAGCTAAAAAGGATTACATTCTCCGCCAGGAGTTTTTCTTCACTAATTTTGACGCTGAAAATATTTGGGATCTGAAAAAAAAGCAAAGTATAGCGGCAAATGCGCCAAGTTGGCAACACTTCCAGGGTTTGCAAATGTGCATACGTGCACACGCGCACACACAGAGGAAAAAAAGAGACAAAAAACCCTCTATCAAAAGCACTACAGATTGGCTCTGAAGCAGATCAAATTGATATATCACAGCGCATTCCCCAAACCCCCACAGAGGGGGCAGGGAGACCCCTCCAAACATTATGCACTCTCTCTTTTTTTTTTTTTTTTTTTAATCCTCTTCGCTATGGTTGTTGGTAAACACTCTAGTGCTATCGTTGTCCCAATCACCCCCAATAGATATGCATTGATGTTCTGTCTCTGCCCTCTCTAATGGATCTCAGGGGCGGATGTAACATGTCCCATTTGGGGGTCAAGAGAACATGTTGGAGGGGCCCGTGTCGCTTCGCGACACGGGCGATGAAGCCGCCCCCATACCATTTTCTCCTGTGTTTGGGGGGCAGACTGGGTATTTACGGGGGCATTGCCCCCCCATACCCATGCCTAGATCCGCCCCTGATGGATCTCATGGTTAGCAGCTAGCCTCGGGGTGCGGCATGATGATGCCGCCGCCGCTGATGATGATTGTTGCTGCGTGCGCACACACACACACAGGCCAACAGCACATCAAACGCCATCCCTGCATCCCTCCTCCGTGTGTGTGTGTGTGTGTGTGTGTGTGTGTGTGTGTGTGTGTGTGTGTGTGTGTGTGTGTGTGTGTGTGTGTGTGTGTGTGTGTGTGTGTGTGCATGCATACACAACAGACAGGGTGAAGATTATGAAACAGTTAGAATCAACTGCTCTCTTCTATAGATTTTTTTAAAAGATTTTTGGTCTACTTAGGTTCCCCAGTCTATTTTTAGAAACTACAGAAACTATAGAAATGACACCGTTGTTGTTCAACTTTGCGCTGGGAGCAGGCCCAGCCCTATCTTCATCAGTGTTGGTCAATATTACTTAGGAAAGTAACTTCTTTACTTTACTCGTTACCCCTTAGACAAAGTAATATCATTACTTTACTTATTATGTAATATATTACATATTACGTTATTACTTTCCCAAGTTCTCAACACCGCCTTTGAAAAAATACAGATGTACAACATAATCTGTTTAGTCTCTTTTTAGAACTAATCTCTTTTTAGAACTGAATTCAATTTATTGGAATAATAATAGTCTCCAATCCCACAAACTGCACCTGAAAACAAAGCCAACAAAATCTGTCTGTTTGACTTTTTAAACTTTTTCACAATTGTTTCCAAAGACAGTTGAGGTCTTGTATTTAAAAATAAAATACAAAATATAATACCCATTTTTGCAGAGTAATCTCGTTACTTTACTTTTTGGAGCAAAAGTAATGGTAACGCTTCCTTTTACGGTACTGTAATTACCATGTATTTACATGGCAATTACAAGGTAAGTACCATGTAATAAGGGAGTAATAACTGCAAAATTACCATGTAATTACAAGGTAACTATATAGGTAATTACCTTGTACTTTTAAAGTACAAGTAATTACCAAGTCAATTCCAGGCAAATACCAAGTAACTACCTGGTAATAAGTATTAATTACTGGATAATTTGTAATTATATACCAACTATTTTGTTAATTGCCAAGTACTTACTAGGTAATTGCCAAGTAATTCCTTAAAAAGTACCTGGTAACAGCCAGATAATAAGAAGTAATTCCTCAGTATATATAAAGTATTTATATTAGTATTTATATATTATCTGGTAATTACTCATTTGTTACCCAGGAACTACAGAACTACCTACCTAGAAAGTACCTAGTTATTAAAATGGATTTGTACTGTAAAAGGAAGTGAGGTCTGTTCTTATGTTATTAACTAGTAATTACTCATTTGTTACCCAGTAAATAGAAAAATATCTACCTGGAAAGTACCTAGTTATTAAAGTGGATTTGTACTGTAAAAGGAAGTGAGGCCTGTTTCCATGCTATTATCTGGTAATTACTCATTTGTTACCCAGGAACTACAGAAATACCTACCTAGAAAGTACCTAGTTATTAAAGTAGATTTGTACTGTAAAAGGAAGTGAGGTCTGTTTTCATGTTATTAACTGGTAATTACTCATTTGTTACCCAGTAAATAGAAAAATATCTACCTGGAAAGTACCTAGTTATTAAAGTGGATTTGTACTGTAAAAGGAAGTGAGGTCTGTTTTCATGTTATTAACTGGTAATTATGGACAAAAAAGAGAGAATCAGATGCCTGATGAAGACCTGAACAGGTTGAAACGTCGCTGCCGTAACCCTTGTCGCTGAATAAAGTTTGGAGCACTTTAAAGTGAGTTGCGAGCCCCTTCTCTCTTTTTTGTTCTCTCTTTTTTGTCCACGTTTACTGTGTTTTTGCAGTTTTTTGGGGCTCAGCACCAGTTAGGGATGTGCGTTACTTTTTTAAACTTTTCATTAACTGGTAATTACTCATTTGTTACCCAGTAAATTGAAAAATATCTACCTGGTAAGTACCGAGTTATTAAAGTGGATTTGTACTGTAAAAGGAAGTGAGGTCTGTTTCCATTTTATTACTTGGGAATTACTCAGTATTTAGCCCGTAACTAGGAAACTATCACATTACCCAAGACACTTGGACTGGAAATGCCGCAAAACCGACCAGTGTCTATGATACAGTGTCAGAGTACACTGATACAGTTACAGAGTCTGATTCTCCCCCTGAACAGCACACTGTATCTGTCAGGAGATAAGAGTTCCCATCAAAAACCACCATCACCAGCCATCAAACTACATTAAGATGAATGCATTACTTTGACACTTCCTCACTCAAAACACCTCGCTGTGACAGATATTTTTCTATTTACTGGGTAACAAATGAGTAATTACCAGTTAATAACATGAAAACAGGCCTCACTTCCTTTTACAGTACAAATCCACTTTAATAACTAGGTACTTTCTAGGTAGGTATTTCTCTAGTTCCTGGGTAACAAATGAGTAATTACCAGATAATAGCATGGAAACAGGCCTCACTTCCTTTTACAGTACAAATCCACTTTAATAACTAGGTACTTTCCAGGTAGATATTTTTCTATTTACTGGGTAACAAATGAGTAATTACCAGTTAATGAAAAGTTTTAAAAAGTAACACACATCCCTAACTGGTGCTGAGCCCCAAAAAACTGCAAAAACACAGTAAACGTGGACAAAAAAGAGAGAACAAAAAAGAGAGAAGGGGCTCGCAACTCACTTTAAAGTGCTCCAAACTTTATTCAGCGACAAGGGTTACGGCAGCGACGTTTCAACCTGTTCAGGTCTTCATCAGGCATCTGATTCTCTCTTTTTTGTCCATAATTACCAGTTAATAACATGAAAACAGACCTCACTTCCTTTTACAGTACAAATCCACTTTAATAACTAGGTACTTTCCAGGTAGATATTTTTCTATTTACTGGGTAACAAATGAGTAATTACTAGTTAATAACATGAGAACAGACCTCACTTCCTTTTACAGTACAAATCCATTTTAATAACTAGGTACTTTCTAGGTAGGTAGTTCTGTAGTTCCTGGGTAACAAATGAGTAATTACCAGATAATATATAAATACTAATATAAATACTTTATATATACTGATGAATTACTTCTTATTATCTGGCTGTTACCAGGTACTTTTTAAGGAATTACTTGGCAATTACCTAGTAAGTACTTGGCAATTAACAAAATAGTTGGTATATAATTACAAATTATCCAGTAATTAATACTTACCTTGTAATTGCCATGTAAATACATGGTAATTACAGTACCGTAAAAGGAAGCGTTACCAAAGTAATAATATTACAGTAATATGTAATCTAAAATTAGTTACTGCCCAACACTGTCCTTCATACATACATATAACGGTCCTCCAGGAGAATCTCTGATTGCTTGACATAGAAGTATGCAGATGTAAATTGAGCGCTTGAATGTTTAGTAGACCAGTTGCTCGGTGATCCTGCACTCATCCATGCTTGTGGTTATGTTTTGGCTTATAGGGTTTACAGATTTAGGCTTAGGGTCTGCCCGGACCTATATACTGGTCACGACCATACGCAAGTAGTCGCACCCGAGTTGCAACTATAGTTGTTCACTAGTCAAGACCACGCAAGTAGTCGCTGTACCGCAACCAAGTGGGGTTTCTGCTGTTTCCGTCCTACTCATTTACGGAATTTAATATTTCAGATATTCTTGCAAATAAATGCAGATCTTATGCTGTCAAAGGTTTTTTTCCCCAGAAAATAAAGACATTTTTACTGTGAAAACCGCCTGTCACTAGCCCCCCCCACCCCCCACCCCCGAAAACTGTGAGGTGAATTGCTCCTTTCCCACTACGACATTTACACACATACACACCGTCACACACATAACTGTGACTGTCACTCTCTGGAGAAGCACCTCGCGGGGCGGAAAGGAAAGGTGTGAAATTGTGACACACCTCCATTGAGTGAAGAGGGATTCACGCAGCAAGTACAAGCAAACAAAATGTTCAGACATATGGAAGGTGCATGCCCGCACACACACACACACACGCACACACGCACGCACACACACATGCACGGACACACAAGCGTGCATGCACGCATTCTCACACAATTTGGTTTACCTCGGGGCCCCCTGTTATGAGGGTGTGTTTCATGTGTTGAGTGTGAATTTTGCACGTCAGGCATTATTTTCAGCAGACCCCCCCGAATCCCCCCCCATACACACACACACACACACACACACACACATGCACGAGCACATACAAAGATGCTCAAACTCGTCTAACATTTTAGCGAGTTATTTTGCTGTTAATTGCCTATGCTAATTTTGTCGCAAAGCTATTCCCTTGTTTTAGATTTAGCTTTGCTTGTGTGTGTGTGTGTGTGTGTGTGTGTGTGTGTGTGTGTGTGTGTGTGTGTGTGTGTGTGTGTGTGTGTGTGTGTGTGTGTGTGTGTGTGTGTGTGTGTGTGTGTGTGTGTGTGTGTGTGTGTGGGCGTGTGTGTGTGTGGGCGTGTGCATGCGTGTGAGCGAGTGATGTTTGGCCAGAGCAAATCAACAGCCCCATAGTGATCGTGACTACAGTGATCATGCATGACGATTTGCGTGCATGAGGTTTGGAGGAAATCTGTGTGACTAATAGAAGCTACGTTTTTTGCGGAAATCAGCCTCATGGTGGTGCTAAAATTGCCAAATGTGGAGGGATACAGGGAAAATGTCTTTTCGGTGACCTCTAGGGAGTGCGCATATACTGTAAAGTTGTACACAGATCGGTGCAGTTATAGGTAAAACAGGAACTGCCTTATAATAGCACCACCATGAGACTGATTTTGAAAAAAAAAAAAGGTGTGCCGTCCTCAGCCTAGTGAAAATGTGCGTGTATAATTTTACAGAAACGGCACAACGTGTTTGTGAATCGTGACCTTTCGTTTGTAACGGATCAATCATGCAAGGTTTGGAAGCCCATCTTAGCCATGGTGCAGGTCTGTCTTGATCTCATGACTATGACAATAGTGTATCCCAATCCCAAATTGTTTGATGTTTGGGTAAAATGAGTGCAAGTAATCTACATAAACGTGTTTGCCCAAATCTGCCAATAATTAATTAATTTGTTTGTTTTTACTCATGGACAGTGTTGTAGTGGGACTTTTAGAAATGGGGGGACGCATCTTAAAGGGGAATTCCACCCATTTTTTTTTTTTTCCCATTTTTTTTTCTGAGAGTCCTTTTTCTCAGAAAAAAGGAAACTCATTAACATGGTGAAACACATCTTGATGATGTCATCAAGATGTATTTCACCAGGCTAATGATTTTTTTCAGACCTCCATTTCTAGGAAACACAGAATGGGGGGAACCATGTCCACACAACATCTCTAAGGTATATTAACAGATTTCGTGCCGTTGAAATAGATCTACGTCTCCCGTTATCATTATGAAATATAGTTACGACTGATGCCGCTGCCGTTGAGCTACGCCTTTCAACGTTACTTACCGGCGCCGGTTTAATACGATCCCCATGCTAACAGCAGCTAGCAGCGACCGCATCCACCATTGATAGACCATAATAAGGGACGGACCAAACCGGAACCGGAAGTGTGTGTCGCCAACTAACTTGTCCGTGGGGAAACATGGACTGAAATATGAAATACTGGCTACCTCAAAAAATATGAAAAAGGGCTGGCACTGGGAGTGTTAAGATGTCAAAGTTGGCAACCCTGTGGACGTGGGATGGGAACAGTGCCAGTAAGACACGGAGCGTCTTACTGGCAATAAAGAGGAGAGTACAGATGAATAAAGTTATTAAAGGCATATTAATATTTGTTCTCCTCCTCCAAGTCTTTCTCATGAGAGCCGCCGCCGGTTGCTACTTTTATACGATGAATACTTAATCACACACCAAACAGTGTTCATGTGAAAGTGAGGAGGAAGGAAGGAATGAAATGCCACAGACACGGAGGAGGAGGAGTATAGGACACTAATAAAGCTAAGTAAATAGCAATTACCTGAACCTGTGACCTTGAGTCAATACTAACCGAACAACCCAACCCAACCCACCCCACCCCCACCCCCCAATGGGGGCTCTGGGGGTTCAAAGGTCAGGGTTTGATTCAGGCTTTCTGACCTGCACTGATAACTGACAACACTGCAGACACAGAGTGACACTGACAGACCATGACAAAGACCTGCCATCATCACTGTATGGATGATGGTCAATTACTAGGGTGACAGCTACAGTTACAGGTACTTGACTCTTTCTCTCTCTCTCTCTCTCTCTCTCCCTCTCTCTCCCTCTCTCTCTCTCTATGCATGTAAACAATGCATTGTAAACAATCTTTCTCAATATGCTATACTTGTTTTAATAGCGTGTCTGTGTGTGTTGCGCAGGCGCACGCAAATGCGCATGCAAATGCAAGTGTGCATGCATGTGTCTTAAAGGGAAATTCCACTCATTTTCAATATTTTACCATGTCATTAACATAATAGTCCAGGCAAAATAGATTTTCAAGTGGAATAAATTGTAACATGGGATTTTTCTTCACAGATCATTTCTTTGAGGTCTCCAGAACAACATATTAAAAGTCCCGAAAAATCCCAGTTGCGCAAATATGTTTAATTTCATAAAGTAATAGAATACATAGGCTCCAATGGAGTGATAGCCCCGCCCCCTCCTATACAAACCCATTATAACTTAAAACTCCATTTTAACCATGATGGATTATTCAAAAACAACCCATCTTTTTTCTGGTGACTGATATTGTCCTTCTAATACGTGAGAGGACCATGGAATTTCATTCACAAGTTTCAGTTATTTTTAAAATATTGTTTTGGAAAATGTAGCTGCCTCCATAACTGGCTATGCCCATCCAAATGAATATTAAAAAAATAAATAAATGAAACCTGTAAATGAAATTCCACTGCCCTCACCTTTTTCTGGTGACTGATATAGTCCTCCTAATATGTGAGAGGGCAGTGGAATTTCATTTACAGGTTTCATTTATTTATTTTTTTAATATTCATTTGGGTGGGCATAGCCAGATATGGAGGCAGCTACATTTTCCAAAACAATATTTTAAAAATAACTGAAACCTGTGAATGAAATTCCACGGTCCTCTCACGTATTAGGAGGACAATATCAGTCACCAGAAAAAAGATGGGTTGTTTTTGAATAATCCATCATGGTTAAAATGGAGTTTTAAGTTATAATGGGTTTGTATAGGAGGGGGCGGGGCTATCACTCCATTGGAGCCTATGTATTCTATTACTTTATGAAATTAAACATATTTGCGCAACTGGGATTTTTCGGGACTTTTAATATGTTGTTCTGGAGACCTCAAAGAAATGATCTGTGAAGAAAAATCCCATGTTACAATTTATTCCAATTTTAGGTAAAATATGAGCTAAAATTACTGGCCTATAAGGGACGCCTGTTACGTTGACGTGGCCTGTGAAATGAAGCAATAGGATTCCCTCCAATTCATTGTTTGTGCTTTTTGTAGTAGTTTTGTGGTAGTAGCCTAATTGTTGAAATTAGACCTTAAAGAATTTTGTTTTCAAATGTGCATACCAAGGTTTGTTACTAATACTAGTTACTGAAATGGCACTCTAACCTATTCCCAGATCAGCAGCACGCTATGAGCGATTGGGCAGGTATTAGAATCACTGACACGACATCTTGTAAAAACACAGATAAATAAGATGAGAGAAAAATGTTTGAAGCGGTGAAGTGGTCCTTTTATATATGCTTTGTTTGTACATACATATTGTGATTTTTATTATTTTTTATTTTGGTGATATTTTTCTGTCTGTCTGCCTGTCTTTGTCTTTCTGACATTCCGTGTGTGTGTGTGTGTGTGTGTGTGTGTGTGTGTGTGTGTGTGTGTGTGTGTGTGTGTGGTGTGTGTGTGTGTGTGTGTGTGTGTGTGTGTGTGTGTGTGTGTGTGTGTGTGTGTGTGTGTGTGTGTGTGTGTGTGTGTGTGTACAATATACAGTATAGTATGGTGTTTGTTGGTAACTGGTTATGCGTGTCGAAGCATGTGTGTTTTCCAGAGTGAAACATCAGCCTAATTTTACTATTATTACTTAAGGGACAGATGGGAGGGCGTGTGTCTGTAATCTCGGCATCCCGGCATGGCTGTACCACTCCATCCCTGAACAGAGAATAATAACCACTCGCTATGGTCACACAGAGACTGTTGTAACTCGTGTAAAGGCTATTCCATTAACTCAGTCAGATTTTGATTGCACATTTGTGGACCTGCTCTATATGCCGCTCTGTCTAGACAAGCTAGATAGACTGATGGATTTTGCTGGAATGTGGGACTTTATTGAATGTGTGCAGTGACAGTGCAAAACCTCTCAGCCAAACCAGCTCTACCAATCATTAACGGTATGGGCAATTATGGTGCCATATTGGGTTCTACTTGCTTAGACATAAATTTACATAATTATTTTTGGAATCATGTATAGAGGGGGATCTAAAACGCGTATATTCCCTTCTACCTGTGTAGGGTAAGTTGTAACAGTACTCCTGAAAAAAAGATAAATCAATATTGATTGATGTATATGATGAACGATAAATAATACACTTAAGTGATGTCCAGAATTTGCGCACTAGCCCTCGTTTCCCGCAGTAATCATGGGCGTATTTACAATAAGGCTACAAGGACTGTAGCCTGCTGTGATTCAAAAGAAAGAGACATTGCCAAATTTCAAACAACATCAATGGGAGAGCATGTTGTCAGAGTCCCGACATTGAGGGATCACAAAACAGGGATAAACTGGATGGAGAAAAATACTTTGTGTTTTCTTTTTTCTTGTTTAATTATATAGGCCAACTTGTAATTCTATACACCTATACACAGCTCGGTATCAAGCTTCAAGTCCAAAGTCTATCTCCTCCCTCACCCTGAACCATATGGCTTCTGGTTGCATGTAGAATGTGTTAGCATGGCAATGAGACATCTAGGTCTACTTGGATGCTGTCCATACATACAGTATGTGTGCACGTGCGTGTGTGCGTGCATGCGTAGAGAGCCGCCTTGTAGCCCCACAACCCTATAAACTCCCCTGAGCACAGGATAAGATGTCTCGTTGAAAACGTACGCCTGTCGAAAGCATGTACCTATAAACTCTCTCGGCGCTAGACATAGGGGGAGAGGTGCAGGAGGTCACTTTCATATTGCTATACCACAAGTTTTTTTTTCCTTTTCGCCCCGCAAAGGTAGACGGGGAGGGGGACGAGGAGGAGGAGGTTGGGGGTTGAGAGGAGGGAGGGAGGGAGAGTGGTTGCGAGCGTCCAAATTGAAATAGAATCCAAGTCAGTGGAAAAAAAGAAACGGCAGCAGGGGCGGATCTAGGCATGGGCATGGTGGGGGCAGTGCCTCCCTAAATGCCCAGTCTGCCCCCCCCCCAAACACGATGCCATGCAAAACAACCCAAGATATTTAAAATTAAAGTGCTTATATTTAAAATGGTTTGAAACACTACTACTGCTACTAACTAACTACAGCTGTGTCACCACTAAACCAACAGCATTTCGTCATTGAAAACAGAAAACTCTCTGAGTCAGACCTCTAGCTTTATGCATGCTGCGTGTCTGTTGCAACTTCAACAACAACTGATGTTATTTATTAATGCTTTACTTGACTAATAAAAGTCCTGTCGCTTCGCGCCACGGGCGATGAAGCCGCATCCATACCATTTTCTCTTGCCCCTCCAACATGTTCTCTTGCCCCCCCAAATGGGACAGGTTACACCCGCCCCTGAACAGCAGGACTCTTCATTTTGCCTTGTTGTGCAACAATGTATATTTCCCCAACCGTCTCTCTCTCCCCTCCCCTCCCTCTCTCCCCCGTGAGCGATGTTGCCCTGTAGTGTCCCCGCGATGATTGATACGGCCGGCGAGCGCCGTGGTAGCGAGAGAGAGAGAGAGAGACAACGGTGGCGGCAGAGACGACGACAACGACGACGGGAGGAAAAAAAACATGCATAAAAGATGAGCGCAGTTTATTGTGTTTTCCTGGAGGGCCGAGGGAGCCGGAGTTATGGATTTATCTGGCGTGTGATTGGATGAGAGAGATCGTGCCCCCCCTTACCTACCCCCCGCCCCATGCCCTACCCCCCGCCCCCCCTGGGGGCAGATGAGGACTGCGGGGTGGTGGTGGCTTGGGGTTGGGGCGTGCTTAGAACAACACCGTGGGACAGGTCTGGATTTAGGCACTGACACGCTGACATCTTGTATAGCAGGGGTTTTCAACAGGTGGTCCGGGGACCACCAGTGGTCCTTGAGAGGGTTCCAGGTGGTCCCCAGCTAAGTTGTTTCACCAAATGTAACTCTTGAGAATGTAAAAATGAAACCAAATGGACCCTGGCGGGTCCATTTGGTTTCATTTTTACACTCTCAAGAGTTAAAATATGCATCATGCGAATTAGTCCAAATCTACACAACTAGAAGATTAATGGTCATGGACAGAAGCAAAATGAATCTTTAGTTTTGGGGTCTGTGGGTCTAGAAATATCCTCAATTGGTGGTCCGTGGCTCAAATGCTGAATAAATGGTGGGCCCTGGGATGAAAAAGGTTGAAAACCCCTGTTGTATAGGACCAGCATATGTCCGGATCAGGATGGAGAGGCGGTGGGGCCTTGATGTACAGTGTGTGCATTTATTTGTCTTATTCTAGCTGTTTTCAAGCAGGTCCTTGCTGTAAATCCTGCCAAAATGCAGGTGAATGTCATAATTGATATGCATGTGTGCAGACATCATCGGCTGGCGGCAGCCCCCATTTGTAGATCGCCTATCCTATAGGGTACGTACTGGCACCCCAAATACGTAACTGCGCTCCTTCCTGTTCCTAGCCCCGGATGAATAAATTGGACAAAATGATCACATTGCACGCTGTAGAAACAAACAAAAAAAAAAAAACTCTGTGAGGAAATGGCTAGCTACGACTAGTCTGCACTTGTCACAAGCCTGTGTTATGAGTGCGTTATGATCCGCTAGGCCGCACGTTGCTATTGCACGCACGTCGCACGTGCACTGCATATTATGCAGTGCTTGCGCTTGTGCTGTTGGTGGGATGGAACCAAATGGACCACCACAGGGACCTGTGGGAACCCTGTGAGCATTTAGCTGAGAACCAGTGATGTACTGTTACTGTACATAAAGCCGGAGCATTTGGCTGTTGGGGCCGCGAGAGACACAGTGATGTTCTGTTGTAGTATAAGTCGGACACTACGAAACAAGGAAGAGCTCCTCGCTGGTGCAACGGAATGAAAAAATCAATTTCTTTTCTTACCCGTCTAATGAGGATGAACTGTGTTTCATTAACACTTCAATTAAATAAAATAAGCACTAAATAACCCGCTTGCAAAAATAAAGTGTGGAGTATATTTGTGTTGATTATTATGGACAGGTGGACTGTGTGACTCCACGACTCATAATAATGCCTATCCGGAGGCTGGTGGGTATCTATCGAACAGCAGCAGCAGCATATCCACCGGCGGGAGCGGAGGAGAGGATATACTTTATTGATCGCCTTTGATTCCCTTGTTTCATCTCCACCACCGCTCCAGCACCACCACCACCCCACCACCACCACCCCCACCCCCAAACCACCCGCTCCACTAATTGGCCTATTCTTTGTCGACGCAATTGACTTTTATGCCTGATATTATAGAGCTGTGTTTATTCCCCCGAGGAGAAAAACAAATTAAAGGCGGCCTTCTCCCTCTCCTTCTCTCTCTCTCTCTCTCTCTCTCTCTCTCTCTCTCTCTCTCTCTCTCTCTCTCTCTCTCTCTCTCTCTCTCTCCCTCCCTCTCTCTCCCCCCACCTTTCTATCCCTCTCCGCCGCCTTCTTTCGCGCCAATATAATTCTCATAAACCTTTTTTTTTCCTTTCTTCTTCTTTCGGTGAGACGCTCGTAAATTCCGAGTGGGAATCATTACTTCCTCATAAACGTGATGATATTGCTCTCATCGGCACGGCTCGTGTACTAAAGGAAGGGAAAAAAGGTGGTGTGTGTGTGTGTGTGTGTGGGGGGGGGGGGGGGGGGGGGGGGGGTACTGTATATATCAGTGGTTTTCAACCTTTTTCATACCAGGGCCCACTATTTATTCAGAATTTGAGCCACGGACCACCAATGATCAGATTTTATCCCCACAGACCCCAAAAGGATTTCTTTTGCTTTTCTCCACAATTCCAGGCTGGATTTCAGAGAAAACAAAACACGAAAGTGAACCGATCTAAATTCTCAAATTGTGTGGACTTGGGCTAATTCAGATGATGAATATTTTAACTCTTGAGAATGTAAACATGAAACAAAAAAAGGCCAAGGGATTAGGGATAAGGGATTTAGCGAAATGGAGCCCGTAATGTCTTGGTAAAGATCGTCTCTCTCAGGGGCGGATCTAGCTCTCCCCACTAGGGGGGGCATGTGGTTTGGCAGGGGGGGCAAACAAATTGGTGGATGTCAAATCCCCCAAACCCCCGTAAATGCACAGAAAGCCATGCTATCATCATATTAGTTAATCTATGCGCTTGAAATGTACAATATACTGTATTCTGCAAACTGTTAATACTTAAAATGTAACCAACTCTTTAAACGGTTTGATTTTAAAATCCAAAGTCATAGAATGCACTACATTAGTGTTTCTCAACCTTTTTTGTCCAAAGGCACAGTTTTCATAGCCCAAAAATCTCAGGGCACACCTAGATGTAACTTTTGTGCATTCTTTTATCATCTCAGCATCTCTGAATGTTGTTTGCAAGTTTGGGGGAACGCCTAGAGACCAC
This sequence comes from Benthosema pterotum, assembly GCA_039105355.1. NCBI lineage: Eukaryota > Metazoa > Chordata > Actinopteri > Myctophiformes > Myctophidae > Benthosema > Benthosema pterotum. Next base: position 12,320,102 of record CM076987.1, read on the forward strand.
CACATGCAGTTGCAACACTTCACTTCACTCTTCACACAGGTGTGATTTCCCCCCCATTCAACACGGAGAGATTGCAGCATCTCTCCTGTTCTGTGCAAGAAACCATGCAACACGAACAGGCTGCAGTCCTCTCTCTGCTCATGCTCTGTGTTTTACCATGTTTAAGTGAGATTTTTAATCCTTTCTGAACCCGCGGGTTGTGTTAGACTCCAGATAGTTTGCGACAGCATTGACTTGTAATCAACTTTTTCTTTTTCCAGTTTCTGTAGCGTGGTTAAAATGGTGGCTAACCCAGCGATCCGGGCGAGTTTTTTCTTATGTCCTACAGTTATACTGCAAGTAAACTAGGCTACCACGTTCACGATGATGGTCCCACCAAACAAAGACTAAATTAGCATTTCTATGTCCGAGGCGAGCTTCAATAAATGCATAGGCACGACTCGCACGAGGGTCATTAGCGTACCTATTGTTTTTGTCGCACCTAAGAACAATGGAATGAATACATTGCATAGAGAGAAAGACGGAGTCGAGAGAGGACAGAGAACGAGAAGTTGAGGAAAAAGAGAAAGATACGGTCGGTGGCGGTGCGGTAGACAGTGTGTGACTAGTGTCAGTGCCTGTCTGCAGCTGCGGTGGACTGAGTGAGAGAGACTGAGAGTGAAGCGACGAGCCCCCCCCCTCCCTATGCATCTACCAATCAGGAAATACTTTAAATGAGGGAGAGAATAATAATGATATATATATTTTTAATTTGGGATTTTTCCTTGCCATCGCGTTTGGGGGGGCAAGCGCCAAATCTGGGGGGGCATTGCCCCCCCTAGCCTATGCCTAGATCCGCCCCTGGTAAAGATCGTCTCTCTCCTAGTGACTGTCTGTCTGTCTGTCTGTTTGTCAGGCAGTCTGGCAAAGAGAGATTCATGAGCTCCATGCTTGCCCCACCCTGTAGCTCTGGGTCATCATTGACCAGTCCATTAATCTGAGGTTTTGTCCAGCTATGGAGTGATTACAGTGTTTAGCTTATAGATTCACTCTGGCGGTATCAGCCCAGGGCCTTAGAGCAACGTCGGAGTGATCTGCTGAACCACAGCGGAGTACATAGTCAGTGATTTCACTTAAAGGGGAATTCCACCCATCTTTAAATACTTCACTATGTCATTATTATACCTCAGAGATGATGTGTCAACATGATTAAAAAGTTCCCCATTCTGTGTTTCCTGGAAATGGAGGTCTGAAAAACAATCGTTAACATGGTGAAACATCTTGATCTTCATCTTGATCATCAAGTTGTGTTTCACCATGTTAATGTTTTTTGTACAAATGTACAAATTTACACATTTGTACACTCTCAGGAAAAAATGATAATGGGTGGAATTCCCCTTAAATATCACATATTTTCCCCCCCTGTTCACGGTGAACTGCATGGAGAGAAAAAAAAATAGTTTCACTTTGGGCTTTGGTATACATACCCTTTGATCAAGCGGGGCAGGCCTTGTTGGTACATGCTGTTGGCCTGTTGTATGTAAAAAAATGTGAATAACAACAAATGCAATGTTTACGCAAAACAAAAGTACATTAAGAATACGATACAGGAATAGAAAAAAGTAAGAACCAGCATTTGTAAAGGACTCATCAATGTATGGTTGAGAAACTTTTGAAAAGAAAATCTGCTTCTGGTTTGCCTCAGGTTTAAAGGGACCATGTTCCAGGCTGAAAAAGTTCTATGAAGAACAGTTCTCACCATATCATTTTGGTTGTGGATTGTCACCAGATAACCTGAGAGTGATGTTGATGACAGAAACCTGTATATAATAACTACATGACAGAAGAAGTATAGCACTTACCTCTGGCTTTGATAGAGGCTTGTGTTTGACAGGGGTTGGTTGGAAATTCTCTCTTCCCTTTTTTGTGATGCGCCGTTGTGCTGCACCAGGTGTGGATAAAGGGACTTTTATTATTCTGGAAAGGTTAAGACAACACATATGGCAAATCTTATAGATTTTGTTTGTCGAGTACCTTATGTAGCAGCTTGGGAGGAAATGGCATGTTGTTGGTGTAATCCTAAGCTCAGAGAAAGTATTACAGTGATTTATTATTGATGAGTAAAAGGGCTTCTCACACGGGGAGTAATAAATTGCGCCTCTAGTTCGTTTTGAATGGGACTAGCATCTTGTACACAAAGCAAGCACGGTGCACGATCTCGCACCATCCAGCGTTTGTTGTGCGCATGTTGGTTTTGTGCACACACCTGCATCTGATTTTAGACCTCATGGTGATCTTGTCTTTCCAGGATAAGTGTTTTTCGTCTGTCGGCACTGAGTGGCACGGTGGAATCTCGATAATCTCTTGATAATCACGTTAATGGTGTTTATCACGTTAATGCTGTTAAAACTCAACCATTCCATTCCTTTGATCTGTCTGCCTGTCTGTCTGTCTGCCCATGTGTCTAATTTAATTGTTTATTTATTTATTTTTAAATTTCAAATCACCCAAATCACTAAATGCTCGTTTATCTCTTTCTGTGCTCTTTGGTGGCCTCTAGTGGCTACTATGTTACACTGCCACCCATTCGCCACCATTATATTAAATGTCACTTTAACCTTCTAGGTTCACGACACAGTGTTATGACAACAGTATAGCAGTCCTAGCAATAGCTGCTACTCTTTAACTGTTACTTTAAACCGGTGGATGTCTGTATGGATGTAACATTATGATATCCAGAGCCATCTGAATATAGGCTGTGCGTCATCGCGGGACGCCGCAGAATGGATGTAATGGAGAAACGGAGCGCTGACATTATTGTTTTTTTAATGGGAGCCAATGGAGAGAAATAGTAATAAAGACACAGGAGACCAGCAGGCTGAACCGCAACCAAAAGGAATACTACAAGTGTCGGCCCGTAAGGGTCCATTTGGTTTTACCCTCTCACGACTTACAGATCTATAAGGGTCCATTTGGTTACCAATGGTCCTTTCTAGGAAGGAGGGAGGACTCTATCACAGGAGGAAAATGATGAAAAACAAGGGTTTTATCTGGCACCTGTCAACCAATTTTGCCCCAACTCACCAGCAAAAAGCACTAGATTTTTTCACTAGAAGTTTTTCCACTAATTTTGGCCCTCAGGGGGGTCTGAAAAAAAAAAGCTAAATATAGTGTATAGTTTTTTTCCCCCCTTTTCCACACAGCGGAGGTTGTGCTCTAACTGAAAGACGTCGGTTAGTCTTCCTGAAGGAGTGTGGTGGCATAAAGTGTTGAACAAAGCCCTTCGCGAAAAAGGATTTGCTGAACGACTTCTAAATTATGGCAGCTTATACCATGTGCCGCTGAGTAGTCAATTATGGTATGAAATATGAGGTGGTGGAAGTGCGTTCCGTTTAATATGGGTGTTTAAATCCAGCTTGTGGCAGACAAACGGTGCTATAAAGTGAACGTTCATGCCTGCCTGCTGGAGGTCTTTCTCTTTCTCCCTCTCTCTCTCTCTCTCTCTCTCTCTCTCTCTCTCTCTCTCTCTCTCTCTCTCTCTCTCTCTCTCTCTCAGTGCTGGAAATGTACACTTACTCAAGTACAGTTGTGAGGGTGGTGTTGGTACTTTTTGATTTCTAATTCTTAGGGATTCACCAAAAGGGTAATTCTTGGCTGAAAAATGAATACGGAATATCTGAATATGATTGATTGTGAACGCAGTGAGCGAGGTCGCTATGTAAACCAGGCAGAAATATCTGTGCAATATTCAGCCATTTTTGGTGGAAACAGTTTCTGTGTCTGAAGAAAATTCGGTTACTTTGGATTACGAAAACATGTGCATTAACCGCTTTGGTATTTATTATATACCCTCCAGCTACTGGAAAATAAAATGGACGATCTACAAGCTCACATTGTGCCGTGTTCTTGTGCCGTGAACTTGTAACTATTTTCAGCTCTCCTCAGGATAGCAGTGATGGCTGAAATGTGAGGTTACATTCTGCAGGTGCAGAATTGTGAGGGAAAGTATATGCATTAATGCAGGGCTCTAAAACCAACACAACCTTTTTTAAAGGGGTCACGACCTCTAGGTTGAATCTTTGAATCATTTCTCAGGTCAAAATGGGTTAACAAACTACAACATTTGGCTGCACAGGGACCAACTGAAAACCCCTCAAGGACCGCAGGTTGAAAACCACCACTAGGGCATGGGCATAGGGGGGCAATGCCCCCTAAATGCCCAGTCTGACCCACCAAACATGCAAAACAACCCAAGATATTTCAAATTAAACTGCTTATATTTAAAATGATGTGAAACACTACTACTGCTACAAACTAACTGCTATAGTTGTGGCACCACTAAACCAACAGCATTTCATCATTCAAAACAGAAAACTCTGAGTCAGACCTTTAGCTTTATGCATACTGCGTGTCTGTGGCAACTTCAACAACAACTGATGTTAATCAGTTAATAATATAAGTCCTGTAACCGAAAATGGTATGGGGGTGTCTTCATCGCCCGTGGTACGAGGCCCCTGAAAGGTTACATCCGCCTCTGTCTTGCCGTCTTCCTTAGCCAACACAAGTGCTCTCGGCCTGGTCGCCGGAAAAAAATGATGCTGAATCATATCCATCGCACGGCGCTTCCTTGGCCCGCCCTGGCCGGCCGGCCGGGCCCCTATTGCTGCAATTTCAGCTGGGGAAGGAGGTGCCTTGTTTAGTTACGCTCTCTCCCGTGATGGAGAGCTCCTCTTTTCATTACCCCCGGCTTTTAAACGGGCCACGACGCCGCAACATGTGGCAGTGATCAATTTGAATGTCATTAACACCGCTGGCTTTAAGGGCCCGGCCGCTCCATTCTCTTCCCCTCACTCCCGCAACGCTTGCGGTAATTGAATCAAGGCAACGGGGCAGCGTTGGAGAGCTCTTGGTCAAGCAAACAAAAGGATTATTAACATTGCCAATGAGATTGTATTTACAGCAGAGGCCGAGGGAACGGTGCCATTTACAAAGCAATTTACCGCTGCCGTCGTCGCCGCGACGCGGCGAATACATAAATGGGAATTTGTTGTTGATTTTCGTTTCGGCGGAATGGAGAGAGAGTTGTGACATATGGGATATGGGAGTCGTCGAGCTTATGTGGAGTCATGCACATCCTTAGGCGGGCTTTTGAGTGACTGCGTGTCGTTTTTAATATGCTGTTTGATGCCTGCTGTACGACGCAACGCAATAGGCGACATTCAAAACATAATTTGTCCTCCCCTAACCTTTATAAACATGAGAACGACGAGACAAATAATAGCTTTGCTGCTCTGAAGTTATGTGTGTGTGTGTGTGTGCATGCATGCGTGTGTGCGTGCATGTGTGTGTCTGTGTCTGTACATTCACATGGCTGGCCCTATATTATATAGTCTTTGTGTGCAGGTGTTTTTATGGTTCCCGCAAAACACAGGAATTCATCTCAACATCATTGAAATGACACTTGCAAGCACTCAAACGGTCGCCCCCGCCCACACACATGTGCGCGAGCCACTATTGTACAGGTCCATTGTGGTAGATGTCGGATACTAATGGGGCGACTGTGTCTTCAGGGCGGTAGAGCAGGTCCTCCAATGATCTGTGGGGGGTCGGCGGTTCGAATCCCTGCTGAACACTGAACCCAGAACTGCTCCTAATGTGCTGGTTGGTGCCTTGCATGGTTTCTGCCATGATCGGTGTATGAATCGGTGCCTTGGATACAAAGGCGCTATATAAATGCACCGTTTACTATGTCATGCTCAAAGTGATACGAGGACATCATTTATTCTCAGAATAAACCACCAACCATCTTTGTTGTGATCACAACGCCTCACTTTTAGCTGATAATTAAAGTAACTATATGAGTTTTTTCCCAGGTTGTGCCACTGCAGTTTCGAACCTTTTTGCATGCGCGTAGTTGAAGTTATAAATGGAGATTGAACGAATGCAAGAGCGGAGTTCTCCTCCTCATTTAATTGCTATTTTTGTTTTTGCTGGATTGTGATTCTGCATTATAAATCCTACAGTCTTACAAGAAATAGTATACCAAAATATCAAAAGCGCCACCACAAAAATCCGACAGGAAACTTCTATTGATCATCCTGACTGTCTCTCCCTGATGTCTCCCTGGGGAGACTCTCAGTCTGAAAACCAATATGGAATGTGGACAGTATAACTACCTATAGCCATATCTACTGCTGGACTCCCTCTCATATATTGATTGACATGATCCCTCTCATATATTGTACCCTGAATGTAGGTTACTGCCGTCAGGTAGGAGGCATGAGGCTCCAAAATGGAGATATAATAGCTTTAAATACTCACTTGTACCGATGTCTATTTCAATCCTCAATAATTCCCTTGCAGAGGGAGCAAGGGGTGGGAGGAGAAGACTATGAATGTCTCTATGATGCTGCTAGTATTGCAGTGGATATTGGTACTGTTATATCTATATTCATATTCTTATATCTCTTCTTCTTTCTTACTACATAACTAAGCATTACTTATGGGAGGTGGTGTGCAAGCGTAACGCCCAGGATTCGAACTCGGGTCTGCACATTAAAGTTAAAGTCCAACATCTCAACTGGACCTGGGCGGAAACCCATTTTGTGTTTCAGCAAACTTCGACCATTATTTAGTGTGTTTAGATTACCCCACATTTCAACCATTTGCGGATCTACAAGCTCATAATGTGATGCATTACGAGCTTGTTGTAGACCTGTCAGAACTGTCAGTCCAGCAGGTAGGAAGTGGCTTCACATCCTCGATCATCTTACTGCTTCTAGTAGGGGACTTGGAAATCACGTTAGAGGCATATTTATAGGCTCTAACCATGGCATTAACAATGGACAATTTAGCGATTGATGTTTTATCTGTGCACTGGAATTAGTAGTTATTTGGAGAATAGAATTGTGAAAATGATTTAGCAGTTTTTTTTGTCTATGTACTAAACGAAAATGCTTTGGTGAGACAGCAGGTAACACATTGGAAATACTGTAATAACGGATCATGCATCAGTGGATCTGGTAATTGCGAGGGAGAGAGAGGGGGGAAAGAGCAGGGGCAGATCTAGGCATGGGCATGGGGGGGCAATGCCCCCCTAAACGCCCAGTCTGCACCACCAAACATGATGACATGCAAAACAACCCAAGATATTTTAAATTAAAGTTCCTATAGTTAAAATGATTTGAAACACTACTACTGCTAACTACAGTTGTAGCACCACTAAACCAACACCATTTCATCATTGAAAACAGAAAACTCTCTGAGTCAGACCTTTAGCTTTATGCATGCTGCGTGTCTGTTGCAACTTCAACAACAACTGATGTTATTATTGATGCTTAATTGCCTAATAAAAGTCCTGTAACATGGTAAAATGGTATGGGTGCAGAGAAAATGATATGGGGGTGGCCCCCATATCATTTTCTCCTGCCCCCCCCCCCCCCCCCCCCCCCCCCCCCCCCCCCCCCCCCCCCCCCCCCCCCCCCCCCCCATTTGGAAAATGTTACATCCGCCCCTGGGAGAGAGAAAAAGAGAGTGAGAGAGGCCATTTGCCCTGTTATTGTTCCATCTTCAAAGATTGCAGGCTATACACTGTGAATTGGAATACATCACAAGCTATGCCATTATCTAGGATTTGCCCACCAGTTATTTGAAACAAATGTCAGATGGGAGCCTTCAGGCATTACTTATTTAGACAATAAGTCTTTGTACCTGCATTGGGAGAGATAATGAAGCGCATGCAGGGTATCCCCTGTTATTGAAACTATACAAGCATCCTCTACAGAAATGGGCCAAAAATATTAATATTATCTGCCAGACTAATTTAATCGAGATGATAATAATAGCTCCCAAGATGCATTATTTTATTTATATGTAACCTGCAGTCCTCTCTCTCTCTCCACAACTACTGAACCAAATAATTAAGACTTTTTTCCTCTGGTCAAGGAAAAAGACATCGTATTCTGTCAAGCCTAATGATAAGATGAACATGCAAGTATTTATTTTACTATTTCTTAATTGTCAAAGATAAATGTGTCTGCAAAGCAGCCTCAATTAAGTAAATCAGTCCTTCTCTGACAGTTAAAGCATGGCTATGGCTTAATAGAACAGTTATTACAGTATACATAACCAGTCTTTTAACGTTGTCTCAAATCTGGACAGCAAAACATTTTAGAGATTTGTACAGAATATGGACTGTATTGTGGCCCACACCTATAATAATAATAATAATTATAAATACTGAAGAATAACAATAAAGACTTAAAAATGAATCATATCAGGGTCACACCTTTGGATTTGTAGAGATTTAGGTTTAGTTGGGAACTGCCTCTGGACAAGATCGTTCTCGAAAGCGATTTGACTGTGATGCATTGTGTTAACTTAACTTAACTTGTGATGCATTGTGAGCTTGTAGATCAGCTGCTTTTGGAGTGTGACGCCCCTTTGGGTGTAGGTACATCACTTTGTCCCCAGGGGGGAAGCGGAAATGCTATTTCTACGACCTCAGCACGCCTGAACGTTTTCTCAAATGTCAAATGACATGCCCTTTCCATCTATTAAGGTAGGACCTGATGGGTGATTTACCAAGGGACTCGATGGGGGAAAGGGAACAGAAAAAAAAATCTAGAGAAGTGAAAAAAGGATAAATTCTATGGAGATCACCAGATCACAAGGTATTATTAGATCTTTAAAGATGGTTGTCGAGATTTTTGTCAACATTTGTTTATGAGGTGGCAGTACTTCAAAATTTGGTTGTCATGTGCACTGATGTTTTTGTTTTGTTTTAAGGCTTTCTTGACAACCACAGATGCCAGTTACCGTATGTATTTTAGTCCGACGTCATTTTGTAGTCCTACATTTGGGAGACCAGTAGGTTTGTTCTTGCAAGTGGTAAATGAGACTAGTGGTTGCTCTTGTCTGTATCTATGTGTGGAGTGAGTGCTGACATCACAGCTTAAACACTGGATGAAATAAACAGCGATATGGTGACATCACCAGTGTTGGGACATGTGCATTACGTAACTTACATAATATATTACCAAAATGCAGAAACTTGTAATATAAATATATTACTTAACAAAAAAAATCTAATATATTATATTTTTCTTTCTGCATTACTGCACTACTTTCTATATTACTTTCTCTCAATCTGTCTCATTGCATGTGTTCTTGTGAAATTATCTTGACAACTGTAGAAGTTAAATAATCACTTATTTTCTATAATTTGTCATCAAATTATTTACTGGTTTACATGAATTCAAGGAATACATTTAACTCCTGTGTTAGGTATGCCACTGGCCTTCGCAATATTTAAATAATAGTGATACTAAATATCTAATTATAAATTTTGTAATAGTAATATTAATATACTACACTTGCTCAGACAGTAATATTGTAATATAATATATTGCTATAAATGAAGGTAATAATTAATAAGTAATATATTAACAACAATCTGTTCAGGGAATCGGAATAGAAGTGAAACTTGGCCAAATGCCCGCCTTACTCACTGACAATGGTCTGTTACTGACAACAAATCCCATGAATTTCCCATGGCAAGACTCGTGAATTTCTCTTGGCTTGCAAAGAAACAGAGGGTGTGCGTTTTTTCCTCCGGCACTTGCTAAAACTATGAAGGCTAACCTGCATGTTTGTATCTAGATAACAACGAAAGCTCAACATGACTGCGCAAGTCTATAAAGAACAAGGTTATCCACGTTGGCGTTAGGGAGAGTTTTCATCCCGAGGCGTTCACACATTTCCTTTCCTTCTACATACAGGGAGGTTGGAGGTTCTCATCAGTTGGCTGTCGCTGGCTGTGCTGTTGTGCTATTGGCTGTCTGTGATGACCCTGTATGGATCACACCTAGGAATGTTTCTTCCAAAAGTCCTAGCATGGTTTGGACTTTGGACACTCCAGCTGGGCTACTTCGTAGTAAAAGAGGTGCAGGTACTAGAGTGCCATGCCTGCAGTCCAGGCTGTCACCAATTGAAAGTGTGTGGCACATTGTGAAGTTCAAATCACAATATATTGCCCTCAGTTCCCAAACAAGTGTTGTTAGAAGGAAAGGTGATGTAACACAGTGGTAAACATAGGCCTAATGCTGTCCAAACTTTATTTGAATCATCAAATTCAGAATGAGTGAATATTTGCAAAAGACAGTTTAGTCATTTGAACTTTACATATAAAGTTTCCGTATATTCAATTGATGGTTTAGTTTACATTTTATGCAACATTTCAACTTCATTGAAATTGTTGTTTTTATTTGTAGAGAGTCCTGTTCATCACGCTGTGATTGGAGCATAGCAGCTCAAGCCCAAGTCTACACAACTAGAGAGTGTAGAAGATTAATGGTCATTTTTTTTCTGGAATGACCAGGCTGGAATGGTCATTTCAGCCTGGAATTGTGGACAAAAGTAAAATAAATCTTTAGTTTTGGGGGTCTGTAGGGCTACAATGTCAACAAATGGTGGTCTGTGGCTCAAATTCTGAGTAAATAGTGGGCCCTGGTGTCAAAAAGGTTGAAAACCACTGCTATATGAGGACAAAGAGACCTCGACTGCACCGTGTGTATTCTGTCAGCAAGATGATGTATAGTAGGGGTGTGCTGAAATATCGTTATCGTGATAATATCGTATACTTCCTTTCGCAATGTATACTGTATATCACATATTCCTTAGCAAATATTGTGATATCAATTTCATGTTGCAAAGCATCCAAAACAGGGATAATTCCGGGATGAAAAAACGGGTCACAGAACTAAAATGTCAAATGACTTCTTTAGCTGCTTCATTCCCAAAAAACAAACACAAGCTAAAAACAAAAAGCCTGTATGAGAATCTTTTCTGAGTCAAATAAAAGCTAAGATTAATAACTGAGGTTATACATTAGTAAGTTCTGATTTTTGACTTTTAGTTTTCATTCATTAATTTATTGTTTTGTTTTTGTTTTTCAGCTACAGTTGCGATACAATATATTGTTGATGAATTTCATGCAATATATTGATATATCGCGAATACCGCAATATATCAAATATCGTGATATATTCATTATCAAAGTCCTAATATCACCAGCTGTATTGTATCGTGGTGAGGTACCAATATTGTCCCAGCCCTAATGTATAGCATTCCACTAGACCTGTCCCGCATACACTTTAACACAACGTATATGCATGTGTACATTACTGTACAATTTGCAGTGTGTTCGTGTACTGTACCATGGGGTGGGTGGGGATGGGGGCGGGGGTGGGCTTATCATATATAAACTCGACACCTCTCTACGCCGGGCGGGATGCGGGGATATGTCTTCGGATGATGGCAGTTTTATGAAACCCTTCCCCAGGATGAAACCGAGGAAGCCCCCGTCTGCAATTTGTCTTGATTAAGCAGACTCCATCTGTAAAGCTCTGCTCCCGTGTAGGTGTCTTTTCCCATTTGCTGCGCATTTCATTTCAACTGTCCACTTAACGTCGTCCTCACAACACCCCACCACCAGCAGCAAGCCCCGTCCTCTTTGCAAGCAAAAGATTAGCAGATTTGATGTAACATGATTGGGTGCTTCCCATTCCTAACACCTGATTTATACACACTGCAAACTGCATGTCACTCATGAAGAGATTTTAGCAGCCTTATATACGATTGTGTGCTTGCGCATTGTGCAACTACTAACTCTATATAAATCGCCTTATGCGGTTAAAACCATTACTTTTCCTCAAGAAGGGGTGGAATCCACCAGTGACCATGCCTAGGGGTGACCAGATCCAAACTGTGAGGGACAGAAGTATTATACTGTATGTGTGGGACAAAAGGTCTATAGTCACTGGCGAATTTCGCTGTCTCTAGTTTTCCATGATTGAAATCCTAAAGTATCCTAAGTAGCAGATCTGCGAGCTCACATGGTGGTGCGATTTGAGAGCCAGGGCACAACTGCATTGTGTGCAAATCATGTAGGATTTGTACACTGGAGGACAAGGAGTCAAATTCATCAAAAAGCTCATTTAAAGGAGCGATTTTGGTGATTTGAGAAAAAAAAGAGGATGATTTGGAGGAAGGCAACTCTCATCCTGATGGGATGAAGGCTTTTCTCCCAAAGCCAAAATTGAAACAATAGTTTTTTTTTTTTTTTTTTTTTTAAACCACTGCATGGGATAGAGAGGACCTCCTTATGTGGTCAGCACACAGTGCAGTAATTAAGTGAAATCACATACTATACCTTTTTAGCATATGGATCTTTTACATTTGATGCTTTTGTGCTATCGCAACAAGAATGATCATCAAGTATAAATTGTTAATTCATGGAAAAAAAGATAAGTACCCGTAAAAATATAGGTTAAAAACGTGGAGATAGGAGGTTTTGTGATGTCCATGAAATCAACTATATATAAACCAACAAATATCTGATGTATGATTTCCACTTTTCCCCCCTTCCCCGCCCCATCTGCAATATCAGTCCCGTCACAAGCATTTTATGTCTCCACCATTCTAATTTCATCTGTCACTCTTGCTCTGTGCTATAGCCTGACGCGCGCACGCACACACACACACACACACACACACACACGCACACACGCACACACGCACACACACAGAGACGCACACACACACACACTCACACACACACACACGCACACACATTAGAATTCAGTCCAGATGTGACGGTGGGACCGCGTGGCTCCTCTATGCAGTGTAGCGTATAGGGACCTATCACACACCTCAGCAATGCGTAACCAATAACTGTAGAAACGCATGGGCGAAAAAATGAAAAGAGATGGAGGCAGATGAAGTGCACTAGACTACATGAGAGGAACCGAACAAAAAAGAAAAAAAAAAAAAACACAAAAGAGTGCGAAAAAGAGTGAGAAAAATCTGAGAGGCACATGAGCGGCGGGCGTAGAGAGACCTGTGGTGGTTGTGGGGAAAAGAGGAGAATTAACCCAAAGCGCGCTGCATACAGTAAGTACTGTATAGCGCAGGGGTGGGCAATTATTTTTCCCAAGGGGCCACATGAGATACATGACATATTGTGGAGGGCCAAGACTAAAGGCTGAACTAAAGTCTGCGTAGTATTAATTTAATTTCAGACCAAACTATTTGATACCAGGACCCTCTATTTTTTTCAGTATTTGAGCCACAGAGGACCAACATTTGATGACATTTTAGCCACACAGATGGCAAAACTAAAGATTTCTTTTGTTTTTGTTCACAATACCAGGCTTGATTTGGGAAACAAAACAGGCAAACATAGATCAAAAATGACCATTCTTTTACATTATCTGATTGTGTAGATTTTGGGTAGTTCAGATGATGAATATTTTAACTCTTGAGAGTGTAAACATGAAACCAAATGGACCCGCAAGGGTCCATTTGGTTTCATTTTTACACTCTCAAAGAGTTACATCTGGTTAACCAACTCTCCATATTTAACTGGAACTCTCTCAAGGACCACTGGTGGTCCCCGGGCCGGTCAGAGTCAGCCAAAGGGCCGCATTTGCGCCCCGGGCCGCATAATGCCCAGGTATGGTATAGCGCGTGCACAGGGGCATTTTTGCCATTAGGCAGACTAGGCAGTTGCCTGGGGCGCCATGAGCAGGGGCTACCAGGGTGACCACGGGACATGCTTTAAAAGGATCCCAAGCTGATAAGACTCATGGATAAATACATTATACGTGTCCTGTATAACTAGAAATGGGCATTTAAAACACATATGTTCTTTAGTTTAAAAATAGTTTTTTATCCATATTATACACATTTTTATCCCTTGAGGGGTGCCATTTTACTGTGCCTGTCATAGGTATGACGTCACAGGTGATTTTCCCTGGGGGTCCAAATTGCATAGAAACGCCACTGCATGTGCAGTCGAAACCCTTATTTTGAAGTGCAACATCTCCGAAACAGGATGTAACCCTCTGTTGTGCGACAACAACAACGAGGTCACGTTTCCCAGATGAGTCGCCCTCTGCCGGGGGAAAGCGGCTGGTCTGCCTGAAAAGCAGACATTGAGGGGGTAGAATCTGGGATAATGCCGTTCGAATACATAGGATAGAATGGAGGCGGGTGCAATTTTGTTTGTATTTTTTGTCCCAAATGAAACGCAACAAAACATTGATCGGCAAACGATATGTTTCGGATGCAAAGATGGAATAAATAATGTAATGAATACAATGTTACGAGGTTCATTGTGCGTGGCACGGGGAAACAGGTGATTTATTTAGCTCGGCGCAGGATGTGTTAAGAGCCAGCCCCTATCAGCTGAAGAGAAAAAGAACAAAGAGACAGAAAGGGAGAGAGACAGCAGTGAGAGAGATTGGCGGTGAAAGAATGAAAGCGAGAGTAAAAGTGAAGGAGGTGACAGTAAGAGAAAAGGGATCGGGGAGGGGATCGAGGAGTGTGTCTCCGTCAGAGAGAGAGAGACAGTGGCGGATGTAACATTTCCCAATTGGAGGGGCAGGAGAAATTCATTGCCCATGTCGCTTTGCGACATGGGCAATGAAGTCGCTCCCATACCATTTTCAGTTACACAACTTTTATTGGGCAAGTAGGCATCAATAAAAACATCAGTTGTTGTTGAAGTTGCAAGAGCACACAGCATCCATAAAGCTAAAGGTCTGACTCAGAGAGTTTTCTGTTTTCTGTTTTCAATGAATGAAATGATGTTGGTTCAGTTGTAGAGACGACTGTAGTTAGTTAGTAGCAGTAGTAGTGTATCAAATACTTTTATTTTATACAAGCACTGAAATGTCTTGGGTTGTTTTGCATGCCATCATGTTTGGTCGCGCAGACTGGGCATTTAGGGGGGCATTGCCCCCCCCATGCCCATGCCTAGATCCGCCCCTGCGAGAGAGAGTGACGTGAGGAACAGAGAGATCCTCTACCCTGCTTTTGTAGGCGCTTTCATCACGTCTCACCGCGAGCCGACACAAGCGTCGCAAGGTTTAGTATAAGACAGCTAAGCAACCAGTGTGTAAAAGGCATGTGCTGTTGACCGGTTGCCCCCACCCCCCAGTGTGTGTCTCTTGTTACAGGGGGACTAGAGGGTTTTCCAAATCACTGAATGCTCTTTTAAAGTGTTCATGTACTGTATATCGCTCTGGATTAATTGTCTGATAAATGTAAGTTGTAACATCCGCAAGCGAATCTTCACAGAAAAAAAAAAAACTTAGAACAGGGGTTTTCAACCTTTTTCATACCAGGGACCACTATTTATTCAAAATCTGAGCCACAGACCACCATTTGACGACATATTAGCCCCACAGACCCCCCAAAACTAAAGATTTCTTTTTTGCTTTTGTCCACAATTCTTGTCTGGATTTGGGTTACAAAACAGGCAAAACATACAGAACGAAATGACCATTGATCTTTTAGTTTTGTAGACTTGGGCTAATTAAGAATTAAAATAAGGTGAATATTTTACACTCTCAAGAGTTACATCTGGTTAACCAACTTAGCTGGGGACCACCTGGAACCCTCTCAGGGACCACTGGTGGTCCCCCTGGACCACTTGTTGAATCCCCCTGGGTTAGAATAAGCAGACATAGCAACACTGGCGGTACAGTATGTAAGGATCCCACATGCCCGGTGGCTTTAGCTGGGAAAGCCTCTCTCGGCTGCCGCTAGATAAGAGATGGCACCTGGCCAATGATGTGGAATGCTTTGTGATTGGCCGAGCTTGATCCCCCCCCAGCAGAGCAGGACAAGCCGTTTCCCCCGCGGCGCTGGTCTGCGCTGCTCGCTGGCTCCCACGTCGCGCTGCAATACCTTATACCGCTTTAATCGCCACTGTTGGAGAATATATCCCATAACTCTCGGACCAGGGAGTCACCGCTGGGTCATTTGTCATACTTTTCTGCCAGAATCCAAACCCTGACCTCTCCAGTCTCCCGAACCTAATGTTTGTCTTTACTTTTACACCTATATGCAGCAGGGGCCAATAAGTTTGTGACTGAGACAGACTGCCGTGGCTGAGTAAATGAGTCGCGGCTGATAGTAAATGAGTTGCGGCTAATAGTAAATAAGTCATGGCTGATAGTAAATAAGTCGCGGCTGATAGTAAATGAGTCGCAGCTGATAGTAAATGAGTTGCGGCTGATAGTAAATGAGTTGCGGCTGATAGTAAATGAGTCGCGGCTGATAGTAAATGAGTCGCGGCTGATAGTAAATGAGTCGTGGCTGATTGATTGTAAATGAGCCTGTTCCACGCAAAGACGGACATCTGGTCACCCTAAACCAATAATGAAGTGAAACGAAATGATAATTCAGACTGAGACGTGTCAGGCTATATAGCCCTGTATAGCAGTGTCCACCAGAAAAAAACTGTTTTCTTCTGCTTCTGACTGATAGTGGAGAAACCCGGGGAAGGGAGTGTCTCATATATTATTACAGAACAGCGCTAGTAGTTATGCTTTGCCTCCACCGTCGCACATTGCACATGCGTGACTGACGCGCTCGATAATCGAACATAATAGTAAAACATCCCAACTATCAAAACGTACAACGGTGGCCAGCGGAGGACAGCCTGAGCAGAGCTGCTGTTATAAGACCACTTTCTCATGTTTCATGGTTACAGCTCTCACTGTCAGGGGCGGATCTAGGCATGGGCATGGGGGGGCAACGCCCCCCTAAATGCCCCAGTCTGCCGCACCAAACATGCAAAACAACCCAAGATATTTCAAATTTAAGTGCTTATATTTAAAATAAAAAATAAACACTACTACTGTTAACTAACTACAGTTGTGTCCAGTGGCGGCTGGTGACTTTATCTTTAAGGGGGGCGCTATAAAAAATCATAATAATAATAATGAGGGGGGAAAAAAATCAAGAATATGTACCAGGTATCATCACATTCAATGGAAGCAAAACAATGAGTTTGTGTGAATGGATCTGTCAGCCAATCCTTACCAGCTCTTTGAGAAGGTCCTGGGCCTCCTGGGTAGGCTACTGAAGATAGGATACTCTCTTCCTCTGTCCAGGCCTGGACTGGGAGCTCAAAACGTACCGGGCAATTTTGTCTCAGAGCGGCCCTCTGAAGACCCTTATAATGTTAGTTAGTTAGTTTTAGTTAACTATAAAAACCCTGCAATAGGCAGTCTCATTTGAAGAGGACAGAGGGCCGCCAGCACTGATTCGTGGGCCGGTTTTGTGCAGATTTTTTTTTTTTTTTTTAATTAAAACACGACATTAACGGCCCCCGGGGGGGTCGGCCCACCGGGAAAATGCCCTGTATGCCAGACTGTCAGTCCACCCCTGCCTCTGTCCTTGGATTTTTGTGTGATGATTACATTTATCTGGTTCCAGCTCTTTAGTTAAAAAAAATCCTGCAGTGTTCTGCTTTCAATTGGTGTTTTCTTGCTTTATAGCTTTATTGCTTTATAGTTATCTTATAATATTTTTGTCTTGTTATTCCATTATCAAAATTAATTCAACTACTGTATATTCCTCCCTTTACCTGGCTCTGCGTTTCTTCATTCATGTCTGTGCTGGAGTTGTGTTCAACTCTATGTAAAACTGTGTTGTGTGCTGCCCCCAAGTGGTTTGGTCGCGCACATTTTGCGACCCGGATCGCTCCTACTGTTTGCATTGAAGTCAATAGGACCGCAATGCATTGCCCTTCAGTGCAGAGCTCAATACCTAAAGACGAATGCGAACCAACACTTGAGACTCAGTAACCTATCAGCAACGTTGTACAACGTAAACAACTTTTGACATTTCATGGCAGTATATTACAACTTTTAATCACTTTGTGGTTAGAGTGGGCTTTAGCTACTTATATACAATTTTCGGTGATGGATTGCTCATTTAAAGAAAATGACAAGCTGCAGATTTCATTTCTCCGTCATTCTTATTCACGTTTTATTCATGAGGTATTGCATGGTGGTGCGGCGCACTAGCGCCCCTTTTGACCGGCCGCCACTGGTTGTGTCACCACTAAACCAACAGCATTTCATCATTGAAAACAGAAAACTCTCTGAGCCAGACCTTTAGCTTTATGCATGCTGCGTGTCTGTTGCGACTTCAACAACAACTGATGTTATTATTTATGCTTTACTTGCCTAATAAAGTCCTGTAACTAAAAATGTTATGGGTGTGACTTCATCGCCCGTGGCGCGAAGTGACACAGGCGATGAAGTCGCCCCCATACCATTTTCTCCTGCCCCCCCCCCCCCGTTGGGAAAGGTTACATCCGCCCCTGCTCACTGTTCGGTGGGGAAAAAACGGAATGTGAGCTCAGCGCTGTCAGCCGTGGCATTGAGGCATCTGTGCGCACACAGTGCCACACACACACACACACACACACACACACACACACACACACACACACACACACACACACACACACACACACACACACACACACACACACACACACACACACACACACACATTTTCCTTACTACAAGCATGTCTACTGGTAAACCTAGGGTTTACTATGTAATAGAGGTGTGTATGGGTCCAGTTTCAAAGACCCGCGGCAGAAAGATAATTGAACCGCCTCTGAATGGACCCGCTGCTATTATTAGAATTCTTGCTCTGATCCAGAGCAAGAGTCCCCATTGTAGGTGTCATTTTTCTTTTTTTGATTTTTATCCCACCATTGTGTGTAAATAACAAGCCAATAATAATCCACAATAGTCGACTAACTATTATAGCTGCAGCCTCCTGACGGCACATCACGCAATTTTCATTTCACCTTCATCATGAATCAGTTAAATCAAGCTGTAATGGCACGTCGATTGTTGGATGATTGTTATGATCAGCGATGGGCATATAGCTGAGCCTGCTATATAATGGTGATTATTTTAGAACTGTAATGTCTTCTGATGTTTTCTGAAAATGTTCTATTGCAGTAGTCAACTATTTCATGGCAAGGACCCCTTGAAAATAGCCTATATGGTTTCAGGTAGCACCATGGCAAATATTTGAGTTAAAAAAATGATGTGTTGTACTGCACAATTTTCACAAATCAAAGATGTCATCACTTATCCCTGTGGTTTAAAACCTTTTTCATATCAAGGTCACCTCCATTATTCCAACAATTGAGTGACAGACCATCTTCAAGTGTTCATCATTGATTCAGTGTAAAGGATTGTGTCCACAGTCCTCACTATTGATCAAACTAATTCTACATTGACTTAGTTGTGTAGAAGAAGTAATGCTGCAAAGTGACGAAAGTACAAGAAGTATTGTGTAATTAATGTGCCAGTGTGTACCGTCCAGAAAGCCCACAGTCCAATTTACTGTACAGTGCAGTTGGTTTTCAACACTGTAGTCTGCAGTACAAAAAACTACCACTTTGTGTCAGAAGATGGCACTGTTGTCCACTAGAGTTATGGTCTGTTTTTGGTCTGTTTGGTCTGTTTTTGCCCCTGAAAATGTCTGTGCACACCACTGCATTGTCAACTGTATTGTCCACAAGGGAAATTTGTACAGCCACACAATAAACATAAATGACAGACACAATACAAAACATACTGTGAATAATCTAACCTCTTACATTCATTGATGTTTCAGAACCTCATTCAACATTTTAGTTGACGCTACTACAAACGTTTTTTTGTAACCTGATGCACTTCCACTGAAGTCCTTTGTACCTTCTCCCAGAGGGCAGAATTACAAACATAAAACACGGGTGACATCACTGCCTTCAACTTGTTTTAATGTGGCCGGCTCATAAATAGACTGGAGAGGTCTAACCCCTGTGATCTTCCCTGCTATTTGCACCGATATGAACAGGTTGGTGTGTGCACGTGACTTATTATGTGTTCACTGCCTCTTACTCCCATCTAACAACTGTCCACACAGCACCTGCTTTGCGGTCCGGACCCCAGACCGCGGGGGTTTTGTCGCTGTGGGGTTATAAAACCAAAAGCCAGAGGCACAGATTACTGTCTGTGGGCCTGAGCGTGCAGCCGACCGGAGAGGACAAAAGACCTGTACTGTCACCGTCCGGCCGGGACCTTCATTTTGCCCTGTCCGGGGCTGTATTTGAAGGCGGCGAGGTCTTATCGCTGTTAGCGCTGGCTGCAACAGATGAGCTGCACCGTAGCCGTCCCTTTTTATCTGATCAGATGTTGACAGCTCCTGGCCGATGTTTGGCAGAAAGCACCAGGCCATTCAGCAAGTTACAGGAAAGCTGCTGACGACCCCGAACCACCCACCCAACCATCCACCCACCCCGTACTCCTCCAGCTTTAGAGCTTTGCTGGTTTCTTATAGTTTGTTTGTCTGCTTGTTTTTGTTTGTTTGTTGGTTGTTTTTTATGGCTTGCATGAGTGCTTTTTCTCAAGCTCGCGCTTGAGTACAATGTATTCGAGATACCCCTACATGTGTGTGTGTGTGTGTGTGTGTGTACACTCTGGGGCTGCTGTGGGTGGGTTTTTCCGTGCTCTCTGCCCTCCTGGCTCGAATCCATCCATGAGCGCTGCAGCGCTTCCTCTTCTTCCTCTTCTTGTTCTTCAGCTCGATGCCTTCAGCGTTGCAGGGTGGTGTGTGGGGTGGGCAGCTTACGAGAAAACCTGTCTGTATAACACTATATAAACCAGTGCTGCGATGTTTATCCCAGAGATGAAGAGCCGGGATCAAACCCGCGGTGTGAGAATGAAAATACCTTCGGGTGAGAAATTAATTGAGCCTGTAGATCTTCTTTCCATCAGCCAGGCTGTAACAGCAGCGGCGGCAGTGAGACGCATACTGTACGCCGTGCAAGCAGATGCCTTGAACAGGCGTGTGTCGATCCTCCACAACTGGCGGCATCTTTCTTTCCACCCCACAATACATCACAGAGCGTTTCACCCAGGGGCGGATCTAGGCATGGGCATGGGGCGGGGCAATGCCCCCCTAAATGCCCAGTCTGCCCCACCAAACACGATGGCATGAAAAACAATCCAAGATATTTCAAATTAAAGTACCTATATTTAAAATGCTTTGAAACACTACTACTACTAACTAACTACAGTTGTGTCACCACTAAACCAACAGCATTTCATCATTGAAAACAGGAAACTCTCTGAGTCAGACCTTTAGCTTTATGTATGCTGCGTGTCTGTCTTCAACAACTTTAACAACAACTGATATTATTGATGCTTAATTGCCTAATAAAAGTCCTGTAACCAAAATTGGTAATGCCATCCCATTTTCTCCTGCCCCACCCCACCCCTCCCCAATTGGAAAATTTTACATCCGCCCCTGGTTTCACCCACCCCTGTGTATCCGTCATCTTCACTGCAAAGTAAAAAACATATATTTAGCAGGTTGGCTCTATATGGCTGACTGGTCTTCACTGGTGCAAATAAAACAGAAGGGGAAGGAAGTTCAAGTCACAAGTAGCAGTTAAAAGGTACCGGTATATTCTAAAACTGCCTAGTCCCAAATTTAACCTACAAGTTTACTAGCAACTGAGTGATATACTATCTTCCTGTAGGGGGCGCTAGTCAGTACTAGTATCTCTATTCCATGCATAGAATAAGAGAGCAGGAGAGAGGATAGCAGATGAGCAGAGCAGGCATACACTGCTTCTACACAGAAAAACACTACATTGAAACAAAATCAGTTCATTTAAGTTCTACAAAGTGCCCCTATAAGTTCTAAAGTCTAGTTTCCTGATGAAGAAAACACCATTTGGATTATGTTTAAACTTTTGTGATCTCTGGTGAGTTTTATTTTCTAAGTTTAATACTACACTGCTGCAGTGTGCACAGGTGGTTTTTGCTGCTAACTGAGGTGAGGTGTGCTTCTGAGTATAGAAAGTAAATGAGTATAAAAAGTAATCTAACAGTGTTTTGCATACTTTAAACCAATCGGATATCAATGTAATGAAAGAGTTTCAGTTGAGTAATGATTATGGGCTACTTAGGGACTTTTATTTTATTTTACACACACACAGTGTGTGTAATTGTGGTTGTGTGTGTGACAGTTATAGAACCCAACGATAACCCACTGATGACGCGTCACATTTGGTAGTATCACTGCGGCTTTGTTGTTGTTACGGCATTTTGGTGCAGTTGTGTGTTGTTTCTACAGCTGGTTAGCCGGGAACTACTGTCTTGCAGCTTGGAAATACTTTGTTTAGCTGGATAACTTACAGACATCATTGATCTCCTGTTGATTATTTTAATTGGTCCTTTTCATGCTATCGCGATTGTTCTAGGTCGCAGGTTACTGGTGGATTTTACCCCGGGGAGGTAACCTGCTCCCTCTCGTGGCGTATTGCTTTATTCAGTGATTTCACTTAAAGGTAGGGGAAGTGATTTGAAATTCATGGTGTAGTACCAGCCTGGTGCACTAGGGGCCCCCAAACAGTAGCTACACTATGTGAACCTGCTGCTCGCTCCTGATTGGAGGAGAATTGGTGGCAACCTGGGGAACTTTTATTAGCTCCTCTGCTAACGTGGGGGAGGGGGAAACTCCATATGTGGTTTCCACACCTTATAATAGAGCATTTTAACAGAAAAAAAAATTTTTTTGGGTGATATCTGACAAAAGTGAAATCACTTTCCCTACCTTTAAAGGGGAACTCCACCCATTCTCAACATTCTAATATGTCATTAGTATACCCTCGAGGTGTTGGGTGGACATGATAAATAAAAGTTTCCCCCATTCTGTGTTCCCAAGAAATGGAGGTCTGAAGAAAGCCACTAACATGGTGAAACATCTTGATGACATCATCAAGATGTATTTTCACCATGTTAATGTGTTCCTTTAGACGCTTCTTTTTTTCTGAGAGCGTACAAATGGAACCAAATTAACCCGTTAGGGTTCATTTGGTTGCATTTTTACGCTCTCAGAAAAAAAATGTTAAATGGGTGGAATTCCCCTTTAAAAGCAACTTTTTTTTGGCCAAAAATCAAAACAATATATATTGTATATAGCTATATGTTTTGCCTTTTCCACCTCTACATCACTTCTACTTTGATGCTGGAGTTGTTTCCCTGCAGACAGACGCTTGCCTTGCCCTGCAGATTGTCCAGAACATTTGCTGTTGTCAACAAATCCTTTTCATTGTGCTCATGACAAGGCAGCGCCAGTTTGTTTTAGCCAATCACAGCGCAGCAGTCTCCAGCAGTTTCGTAGTGAGCCAATAGAGTGAAGGTGAGGTGGAGTTAAATACAAATCCATTTACAAACACAGATTAGGACACACTAACGTTGCCTACGTTACATTTAACTTGATGCATGCAATTGATGCATGATAAAAAGCAGACATTGTGGAATAATGCAATGTGGTAGGCTATAATCAGTGTTGCCAACTTGGCGCATTTGTCGCTATATTTAGCGCTTTTTCAGACATCGCTAGCGCCAAAATTAGTGAAAAACTCCTGGCGGAAAATCTAGTGCTTTTTGGCTGGTGAGTTGGGGGGAAATTGATTGACAGGCGCCAGAGATAAAACCCTCATTTTTCACCATTTTTCCTCCTATGACAGTGGTTTTCAATCAGTGGTCCCCACTGCTCCCCAGGCTAAATGATGGATAGTTGGTTAACCAGATGTAACTCTTTGAGAGCGTAAAAATGAAACCAAATGGACCCTTGCGGGTCCATTTGGTTTCATTTTTACACTCTCAAGAGTTAAAATATTCATCATGTGTGTTAGCCCAAGTCTACACAACTATAGAGAATGTAGAAGATTAATGGTCATTTAATGGTCATATTCCCTTCCAGGCGAGCATCTAGCGCATTCTAGTGCATTTTGGAAGTGCCACTAGTGCATTTTGGATTTTGGCAGTTGGCAACACTGGCTATAATTGTTTAAATGCTTAGGCTATAAAAGCAGCTTTCTAAAAATGAGTTTTCATGAGGGATTTCAAGAGCATTCTATATGGGGTTCTAAAAGCAAAAGGCCCCATCAGTTTGGTTGATGGAATTTGGAGGAGTCCTTTATCTGAGGACCTGTGCACTGTGGGACATATAGTCCAGTACTTAGTATATATACCTGTTCGCAATTTTGCGTCATGGGAATTTCTCACTTGAATTGAGTCAAGGGGTCCCTAGGCATGAAAAATCACCGAGGTGCTTGTCCGTCATAGTGGGACGAATGGCGCAATGGCGAATCAAATATGGCCGCCATCGTATATGATGATAATCCAACTTTTGTGTACATACACATGCAATACCTCTATCCTGACTAATTTGGGGGTGGGGAATTCATTTCTGATGTTATGACAATTTTGGGTGTTTTTGACCTTTAAAGGTCATGGTCAAGGTCATTTTGCAATTTCGAAGACCTAATTTGGCCATTGTTATGATAAAAACTGGTGCAGTGGGTCTAATTCAAATAATTCTGACATGTATGACTCCTGAGTGATATTGATATTGATAAGTAGAAGTAGATATGTATTTTGATGGGTCGGTGGGCGTTGGAGGCATTTGTTTTGCTTAAAGGGCATGCAACCACTACTTCAGCTACTTATGGGGGAGGCCACGTGGAGGCTGTCTTCTCCTCCCCCATTTTTATTTATTTATTTATTTATTTATTTATTTTTGTTTTGTTATTTATTTAATGACTGACTGATTGACTTTTGACTGAACTGTCAATATATTTTTTCAATGACTGAATAGCAATTCTGTCCCTTACTTTTGTTTATATTTAGAACAGAAGATGTGCAATACATAATAGCAATCATACATTTCTCTTTTAACCTTTTTTAAGTAGGTGCTGAAATTATTAAATAAGAGTGCTAAAGTGATATAGGTATTTCCTCTCAAAGTGGATATACAGTATGTGGACATGCACACTAGTGTGATTGATTATTACATTATTAT
Source organism: Benthosema pterotum (assembly GCA_039105355.1). NCBI lineage: Eukaryota > Metazoa > Chordata > Actinopteri > Myctophiformes > Myctophidae > Benthosema > Benthosema pterotum. The sequence goes on from CM076987.1 coordinate 12,344,828, forward strand.
TTTCCATGGCAGAATGTAATGCATGGAAGTCCATCAGCACAGCAGCCACATCGTTGTGTGTCACACTTGCCTGCACAGTTGCACACTGTGAGCTGAGTGCTGACTTGTGGTAAGGGCTTCAGGTATTTTGATGGAAGAAGTGTACCAAAGTTCTCCCCCCATCCATGCTCCATTGGTGCTAGTTTTGCCTGTTTCCTTGGATGTAGCCAGCAGGTTGCAAACCCTATGCACCAGAAAGGCACCTCGTTTGATGTGACCTCTGATTACATTGCTTGTGGGAGGGATAGCATCAATTCCAGTAGCATCAATAGCATCAATTCCAGTACTGACACTGAAATAGTTTTCCAACCTATGGTCATCAAACGTTTCAGTTGTTGTATTGACCTGGCCACTGTCCAGACACGTACGAAGTCCTTCTCTGCCAATGCTGTGTCTTGTTCAGTTAAGGTTTCTGTCTCACCAAAGTTTATCAAGATATTGTACTGGGTGTTTTTTTGGTGCCCAACGTATAATGAATTGCATTTTTATAGCTTTTTATATGCTTTCAGAGTGCTCAAAAGAATGTTACATTCATTCATACATTGGGAGGTAAAGCGGCGACAGTCGACGCCAGCGTCCTCATGTCCCACATTCACACACCAATGGTGGCAACAAGCTCACACACCGACCAACTCATTGGAGGCAATTTGGGGTTCATTGTCTTGCCCAAGGACACATGTAGACAGGAGGAGCAGAGATTCGAAATCGGTTCATTGGATGGCCTGCTCTATCTCCTGAGCCACATCCGCCCCACCTTGCTCACGCAGTCATCTCCAGTCAGGATATGTGCCTTGATCACAATCTTGGCTAGGGGTTTTCCGGTTACATGCTGGTATTTAGACATCCCCCTATTCAGACATCCCCCTATTTAGACATACCCCCACTCAGACATACCCCTATTTAGACATACCCCTATTTAGACATTCTAATTGTTAGCATTAGCATGTTAGCATGTGTCAATGCTAATGCTAGCGTTAGCATGTTAGCATGTACCAATGCTAATGCTAGCAACATGCTAATGCTAACATACTAACATGCTAATGCTAACATTCTAATACGAACATGCTAATGCTAACATGCTAATGCTAACATGCTAACATGCTAATGCTAACATGCTAATGCTAACATGCTAACATGCTAACATGCTAATGCTAACATGCTAATGTATCCAGCATGTTAGTATCTTTAGCATGTCAGCATTAGCATGTTAGCATTAGCATGTTAGCATGTATGTAGCGTATTAGCTTCTTAACATAATCATGCTATCATTAACATGTTAGCATTAGCATGTATCAATGGTAATGCTAGCATTAGCATGTTAGCATTAGCATGTTAGTATGTACCAATACTAATACTAGCATTAGCATGTTAACATTAGCATGCTATCATTAGCATATTAGCATTATCATGCTATTGTTAGCATGTTAGCATTAGCATGTTAGCATGTACCAATGTACCAATTAGCATGTTAGCATGTACCAATGCTAATGCTAACAGTAATATATTAGCATGTTACCATTTTAACATTATCATGCTGTCATTCACATGTTAGCGTCTTATCATGCTACCATTAGCATGTTAGCTAGCAGCAGCATGATAGCCTGCTAGCATTAGCATGTTAACATGTTAGCATTAGCATGTTAGCATGAAATGTTAGCATGTTAGCATTGGGCATTGGCAGTGGTATTAGCATGTTGACCGACAGACCGACCCCCTCCTCTCCTGCGATTTTTCAGTTGCCACCCGAAATAAAGCAGCGGGGTTGGGAAGGAGCGTGTGTTTTATCTGCCAGCTACTACTAGTAGGGCGGGGCGAAGGAAGTTTTACTAAGGTTATGGTTAGTAGCTAGGCGGAAAAATGGTGTTTTTAATGCATGATAGTTCATTTGGTGATAGAAGCATGACATTTGGCACAGATGATCTTCATATGACCCTAAACAATAATCAACCTCGGGCCACGCAGAATTCCAAGATGGCGGCAGCCAAAATCCAAGATGTCTGCCCAGAAATGTGGTTTTTCCTTCATAACTTGAAATGCATTGATTTTATGCCCCATAGATGTATTGAAAGTTAATACAAAGTTGGCACGTACCTGGTACAGACACGTACCAAGTACGTGTCTGTATCTCCTACGGTTCGTGAGATACAGCATATAGGTACTTTCACAGATTGAGGAGAGCAAGACATTTGTAACATTGATTCTTGTTACAAATGAAGTCAATCAAATGGTGATACAGGCATGAAAATTGGCACACACACTCTGCAATTTCTAATAGTACTGCATGCCCTGCAAAATTCCAAGATGGCAGCCTCCAAAATCCAAGATGTCCATCCAAAAATGTGTTTTTTCCGTCATAACTCGAAATGTATTGAACGTTAATATGGGGTCGGGCATTACAGACATTTTGATCTCAAGTACATGTCTGTATGTACTATGGTTCTTGAGTTACAACATATACGTAGTGATGAGGCACCATCAGTGTAACATTTTGGCACGTTTCACTATTTAACTCACCATATCTTCTATTTTCAGGTAATGGACCTACATGTATCTGCTATAATAAACAACCTCAAGTTTTTCAATTAATGAAACGGGTCGGGAGTTATTAAATCGATCGTGAAGGGCTGTTTCAGTGCTAAACTTGCTGTGTATATTTTGCGAACATAAGCCACCCAGAAATTTCTGTCTGTACATCTTTCCTTCACAATAAGTGTATATGTGACGCGTACACACCAAGTGTAGCATGTGTCATAGTATAATGGTATAATATGCTAATAGGTGTAATAGTGTAATAGGGCTCATAGTGTAATATATGTAATTGTGGTATACTGTAATAGGGTAATATTTGTAATAGTGTAACAGGGTAATATGTGTAATAGTGTAATAGGGTAATATGTGTTATAGTCTCATAGTGTAATTTCTTAATATGTGTAATAGTGTCATAGTGTAACATGTGTCATAAGGTAATATGTGTAAATGTGCCATAGTGTAACATGTGTAAAAGTGTAATAGGGTAATGTATTATAGTCTCATAGTGTCATAGGGTAATATGTGTAATAGTGTAATAGGGTAATATGTGTAATAGTGTCATAGTGTAACATGTGTAATAGGGTAATATGTGTAATAGTGTAATATTTGTAATAATTGCAATATGCTAATAGGTGTAATAGTGTTATATATGTTAATTAGTGTAATCTTGCAATATATGCAATGGTGGTATAGTGTAATAGGGTAATAATGCTGTTGTGTATTATGTGTAATAAGTGCAATAGGCTAATATGTGTAATAGTATAATGTATGTGCAATAGTGTAATATGGCAATTACACTATACCACTGTTGCATATATCACACTCTTACCCTAATGCACATATATTACACTATTACACGTATTAGCCTATTACAAAATCAGCATACTACGCTATTACACATGTTACACTATGACACTATTACACATATTACCCTATTACACTATTACACATATTACGCTATTACACATGTTACACTATAACACTATTACACATGTTACACTATGACACTATTATACATATTACCATATTACACTAGTTACACTACGACGCTATTACACATATTACCCCATGACCCTATTACACTATGACACTTTTACACATGTATACCGTGATCTGTTGCATATGTAACCCTGGCCGAATGAACATGAATGTATAGATCTGCGACTACGCCACCTCAGGGATTTAACCCAAGGAACTCAATTAAAGTGCTAAAATAAAGTGCAACACAGGTTCGTTAGATAAGAGCAGAGACGTGTTTCAAAAGGAGGTTTTACAATTTATTATTAACCATTTAAAATATCAATTATAGTTCATACAATTCAAGGTTATTCAAGTGATGCAATACAACTTCTTTTAAAAAGGGACCAGTAAGCAGCCATTGACTTTGGGGGAGTAGGAAAAGCGGGTTAGTTCAGTGAATTTAGACTGTAAAAACACAACAAATCACACGATACACTACAAAACACTTACACTCTGGTGGGTTAGGTGCACACTAACACAAACACACAGCATGCAGGTGAATTAGAGGGTGAAAACCCTCCAAGTAAGCTCCCCCACAGTACAATGGTGGCTCCTGAAGGACACAAGAGACAACAATTAGTGTCAATTTAACCACCAATTGACAATTGAGAGCAATTAGGTTGCCATTATTTTCAATACTAGTTGTCGCAACAAAGTACAATCTTTAGCTCAGTGGGATTATCAAAGTAAAATACAGTATAACAAACAAAGACTACAAATCTTTAAAGGGGCAAGTACAGCAAGGACTAATCCTATAAAACAAACAAAACAACAGTTAGTCCCCACAATGCACTACAGTCGGACATCAAAACACCATGATTGAAATACATACAATTGTTTTACCTCCAAATTTAGGGCCGGGTACCTAGCAAGTACCAGCTCAGCTACACAGGGGACATTGTGGGGATGGCTGTAGGCCTACACACCCAGCCTGCATGTAGGCTACACCCGTCTATCCTGAAAGTGTAATAAAACCCCATATGAGTACATAGATCACAATATATCACAAAACATTCAAACATGAATATTTAAAATGGCCGATCTACAAGCTGCTCGCTCAAAACATACCTCTAGTCAAGTGCAAAGAAACAAACCAATGAGGCTCTTGGGCAGCATTGAGGCCTATGAAGAGGGCACCTGAATAATACCGAACCACAGTGTAAAATTATACATATTAAAATGTGAAACTAGAAATGGCTGATCTACAAGCTCCTTGCTCATAAACATACCTCCAGTTAAGTGCAAGCAAACCAAACAGGAGCTTGTTCCTCAACGCCCAGGATTAGGGGGAGAGCACCTGAGGGACAACAGGACCATTTACTATATACAAATAATGAAAATGACGGTTTAGCCTGAAAACCCCCTAATGCCTACCTTGCTCACTCAGTCAGTGCATGCTGAACAGCAAAGGAGGACTGAATGGCTAAGTCCCTGGCTTTATAGTGGGGGAGGGGCTGTTCAGTGGCCACCTGCAAGTGGGTGAATGTTTGGGGAGTGGCCACAGATCATTGTCTGGAGAGAAGTCTCCCCCACCATTGTACTGTGGGGGAGCTTACTTGGAGGGTTTTCACCCTCTAATTCACCTGCATGCTGTGTGTTTGTGTTAGTGTGCACCTAACCCACCAGAGTGTAAGTGTTTTGTAGTGTATCGTGTGATTTGTTGTGTTTTTACAGTCTAAATTCACTGAACTAACCCGCTTTTCCTACTCCCCCAAAGTCAATGGCTGCTTACTGGTCCCTTTTTAAAAGAAGTTGTATTGCATCACTTGAATAACCTTGAATTGTATGAACTATAATTGATATTTTAAATGGTTAATAATAAATTGTAAAACCTCCTTTTGAAACACGTCTCTGCTCTTATCTAACGAACCTGTGTTGCACTTTATTTTAGCACTTTAATTGAGTTCCTTGGGTTAAATCCCTGAGGTGGCGTAGTCGCAGATCTATACATTCATGTTCATTCGGCCAGGGTTAGGGGGAGAGCACCTGAGGGACAACAGGACCATTTACTATATACAAATAATGAAAATGACGGTTTAGCCTGAAAACCCCCTAATGCCTACCTTGCTCACTCAGTCAGTGCATGCTGAACAGCAAAGGAGGACTGAATGGCTAAGTCCCTGGCTTTATAGTGGGGGAGGGGCTGTTCAGTGGCCACCTGCAAGTGGGTGAATGTTTGGGGAGTGGCCACAGATCATTGTCTGGAGAGAAGTCTCCCTGTTACACATAGAAGATGGTTTTACACTATTACACTATTAGCCCTATTTCACTATTGCAATTGCATACATTACACAATTACGCCTATTAGCATATTATACCATTATACTATGACACATGCTACACTTGGTGCGTCCGCTTCACATATACACTTATTGTGAAGGACAGATGCACAGACATTTCTGGGTGGCTTATGTTACGCAGCAAATTTAGCACTGAAACAGCCCTTCACGATCGGTTTAATAACTCCCGACCCGTTTCATCAATTGAAAAACTTGAAAAGGTTTATGATAGCAGATACATGTAGGTCCATTTCCTGAAAATAGAATATATGGTGATGAAGCGATCTTTGAGTTAAAGAGTGAAACGTGCCAAAATGTTACACTTATGGTGCCTCATCACTATGTATATGTTGTAACCGTAGTACATACAGACATGTACTTGGGATCAAAATGTCCGTAATGCCCGACTTTATATTAACGTTCAATACATTTAAAATAAAATAAATTTAAAATCTTTGCATTTCGAGTTATGAAGGAAAAAAACATTTTTGGACGGACATCTTGGATTTTGCGGGCTGCCATCTTGGAATTCTGTGTGGCCCGAGGCTGATTATTGTTTAGGATCATATGAAGATCATCTGTGCCAAATGTCATGCTTCTATCACCAACTAAACTATCGCATCAAGTTTCCGCTTAGCTATAGCGTTAGGTTAGGTTTAGGCATATGTTTACTGAGGTTAAGTTTAGGGTGAAGTTTAGGTTAGGGTTAGATTTGTGGTAAAAGACTTCAATGTTTTTTCTCTTACAACATTATGTAGGAGTACAATACAGAGAATGTTTGCATTCGCCATCTTTGTTGAAGGAGTCTATCTAGGTCTGAGATAAATAATCTTATTTGTGGCTTATTTGTGCTTCTCGCACTGCCATACTGTTAACAACAATGAAGGAAATTATTCAGTCTGGATAGTTCAGTCAGTAGAGTGGCAGTCTGACTTCGAAACAAAATGTTGTGATGTTTCTATGGCTTGTGCATATTGTTCTGACTCCTTATTGCTGCTTGCTTGGTCCCGTCTTATTACTGCTTGCAGCTATATTATTGTTCTTGTTCTTATTGTTCTTAAATTTGTGTTTTTCTAATTGTTCCAAGGGCGATTTTTGTTTTGCATTATTATTATTAAAAGACACACACACACACACTTATGTGTGTGACTTTACAAAAGACAAACACTGCCAGTGCAGTCGTACCACAAACAGCCAGTTTCAAGTTGTATGTTTAGGGAATTAGGTCATTACTGTTCAATCACAGCAGACAACAATCATGGGAAGCTCTTCCAAATTTGATTAACTATAATAGCAGACAGACAGGCAAGCAGGTAGACAGGCAGACAAAGAACAGACAAACAGGCAGGCAGGCAGGCAGGCAGGCAGGCAGGCAGGCAGGCAGGCAGGCAGGCAGGCAGGCAGGCAGACAACAGTGAGAAGTGAACTGCCTTATTAAAATGAACCACCGAGAAAAGTATCTACTCTGCTGTCCCAACATGCACGACATACGTGGACGGGTGGACAAACACATATACATGCGCGCGCTCGCTGCGCTGTAGACGGTAGAACAGCGGCGCGCCAATCCACCAATGTTTTCTTTCTTTTTTTATGGAAGTGCCCCGCATGAAACTATAGCCAAAGAGAGAGCCGCGGGTTCGCGACATGACGCTGTCGCTGGTGATCAGCATACATACGTACAAATAGTAGTAGCCTACAAATATAGTAGCCTATAACACACACACGTGCGTGCGTGCGAGAGAGAGAGAGAGAGAGAGAGAGAGAGAGAGAGAGAGAGAGAGAGAGAGAGAGAGAGAGAGAGAGAGAGAGAGAGAGAGAGAGAGAGAGAGAGAGAGAGAGAGAGAGAGAGAGAGAGAGAGAGAGAGAGAGAGAGAGAGAGAGAGAGAGAGAGAGAGCACGACACTAGGAAGTAAATTGGGGGAGCATATATTCCGTGGGAGGGGGCGGGGTTGGAGCGCATTTTTGGCCGAGTTGTGAATGGCCGTGCACCCCCCCCCCCCCCCCGTCTGAATAGTGGGACGTCTCCCTTGTCTAAATAGCGGGACGTCTCCCGTGTCTAAATAGCGGTACTTTATATTTTTTAGAAACGTCCCGCTATTCAGACAATTACAAATCAATGTCGGAATAGCGGGATGTCTAAATAGAAGGCGGTCCCCGGGTTTTCCAAGATAAGAGACTACTTGATTCTGTGGCAGCATGCGTCGCTTTTCCCTAGTGTCATACTGCAGCCAGATGTCCTTCACCCCCAGTACTGTAGGTGTAATTTAACAGTAAGGGAAAGGTGTCCGCATCATTGGAAACTATAACAACTCTCTTGCACTGTTTAACATGAATTGTCCACTCCATATGCACCACTAGCCTGGTGACAGCTTCCTCAATTCAGTTCAAGAGATCAGAGATGTCCTCACCACCAGCCAAATCTGCTGGGAGAACCTCATTGTCGTGGATGACAGAGCTGACACTGATGGTATTGCAACAGGCTTGACTGCACACAATATCCTGAACTAACAGCTGGAGATTCCACTTGTTCTCAGAGTCCCTGAACCTGTCAAGTTGCTGAGGAATGGGTATGTTTGTCCATGCCAATGATGTCAAAGGCTGCTGCTGAGTCTGTACATCACATGTCCTCCACTTCCTTTAGAAAGATGTAGGAGATGTAGGAATGTAGGAATCAAGTACAAGGTGAATGAACTATGGCTCTTGGCAGTGGGATGATGTAGACTTGTAGAGGGGTGACATGAGGTCTACCACAACATGAGTTGCAAGAGTAGATGTTTCACTCAATTGGGTGAGATGAAGTCCAGGCTCAATCTCACTGACAAGAGTTGAGTTGTTGACCATGGTCACCATCAACTATTCTTCAAAATGGTTGATTGATTATTTTATTAGCCTGCTTTGTGAGCAGATTGTGCAGTGCTACAGGCACATTGACGAGGAGTATAGATTCTGGCAGCAGCTTCACCACAGTGTTGCTGAATGTAAGGCACAGAGTGGTGCACAGTGCATGCTGGAGATGGAGATGGAAGGTTGAGGATGTTGGTGATCAACCTAATCTCATGAAACAAGAGCTGAAACTCTGCAACAGCATTTGCATTGCATGTGGCTCCTACTACATAGTTACCTCCAGGCAGAGTTGTACCCGAACGTGTTCAAAGAACGAAAGTTCTTTGAACCGTTCATATTTTTAAGGAACTTGAACGGAACGGACCCTATCTGCTTGAAGAACGGCGGTGTGAACTCGTTCATTTCTGGCGTGAGTGAACGCCACTTTTCTTGCGTTCGATTTTGTTCAAGAGCAGGGCTCGGCAGGCTCGCATTTGTGAGTAAAAAGTTCATAGCACCGGTGCGAGTAGAGCAATTTATATTACTGTAGTACGGCGGTGTTCGCTAAAATAGAGCAGATATACAAGCCAACAACGTGTTGAGGCTCAATGCAACCTTAGCTTGAAGATCTGTTCTCCTTGCCCACCGCCCCGCCCCTCCCTCTGCTCTGTTAGTAGCGCACAGCATCAGACAGCACCTAGGGAGGACGCTTCTCTCCAACACGTTGAATGAGCTTCTAATGCTGTTCATGTTGGTAATAATCTTCCTGCGCTATGCGTGTATTTAAATCATATACTGTCTGCGCAGCAACCTTTTTGTGCCGCTATCCCGTGATTAATCATGAACGCACCACGTGCGCGCTCGGACGCACAACACTTGTGTATTCTTATCATCATTGCCTGATTTGCCGTCGGATCGTTTTCATTTTTATTTACCGGTAGGCTACAATTAGCCTACTACAAGCAGAGGCGGCCTTAAGGTTTGGGGGACCCTTTCACATTGTTATTAATATAACAATATGCGCTATTGTATAGAGTTGGGATACCCGACCGAAACAATACCCGCGACGGCCCAGGCTCATTTGCTTAATTGGTGGTGGGGCTTTCAGTCGACCTGGCTATGTTAATAAATTGATATTGTAAAATAGTAGCCTACTTGGAAAAATCCTAAGCATTGAGCCCTGTTCAAGAGTGAGACTAGAATGAGCTGAAAATAGAGCAGATCTACAAACTCAGTGACGCACTTTGAGCTTGTTGATCTCTATTTCTGCTGATATTTTCTGCTCTATTTTCAGCACACACTGCACAGGGCTGGACTGAACTGAGCGCCTTCATAATAAAATCTTCACAAATCAACTAAGGACATCTTCAGTTGTATATGGCTATGGGCTGCAACCATTTTGAACAAAAAAAAGAGGGAGGGGAAAAAAGAACGAAAAACAACTATAATAGTTCTTTTTTTGGAACCATGAACTTTAGTTCTAAAAGTTCAACAATGAACTATGAACGGAACTAGTTCGTTTTTAAATGTATGAACGATGAACTGAACTATTTCAGAAAAAAAGAGAACTTTCCCAACACTGCCTCCAGGACCCTTCAACACCCGCTGAATGGTCTGCTTGAACGTCATGTCACTCCTACAGCACAGAACACCGTGACGATCCTGAACAACCCACTGACCAGTAGAGCTCAGGGTGTGTGAACTCTAGCACCTTGATTTGCACAAGATACCATAAGCATGACGCAGGAAGTGCATTCACATTTTGCATTCACATTTTGAAAATATCGCCATAGTCTCAACCTTAGCCGCATGTAAATTCCAGTTTCCTTCCCTTTCAGAGACTACAGCAGTTTTATTACAGCTACCAACTCCAGCCAAACTCCAAAGAATTGGCTGTTTTGAGTTCTGACTTAGCGTCACATTCCTTCTCAAACTCCAGAAATTCCTCATTAAATTTCTCTACTTGTCCTATCGGGGCATCAAACTGTTCTGGGCAAAGTTGATTTGCAGCCAGCAACCATCCTGTGCTATCACTGGATATGCAGCTTTGTCCTTGTAGTGCCAAACATCTCCTACAATCATCTGCTACAATCAGCATCCTAGAGCCTGCCATAATGACTGCCGTTTAACACTGATTCTATTGCCATATGTGCTATTGCCAACATGTGCATAAGACATGTTGGCCTACTAATGAAAAAACAAGAGATATCAAATATGAATAATTAATAAATGTCAGAATTAGTTGAAATAGACCCATTGCACCTGTTATTACCCCTAACAGTTATGGTCTTTGGAATAGCAAAATGACCTTGACCATGACCTTTAAAGGTCAAAACCACCCAAAATGGTCATGACAACATCAAAAATGAATTCCCCACCCCCAAATTAGTCAGGATAGAGGTATTGCATGTGTATGTGCAAAAAAGTTGGATTATCATCTTATACGATGGCGGCCATATTTGATTCGGCCATTGCGCCATTCGTCCCACTATGACGGACAAGCACCTCGGTGATTTTTCATGTCTAGGGACCCCTTGACTCAATTCAAGTGAGAAATTCCCATGACGCAAAATTGCGAACAGGTATATATGCTAAGTACTGGACTAATATGGCTTGAGAAGATCAGATGAGGCCTGACCAGAGATGGTTTTGAAGGTTATTATTCGTTTTAAAATCAATTCTGAAGGTAATTGGGAGCCTGTGTACTGGGGATCCCAGAATAGCTGAAACATATATACGCAAACCGTCAAGACACGGACAGCAGGCCTTCTGTGTGTGTGTGTGTGTGTGTGTGTGTGTGTGTGTGTGTGTGTGTGTGTGTGTGTGTGTGTGTGTGTGTGTGTGTGTGTGTGTGTGTGTGTGTGTGTGTGTGTGTGTGTGTGTGTGTGTGTGTGTGTGTGTGCGTGAGTGCGTACATACTGAAAACTGGAATTGCCCTGGAACTAACTGTAAGTTACAAAAGTACACATACCTTGACATTGTATATAAGAGTAGGGATGCGGTTGTTAAGTAAATGTATTTAATTACCTTCCAGCAGTGGTTTCCATAGAGACGCAGGCCAGCTAATCCGGCAGGCGGGCTGCAGCGAGGCGGAGGAGCGCTTCAGGGCCTGAAGTGCTCGGCGTCATGGTAGCGTCTAAAAGCCTCTCTGCCTCTCTGCGCCTTTAGTCTTCATTACCTCCACATCCCCTTTTGATTGGCTGCGTTTACCCGAGTTATACCGGAGGTTTGGGCAGGGGCGGATCTAGCCACGGGCATGGGGGGATGGGGGGCAATTCCCCCCTAAATACCCAGTCTGCCCCCCCAAACGCGATGCCATGCAAAACCACCCAAGATATTTCAAATCAAAGTGCTTATATTTAAAATGATTTGAAACACTACTACTGCTACTAACTACAATTTTGGCACCACTAAACCAACAGCATTTCATCATTGAAAACAAAAAAACTCTCTGAGTCAGATTTAGCTTTATGCATGGCTGCGTGTCTGTTGCAACTTCAACAACAACTGATGTTATTATTGAGGCTTTACTTGACTGATAAAAGTCCTGTAACCGAAAATGGTATGGGTGCAGCTTCGTCGCTTCGCGACACGGGTGATGAAGCCGCCCCCATACCATTTTGTCTTGCCCCTCCAACATGTTCTCTTGCCCCCCCCAAATGGGACACGTTACATCCGCTCCTGGGTTTGGGTGAAGGAACCATGACAGTAGAGCCCTGTCAAGCCCACCTCCGACACCACCACCTCCAACACCTCCACCACCACCCTCCCCTCGCTCCATCCAAGTTGTCATGACAACTCCCGAACAGACAGGTCTCGGCAAGCACTCAGATTATACTGTAGATACTGTGCAGAACGTGATGCCTGGTGGATTCCAGACAATCGTATTGTTCTTCTCTGGCTGATTGTGTGCGAGCGCGCAGGCGAGGCAGGCAGGTCCCCGTGTGCACGGGAGAGACTAGAGATGCACGCCACTGGTGTTAGGGTGACCAGACATATTGCACGTGTGTGGGACAAGTGGGGGAAAAGAGCTTAAAGGGGAACTCCACCCATTTTCAACATTTTAATGTCATTAATATACCTTAGAGATGTTGTGTGGACATGATTAAAAAAAATCCCCCAATTCTATATTTCCTAAAAATGGAGGTCTGAAAAAATCATGGCATCATCAAGATGTATTTCACCATGTTAATGATTTTTCTTTCAGACCCCTTTTTCCTGAGAGGATACAAAATGTGAACCAAATGGACCCTAGCGGGTCCATTTGGTTCACATTTGTATCCTCTCAGGAAAATTTTGAAAATGGGTGGAATTCCCCTTTAAATTATTTAGATCTTTGATGTCATATTCGAAAGAATAATTCAGGATTTCAATTCAAATATCGCAAAAAAAATAGCTGATCTACAAGCGCAAACCGTGTCGCACTGTGCCACCTTTTGAGCTTGTAGATCAGCTGTTTTTTTGATACGTCCCTCTGGAGTGAGCGTGGAAATATATAGTGGCAGGGGAATACTTGGTTTGTTTTAACAGGGGCAACTTTTTAGCCAAAATCTAACTAGATATACTGTAGCTTTGATGCTGCAGCTGTTTCCCTACAGACAGACTTTCTTCGTCCTGCAGATGTTCCAGAACTTTGTTATTGTCAACAAACCCAATCTAAATAAATCTGTTTTTACAAACACAGTGTTTGTACACACCAAAGTTGCCTCTATTGCCTATAAAAACAAATCAATAGCAGGAAAAGAGTCGACAGATGACTGTCAGTCACAATGTGGGACTGGGTCTCAATTTGTAGGACACCTGAAAAGTCTTGACAATGAGGGACCCGTCCCAAGCAATAAGGGACATCTGGTCACCCTGGGGGGGTGTGATAAAAACGCAGGATTCGAACGATTCGTATCTACCGTGTGCGTTTGGCTTCCTCGATGGAGAGGGGAAAATAGAATTAGGACACAATTGGATGCGTCCTAAGTGGTGAGATAATTAGCTGCGCTTTGTTTGCACTGGGCATATTGTTGGTTTTGTGCAACACTTTGGCGGATGTTTAGTCATCCCCGTGTTTGTATAAATGGGAAAACAAGCTGGAGGGTTTTTAAGCCCCCTTCACTCACGCTGTGTGTTTGTTGCCCAGTGTGTTCAGAATTGCTTATCTGGAGTCAACCCACACACTCCATTGTGGTTTGTGAATAAATTGCAGGAGTGACCCTGGACCGTATCCCTAGACTAATCCCATGATGCTTATTGGCTCGATATGGTGGTCCTGTCTGCTTTCCCCTGGTAGCTGAGTACATTTACCTAACACAAATCACTCACAATCGCTCAATAACCGTCAGGCATCGGCATAATGTTCCGTCATGTGAGCTTTTTTCATCGATATCACAACGTGTCGCTTTCCCCCCCTTCTATAGTAAACCTGTATCGCACCACACACACTACCGTTCTCCTCCCATTATAACAACTGACTAGTTTGGATTTAAAAAATCCCAATGTTATGTACTCCTACTTCACTTGACTACGTTCTGTAGACTTTCTGTAGACTTTACATCTAGTCCGCTACAAATGATTCATTGTGTGCTTTTAGTTTGTAGTCATTTCTGAGTCATTTCTGTCCTTTTGGTACTTTAAAAGGACATTTCACCATGTTTTGCTAATCTTAATGTGTTAATGTCATTTACAAGGTTTTGAACACTTTCCTGCCTGGGGTTTTTATCTGTGTTATGTGTGTTTTTAGATTTTATCAGTGAGCCCAGTGCGTCTGATGTTAAAATAGAGTTTTAAGTTACCGGTATAAGTACCTGTATAGGAAGGAATCCCTATAAGCTTTGCCATTGGCTGGAGGAATATAATAAGTGCCTTGCTGAGCTTTTAAAGGGCCACTGCAGCTCATAGATAGATACTTGATATGTTAATATAATAGTAGATAGATACTAGATATTATAAAGATACAGGTGGGCAAAAAGTATTTGGTCAGCCACCAACTGTGCAAGTTCTCCCACTTAAAAAGATGAGAGAGGCCTGTCATGTCCATCACACGTATACCTCTACTATGAGAGACAAAATGTGAAGAAAAAATCCAGAACATCATATTGTCTGATTTTTAAAGAATGTATATGCAAATTACGGTAGGGTCCATTTGGTTTACATTTGTATCCTCTCAGCAAAATTTTGAAAATGGGTGGAATTCCCCTTTAAATTATTAAGATCTTTGATGTCATATTCGAAAGAATAATTCAAGATTTCAATTCAAATATCGCAAAAAATAGCTGATCTACAAGCGCAAACCGTGTCGCACTGTGCCACCTTTTGAGCTTGTAGATCAGCTGTTTTTTGATACGCCCCTCTGGAGAAAATCATATTGTCTGATTTTTAAAGAATGTATATACAAATTACGGTGAAAAATAAGTATTTGATCAATAACAAAAGTTCATCTCAATACTTATATAGCCTTATATACCCTTTTTTTTGGCAATGACAGATTTCAAACGTTTTCTATAAACCTTTACAAGGTTTCCACACACTGCTGATGGTGTGTTGGTCCATTCCTCCATGCAGATCTCCTCTAGAGAAGTGATGATTTGGGGCTGTCGCTGGGCAACATGGACTTTCAACTTCCTGAGGTCAACTCTGGGGTTGACCTGGATCTGGAGATTGGCTAGGCCACTCCAAGACCGTGAGATGCTTCTTACAAAGCCACTTCTTTATTGCCTGGGCGCGGTGTGTTTGGTCTCGTGGTCATGCTGAAAGACCCTTGCCAAGTTTCATCTTCAATGACCTTGCTAATGGAAGGAGGTTTGGAGGAGAAAGTATGCTGAGTTGCATCCATAGTACACCATGCCTACTGTGAAGCATGGGGGTGGAAGCATAATACTTTAGGGCTGTTTTTCTGCAGAGGGACCAAGACGACTGATGTATGTAAAGGAAAGAATGATTGGGGCCATTTATCGTGAGATTTTGAGTGAAAACCTCCTTCCATCAGCAAGGTCATTGAAGATGAAACTTGGCAAGGGTCTTTCAGCATGACCACGAGACCAAACACACCGGCCAGGCAACAAAGAAGTGGCTTCGTAAGAAGCATCTCAAGGTCCTGGAGTGGCCTAGCCAATCTCCAGATCTCAAACCCATAGAGAATCTTTGGATGGAGTTGAAAGTCCATGTTGCCCAGCGACAGGCCCAAAACATCACTGCTCTAGAGGAGATCTGCATGGAGGCATGGACCAACACACCATCAACAGCGTGTGGAAACCTTGTGAAGATTTACAGAAAACGTCATTAATGGTCTCGTCAGTTGTATAAATAGTACAGCACTTAAATAGGGTATAAATGCCACTGCATTACCTATTCTCACATTACTCCACATATTTACTTTACATGTACAAACTGTAAATTATGTTTAACAGACATGGCCGTACACAACGCGCTCAAAACCCCATGCCTCTTCTCATTCTCTTTCTCTCATGCATCCAGGGGCGAATGTAATTTCCCAATTGGGAGAGGGGCAGGAGAAAATGGTATGGGTGCGACTTCATCGCCTGTGTTCATCGCCCGTGTCTTGGGTGGCGATGAAGTCACACCCATACCATTTTCGGTTACAGGACTTTTATTAGGCAAGTAAAGAGTCAATAACATCAGTTGTTGTTGAAGTTGCAACAGACACGCAGCATGCATAAAGCTAAAGGTCTGACTCAGAGAGTTTTCTGTTTTGAATGATGAAATGCTGTTTGTATAGTGGTGCCACAACTGTAGTAATTTGGGTTGTTTGCATGGCATCATGTTTGGTGGGGCAGACTGCCTAGATCTGCCCCTGCATGCGCTGTAAGCATGCAAGGCTCTAAATAAAACATGATCTAAATGGTGCCATCCAAAAAGAAATCCTCAGTTGACCCCCAGAAATAATAAATGACTTCAAAGTGCACGGCCACACATGCACGCGCCCACGTCCGTACGCATACACATGCTTGTGCGCGCGTGTGCACGCGAGCACAAAGACCCCGACTGTTTTCACCAAGAGGAAATGCATTGGTCACCATTATTTCCTCCCCAAAAGGCTGTGCTTTCATCTTGCACTCTGCAAACCGTCCTTATCTCCTCCTCTCTAATGCAGGAGGAGAGCTGGACGCGTCTCATCCTGTTTCCGTGTGTGCAGGGCGGATCTAGGCATGGGCATGGGGGGCAATGCCCCCCTAAATACCCAGTCTGCCCCCCCAAACACGATGCCACAACCCAAGATATTTCAAATTAAAGTGCTTATATTTAAAATGATTTGAAAGACTACTACTGCTACTAACTACAATTTTGGCACCACTAAAACAACATCATTTTATCAATGAAAACAAAACTCTGAGTCAGACCTTTAGCTTTATGCATGCTGCGTGTCTGTTGCAACTTCAACAACAACTGATGTTATTATTGATGCTTTACTTGACTAATAATAGTGCTGTAACCGAAAATGGTATGGATGCGACTTCATCGCCCGTGGCGCGAAGTGACACGGGCAATGAAGCTGCACCCATACCATTTTCTCTTGCCCCTCCAACATGTTCTCTTGCCCCCCCCCCCCCCCCCCCCCCCCCCAAATGGGACATGTTACATCTGCCTGTGTGTGTGTGTGTGTGTGTGTGTGTGTGTGTGTGTGTGTGTGTGTGTGTGTGTGTGTGTGTGTGTGTGTGTGTGTGTGTGTGTGTGTGTGTGTGTGTGTGTGTGTGTGTGTGTGTGTGTGTGTGTGTGTGTGTGTGTGTGTGTGAGAGAGAGAGTTCTTACCACCTATGCGGCCAGGAGGGGCAAAATAAATTTTGAGCCCTGACCTAGGTCGCGACCGATGCTTGAAAAGGACAGATGGTAACCCAGTTTCCAACTGCCCCAACCTTTTTAGAAAAAATAAAAATAAAAACTCGGGTGGAGGGTGCTAGCCCTGCCCCGACATTTTTCTAAATTGCTAGCAACCTTCCTAAAATGTTACAGTCGTGACCGATTGTAACCGTTGTCCATAGAACACTTTATTAGAACTTTATTTTCATTAGACCATCACTAAAGATTGTTGCTCAATGTTAATTTTTTAATAAAAAATATTTCTCATCACAATACATTGAAGTACAGCAATACATGGCTTTTTAATATTTCATCATTGCTTTTCACAAAAAAAAAGAGATTTCAAGAGGGTTGGGGCTATCCTCGGGGCAAAATTGGTGATGTGATTTTTGTCTATCACGCTATCACTAAACATGGGTGAAATTTACCCAAAACCTTCCTGGAGGAAAAAAAAAGTAGGGGTGTGTGTGCAGCAACATTTCCGCAGCAACATTTCCACATCAGCAACATTATGAAAATTGCAAAAATATAATCTCCCATGTTCAGGCCTCTAGGGTTGAAACGGGTCGGGGGGTAAGGTTAGGGTTAGGTTCAATTGCAACCGATTTCCCTAACAGTCAAGCTTTCTCAACTCGCTGTTTTCTGCGAGACATTCTGTAACTCTATAATTAATAACTATAGAGCAGGGGTTTTCAACAGGTTGTCCGGGGACCACCAGTGGTCCTTGAGAAGGTTCCAGGTGGTCCTCAGGCTAAATGATGGAAAGTTGGTTAACCAGATGTAACTCTTGAGAATGTAAAAATGAAACCAAATGGACCCTTGCGGGTCCATTTGGTTTCATTTTTACACTCTCAAGAGTTAAAATATTCATCATCTGAATTAGCACCGCTTAATCAAGAAGTCTACACTGTTGGCAAAATACAGCCTGGAATTGTGAACAAAACCAAAAGAATTCTTTAATTTTAGGTCTTTGGTGTGAAAATATAATCAAATGGTGGTCCGTGGCTCAAATGCTGAATAAATGGTGGTCCCTGGAGTCAAAAAGGTTGAAAACCCCTGCTATAGAGAGATAATTGACCTCAAAGACTTCATGTCACCAGTGGTTACATTTGGTCTCAAACTATCAATCATTCATCTGGTGGTCCTTCTGTGACCCCTGCTGAGGTCCCAGGTTCCTGCACTGAGAACCACTGCCCTATTTAGAATGCATGGAAATCCGGATTCCCCCGGAAATTAGGCTGAGGTCAGACCTAATAACAAACCCATCAATTCCAGTAGAGCCTATGGTTAAGTTATGTAGATTACCATCCTCTATACATTATGGTTGAAGTGGTTATTAGCCATGCCGGATTAGTAAATGAAACACCCCCCCGGCCTCTTTAATTGTCAGTGGAGATGATCTCTGTACTGTGTGTGCATGTGGAAAATAAGCGGAGCCGAGCGTAGGAGTGGGTTTAGGAGTTCAGTCACACTCGCACCCAAAACTAAGGATTTTCACTTTTTAGGAAAGCGAACTTGCAAAGCCTGGGTCAAAATTACTTATTATTCTACATTTTCTAATTGTGAGAATTACGTAATTCAGTTGTTTAAGTATAATTGAACTCTTGAGAGCATAAGATGAAACCCATTTGGATTCATTTTCTGCTCTGCTGCTACAGTTCTACAGTACAGAGTTACAGATCTAATGAAAAAGTGCCTGCTGGTAGAGCCTAAAATCGCCAGTAAGTAGAACCTCTTTACCAAATCTCTCTCCCTCTCCACTGTTAGGATATGTTTATAGCTAGCATGTAGCCTAGTGCGCGCATACGTGCGTGTGTGTGTGTGTGTGTGTGTGTGTCAGACAAAGGCATGCGTGCAGATGCACGCTTTTGTGCGTTGGCCAGCGCAAATGTGAACCCAAGTGCGCGTTTAATTGGCAGCTACTGGTGCTTCTCCTATGGTGTGCTTGTGTAAGTGCGGAGCAAGTTAATGGTGAGCCCCCCTGGTGTGCACACGCGGCACTACTGGCACTCAATACCCGTTATAGAACGCCGCGTGCGACGGAAGGAGGAGGACAATATAGGCGGCGGCGCGTGAGGTACCAGTACTGTAGTTCCTCGCCAACCACACCCACATGGGTCCTTTAATTGCGTCGCGAGGCGTGCAAGGGATAATCGCGGGGTGTGTGTGTGTGTGTGTGTGTGTGTGGGTGCGGGTGCGTGCGGGTGCGTGCGCGTGAGGGGACTGTCAAACCCCCGGCGGAACAATCCGGCGCTGACAACTTTAATTGGTAGTTGTCTTGTATATCCCTGTCTTCATTAGCAGCCCCAAGACTGCCTCCTTTCTCCTCCCATATAAATGCACGCGTGAGAGGGCACCGCGCTGCCCTGCACGCGCCTGTGCACAAGCGCTATATTACGCACGCTCGTGCGCAAACACACAGCCACTGTGAAAAGGTCATTAGTTGTGCGGTTTGTCAAATCATCTACAACCCGCAGGTGTTTGAAAGGAAACACACACACACACACACACACACACACACACACACACACACACACACACGCACACACACACACACACACGCAAAACAGCTCCTATAGGTGCTTTAATTCGGTGATATTTTGTGAATCGCTGTGTGTGTGCAATGCACAGTTCGGTGCGTGCAGGAAAGATGCAATTACACGAGTAGAACAGTGGTAATTCTCTTTTCACCGCCATTGAGTACTTTTTTTTAAATGTCGTCGCTTCAGACTTACAATGTGTAATTAGTACCACCGGGCCGAAAGGCTGGCGGGACCCTTTTGTTTTGTGTGTGTGTGTGTGTGTGTGTGTGTGTGTGTGTGTGTGTGTGTGTGTGTGTGTGTGTGTGTGTGTGTGTGTGTGTGTGTGTGTGTGTGTGTGTGTGTGTTCACGTGAAGTCTTCATTTGTTGGAAAAAAAAGAAATATCAAGCAATATCCTACCACAGTATATTACCACCCTCGTAAACCCTCCCATTCCACCCACCCACCCACCCACTCTGCATTTGACTGGGGGTGTGTTGGTATTATCTGCTCGACAATAATAATCTACAAAAAGCCTATGCAATAATTCTGTCGTTGAATATTAATCCTCCCTGCCAACCCGCTCTCATCATCAACCTGGATCCCCCAAACCTCCATAGACGACTAGAGAGGCGTAAGAAAGGGGAAGAAAGAAAGAAAGAGAGAAAGAAGGCGCAGTCAGACGAGATGAAAGAAAAACAAAGGCAGTAGAAGAAAGGGGGAAAGATAATAGAAGGAATATGGGGGAGTGGGCGCGTTTCATTTAGTTGTCATTTTGGGTTTGAAGGGGCTCCAGTTCTTCGTGAAGGAATGGAGTTTTTCTTTCTTTTTTTAAAGAGAGAATCTCATCTTTTCAACTTTAACAATATTAATATTTCTTTTAAGCTGGTTATTGTGTGAGGGTGGGAGACATAAAGCCGACAGGGTTGTGAAGTCTGAAATATGCCACTTGCTATACATTTCTCTGTGATCCAGTTCAATTATTAATTGAAATGTAACGGTGCATACAGGTTTGGGGTTTATGTACGTGAGTCTGGGGTTCCGTTTTTTTCACCCAAAACAGCCTGGTATTTGTATGCAGAACCCTGTATAGGCTTGGTACAAATGAAGACTTACCGCTGTATGCCCACTGAAGCCTAAACAACCACTCAGATCATTTGTTTCCACGCTCTCTCACGATTAAGGCCATCTCAACTGCAATACTAGGAATGTCCACCCTTCCCCCTGTTCTCCTCGCCCATCTCAGTCTTGTGGGAATCGAACCCCCAACCTCCCAGTCTCAGGTCGGACACCCTACCCACAAGGCCACTGCAAGCATGGCACTAGACTGTAGACGCCTGGGATTAGACCGCTTCGGTGGCTGTCCAGTGAGGGAAGGGAATTAATGCAGGACCCAAGGGGGATGAATAGGATTATGGACACATGAGTAATACTTCCTAATTTCAAATTCACACAATTAACGCTGAACTAATGATGAAAGTCATACATTAGGTCGTCATGAATTTATAGTGAATTCGTCATTAGCTCCTCCTAATGAGGAAGTCACCATGACTTTTAATGTAATGTATGTATATGAAATGTTTCTGCATTACACAAAGCACATTGCCCACTTCCCATCATTATAGCAGTGATTTATGCATTTTACAAGTATTGGTAATTGTATTGCACTCACTCTGTCTGTCCCTCTGTCTTGTGAATCACCGTAATAATCTCAGACCCCAGGGACGGATATAACTTGTCCCATTTGGGGGGCAGCAAGAGAACATGTTGGAGGGGCAAGAGAAAATGGTATGGGGGCGGCTTCGCACCCATACCATTTTCGGTTACAGGACTTTTATTAGTCAAGTAAAGCATCAATAACATCACTTGTTGTCAAATATCTTGGGTTGTTTTGCATGGCATCGTGCCGATCAGAGACTCAACAAGCAGAAAGGTGACCTCCATCCTGTTTTGTTTGTATTTTTAAAATCCTAGTTGTTATCCCAGTAAGCACGAACGTCGAGGGGTGGGGAAAAGTTAGACAATTTGAGGTGGGGCCACTAAAAGATTAATGGTTTAATGTTTTATTTGTGTTTATTATAATTATTGTTTAAATCACTATATTAGCTGAATAAACCAATTAAACATAAAAAAAGAGTTTTCTTCTGTATTCTGTGGGTCGTCTTACCCATTACAAAAGACACATTTGTGTAATGCTCCACTCGACTTGTCCCACACATGCAACACTTCTGTCTGTCAAATGAACAGTTTGGATCTGGGCAACCTGCTGTCCTTTACATTATACAACCACAGGTATACAGAAAATACAATTGCAGTATACGCAATGAAAAACAATTGCTATATATATCACATGAAAATATAGGCAGGGAATTTCATTGGGGGTAAAATACCTTCTCATAATCGGGACAATACTGTATTTAAACCCCGCTTTTTATTTTCTATTCAAAACATTGCTACCATAACTAAGGCACACAAAAATGTAGTATTGATACAATTGATTATTTTGTACAGCAAAACGATTTGAGTCACTACATCAGTCTGTCCCACACCAGCTCTCAGACTCATTCCACCCCATTTATTCATTATAAATAGAACCTTTTGTGTTTCTTTTCTTTCCCATTCCTATTCCCTTGATTTGGCCCACAGTTGGAACCTTGGAGCAGCAGAATCCTAGCCCCACCGCCAGCCAGTCAAGAAGCAGAAGGTGTGCGGCCTGGTGCAGACCTGGCTCAGGGAGTAGGACGCCCCTGCCTTGCATAGTCTCGAGTCTAGCTGCAGGGAGACATCCCCGACCACGGCCCCACCATCCGGAGATGTTCTGGGATCAAAGGGGTGGAACATCAAGGAAGGACGGATCCCAGCTGATGACCCTGACAGCTGCTACTCGTAATGCTCAGACCATCCATCCACTTACAGTAGGAACACCACCAAGAGGAGGAGCTTGCAACATCTTTTGTTGAAGGTACACTACTAAATACTGACTTTAGGGTGTATGCTCTACTGTTGCGTTACGATTTTCAGACTAGCGCACACTAGAGCAGTGGTTTTCCACCCTTTTGATACCAGGGCCCACTACTTACTCAGATTTTGAGCCACGGACAACCATTTGATGAATGGCCCCACAGACCCACAATTAAAGGTTTATTTCGCTTTTGTCCACAATAACAGGCTGTATTTGGGAAACAAAACAGGCAAACATAGTTACACCTGGCTAACCAACTCATCATTTAGCTGGGGACCACTCTCAAGGGCCACTGGTGGTCCCCGGACCACTGGTTGAAAGCCACTGACTAGAGGAAGGAGTATCCAGCTGCATTTTGTAATATTTGGTTCTATAGTTTTGTATCTATATGTGTGACAGGGTGATCCAACCCAGTCACTGTTTGCTCATTCATTGCCTTTCAGTAGCACACACTGGGTAGATAGTGTATGGATAAACAAAATAACAAAGTACAATCTGCAAGGGATTTATTGAGTTTTGTGACTTTAAAAGTAGGGAGCCGCACAGATGAACACTAAGTGGTCCAATTTGGGACAAACCAACTCCATGTCTGTGGGCAGGGAGGGAGTATAGTTTGTGTCACAGAGAAATACTGGACTCTAAGAGACTATAAGAAGGCTTTGGGGGGAAAGCAAAATACCTAAGAAAGTTCTAGGTACAAATGACTGAAATTATGTAAACAGGGTTTTGTACCAGTTTTGAGCTATTGTGACATGTCGTAGATTATGTTGACCCCTTTCCATTTGATCGTGTCTAGTGGGTGGAGCCGTGTGGTATATATAGCTCAGAAAATGGCATTGTCAGTCAGTTTGCTGTCAGCTGCTGTCTGGTGTTGGAGGAGAGTTGTTGGTCTCCTGTTTTTCCATGTTGACACTTAAAAATAAAAACCTGTTAAACTCTGCCCAACTCTGCCTTAATTAATGGCATCTGCGATCTTGCGTCACACACAATACCCACCCCTGAACCATGGGTGATAGTTTGCATGTGAGTTTGTATTACATATTTTGTACCTTGTGTTCTTGTCATGTTTGTATGCAATTTTATTGCAGTAAATGATCATCGGTAACACTTTCTATGATACCCACATCTATAATGCATTATGAGGGCATTCATAGTGCATTATAATGCGTTCATAATGCTTTATAACTACACTCATAAGCACACATGATGCTTTCTTATGCACTATATCAACAGTCATACAACATTATAATGTCACTTATAATGCATTATAATGACTTGAGTCCAAATATTCTGTGGATGCTCTTGAATACCTATGAAGACCATATCTATAACGCATTATGAGGGCACTCATAGGGCATTATAATGCACTCTTGACTGACTGCTTATAATACATTATGATTACCTATACACACAACTCAAGTCAACTGTAGTAACGACTCATAGTATGCTATAATAGCCCATGCAGTATCATGACTCATCATTGCATGTGTTAAGTAAAGTGACATACATATGGATGCATGTATAATAATGCATAATTCATCATAATGCTTCATTGTAGGGGCTAAGTAAAGTGTGATGCATTTTCATGCATTTAAAATAATCTATGCTGCATCTTGTGTGTAAGTGATTATTCTGCAAGACACAATAATACAGTAACATGTAGGTGTTGTAAGAATGAAAACTGAAGGCGCATGCATATTCAAAGAAAAATACCTAATAAATCTCTCATGTTTATTTAACCCAATGGGGGCAAAATTACATGCTTAAATGAATGAATCTCAGTATGGTTTGATATTAGGATATTAATGGACATCACAGAAGTGTAACAAGAAAGTTAAACATGGAATGTGCAAGACACATGTTCTGTCCAGCTTGCATCATAATTCACAATACAGGATATGGATTCAGAATTGCCTGAACAACTGGGCATAATACTCTGCATAAACAGAAATCACGACAACAGAAATTTGGTTTAAACAAATTAACACAAATGCATGACACCAAAGCGATCTGTGTCCAAAATAGCATTTTGTGATCACAGTGAGTTGGAATTAATCCTTAACATTTCTCACACAGTATACTATAAACCAAGTACAACCACAATATTTTGGAGACACAAAGCCACCTTCTCCACAACCAAATATCTCCTGGTCAAAATGCTACTGTATGTGTATAAATCAACCTACTTTCTGATATCTGACCTACAACAATACAAAACAAACACACAGGGTGAATCACAAGTTCTGTCCAGGCTACAGTGCATGCTGTATTGCTGTACCAACCACAATACAGCATGTACTCAGGGTTGCCAGATCGGAATGGTAGTTTCAAGCCCCAAGCGCAACTTGAAACCAACCCACTTCAATAAACACCAGCCCATTGCCACCAGATTTGACAAAGATAAAATTAATATCTATATGTGCAGCTACAAGCCACCCATTGAATAGATGGGTGTCCTGCGCTATGTACACACAACATGCTGTTGTTGGATCAAACATAATGTCCAGTAACTTGGTTACTGGACAGGACAGGATGTATCTTTCCTTGTCAAAACTCGTACCATGTAATGCCTTTATCGTTTTATATGGGTTTGTCCGATATGAGCTGTTTTCATTGGGTTGGTTTCAAGTTATGCTTGGGGCTGGAAACTGTCATTCTGATCTGGCAACCCTGAGTACATGTTGTGGTTGATACAAGCAGGACAGAACAGGTCACTCAATGTCTGTGTGTTTAAACAGTCTTGTTGCAGGTCAGATATCAGAAAGTGGGTTGATTTAGACACAAAGTAGCATATACTGTAACCAGGGGATATCTTGATAGTGGAAAAGGTGTCTGTGTGTCTCCACAATGTTTCGGTTGTACTTAGTAATAATGTTGTGCTTAGCACTCGGCAGGTTAGCTTAGCAGCTAAAGCTAACTTACAATAGTGATAGTGACTGCAGGGGCCCAATGTGTATTATGGTGTTTATGTCCAGTCAGTCAGGTAATGAGGAAACCATATCCTGTATTGTGTGAATTACTGGACTGAACATCTGTCTTATGCCTTGTGTGTTTAACTTTCTTGTTACAGCTCTGTGATTTCCAGTAAAATCCTAAAATCATACCACACTGAGATTCATTCATTTAAATGTTAACAGAGTACCATTTTCACCAATTGTGTGCTTTTTTATTTGAATATGCATGTGCCTTCAGTTTCCATTCTTACAACACCTACATGTTACTGTATTATTGTGTCTTGCAGAATAATCACTTAAGATGCAGCATAGATTATTTTAAATGCATGAAAATGCATCACACTTTACTTAGCCCCTACAATGAAGCATTATGATGAATTATGCATTATTATACATGCATCCATATGTATGTCACTTTACTTAACACATGCAATGATGAGTCATGATACTGCATGGGCTATTATAGCATACTATGAGTCGTTACTACAGTTGACTTGAGTTGTGTGTATACGTAATCATAATGTATTTTAAGCAGTCAGTCAAGACTGCATTATAATGCCCTATGAGTGCCCTCATAATGCATTATAGATATGGTCTTCATAGGTATTCAAGAGCATCCATAGAATATTTGGACTCAAGTCATTATAATGCATTATAAGTGACATTATAATGTTTCATGACTGTTGATATAGTGCATAAGAAAGCATTATGTGTGTTTATGAGTGTAGTTATAAAGCATTATGAACGCATTATAATGCACTATGAATGCCTTCATAATGCATTATAGATGTGGGTATCATAGAAAGTGTTACATGATCATCTTTGTACACATTGAAGAAGAGGCCCTGGTTCTCCCTGAAGTAAAGATTTCTATCTCTGTCCACTTCACCAGGGCCTGTACTGTGATGGAGCTTCTAGCCTCCCCTCACCACCAGACCGTCTTGAGTCGACTCAAACAACACATATTCAAGGACCCTCTGCTGGAAAGTAAGTACTGATAATTTATTTTTTTATGAAACAGAATTGCCCCTTCTCACAACAGAGTTTAGTCACTGTCCAATGCCAATCCGAATAGTTTAGCAACTGTCGCTATGCAGATCAAGTTTCCTGGTCAAGCTTTGCATTTCTAACGTGCCTATTGGACAAGGCTGGATTGGGGAGGGACTTAGGAGGTTTGTTTTGTCCATAGGTGCCCTTTGAGATTAGTTTTGAAGGAGTCAAGGGATTTGCATGTCTTAATGACTGTAGGGCGTTCTACATTTTGATGGCATTGAAGTGAAGGCAATGAAGTCTCTTGTTTGTGCCAAATCTGGGTTGCACATGGTTTGTTGCACTTCTACTGGTGTTGTGGGATTGGACTTCATTGACAGTATTTTGGTAATGTGTCAAATCTTGTAGACCTTTAAAGAACAAATACATTTGATTATACTTTCATCAATCATTTTCCTTATGCACTACATCAGTGGTTTTCAACCAGGGGTTTCGGCGACCGTCTATTAACTTTTTAACATTGCTCCTGCTGATCACAAAGATATGAGACTCATAAATCCAAGTCCAATTTGTATTATATTAAGCTCTATTTTCTAAGCGCTGTATCATTTTCGGACGTTTTTGGCACGTTGTCTTGCGCGACTGCCGACCAGCAACCAGGGGGGCTCCATAGAGCAGCAAATAAGTTAAAGGGGAATTCCACCCATTTTCAACATTTTTTTCTGAGAGCGTACAAATGCAACCAAATGAACCCTAGCGGGTTCATTTGGTTCCATTTGTACGCTCTCAGGAAGAGAAATCCATTAACATGGTGAAAATACATCTTGATGATGTCATCAAGATGTTTCACCATGTTAGTGGTTTTCTTCAGACCGCCATTTCTTGGGAACACAGAACTTTTTTTTTTATCATGGGTACCCAACACCTCTAGGGTATACTAATGACATATTGGAATGTTGAAAATGGGTGGACTTCCATTTAATGACATTATTATTAACAGCATATTCCTTCAAAAGCGTATTTACTCCTGGGTTGAGCGGCAGTGAGTATACTGTAGGTCAGTGCTTTGAAGCCCTGCAGTGGAGCAGAATATGACCAGTAGCATATAACATTCATTACTGTACCATTACATCTGCACAGGGGCGGATCTAGGCATGGGCATGGGGGGGCAATGCCCCCCTAAATGCCCGGTCTGCCCCACCAAACATGATGGTAAGCAAAACAACACATGATATTTCATAATCAAAGTGTCTGTATTTATAAGGATTTGAAACACTACTACTGCTACTAATTGAGTACAGCTGTGTCAACAGCATTTCATCAGTGAAAACAGAAAACTCTCTGAGTCAGACCTTTAGCTTTATGCATGCTGCGTGTCTGTTGCAACTTCAACAACAACTGATGTTATTATTGATGCTTTACTTGCCTAATAAAAGACCAGTAACCAAGGCTTCAACCTATATATGCCGCACCAGGGGTATATATATAATGTGCAGTATGCGGCATTACGGTCGGCTTCCTGTGTCAATATGAAGAGCTTTCTGAGAGCCTCCTACCCCCACCCCCCCCATGAGTCGCTGTGTGCCACTTGCTGCTGATGGCACACCGCCCACCACAGGTGGTGGGTGAGAGGGTGAGAGAGAGAGAGAGAGAGAGAGAGAGAGAGAGAGAGAGAGAGAGAGAGAGAGAGAGAGAGAGAGAGAGAGAGAGAGAGAGAGAGAGAGAGAGAGAGAGAGAGAGAGAGAGAGAGAGAGAGAGAGAGAGAGAGAGAGAGAGAGAGAGAGAGAGAGAGAGAGAGACATGCATTATTGAGGGGAGCTTAAGGGACAGAGGTAAGAGTGGATTAGAACGATATTAACCTCCAGAGGAGGGGATGGAGGAGAAAAAAAAGAGGGGAGAGGGATGACATGACGAGGATCACCCCTTGGCCATTTAAACTGCTTTAATTAAATCCCGGATGAGGAGGCCAACACTCAGACACACAGAGAGAGAAAGAGAGAGAGAGATGAAGAGAGGAGGAAGAAGAAAGAGATGAAAATGAGAAAAAAGCTATAGCTTCATCGTCAAAGAGACTGATTGGCAAAATAGAGAATAGGAAATGGCCTGGGAAAGAAAGAAGGGAGATGATAGGAGTGTGTGTGTGCGTGCGTGCGTGCGTGCACGCGCGCGTGCGTGTGTGCGTGTGTGTGCATGTGTCCAAGTGTTTTAGCCCATTCAGAACTGAAAAAAATTATAAGAAATTGTGCCACATTTTCACCATTTTCAAAAATATCAGATCTACAAGCTCACAGCGCGCCACTCCGTGGCACGCTATGAGCTTGTAGGTCTGATATTTTTCAATACTTAATTTTTCAATACCTGATAAAGTAATTTTAATGATGCTATGTAGTGCTAAATAATGCTAATGCTAAGTATTGTTAATAATACCAAGTGATGCTAAAAATCACCAAAAGGCGTACCCGCCCAATGTGCATTAGAGAGCGAGTGGTGAATGCTCGCCAAAGCCTCCGACTGCGATGGGGCCGACTAATGAGTTAGCCTCTTGCCATGCCGGTCACATGCACGTGTGCTGTGCACGGCGGCTCTGACAGGGACCGGTGGCGCTGCGGCGGTGGCGGAAGCGGCGGTGGCTGACAGGGACCGGTGGCACGCTGATAAATCAGCAGCAGAAATGAGATTTTATAAAGAGCTGATCTCCATATCAACCCCCTGCCTCCTCCTGGCTTCCGCCTGGGACGACCGGCTCCACACGCCTCCACACCTTACTCCATGGAGCTCAGGGGGTGGATGGAGTTATGCTGGCCAAAATTAACTTTTTTCTTTGTTTTTTCTTTCTTTTTTTTTGCAATTTCTTGTTTTTATAGTTGTCAGGGGCTTAGATCTGTGGTTTTCAACTTTTTTTGTTGTTGTTGATAACGGGTCCCACTATTTATTCAGCATTTTCACCCCACAATCCCAAAACTAAAGATTTCTTTTGCCTTGTCCACAATTCCAGACTGGATTTTCGCGAACAAAGCAGGCAGACATACAGTAAATCAAAAAGTAAATCTAAATTCTCTAATTATCTAGACGTTATAATTAAGTGAGCTAATTTGGATGATGAATATTTTAACTCTTGAGAGTGTAAAGAATGAAACCAAATGGAATGGTTTCATTTTTACGCTCTCAAGACATCTGGTTAACCAACTTAGCTGGGGACCACCTGGAACCCTCTCCCCACCGGACAACTGGTTGAAAACCAGTGTCTAATGGCGGCTCTTCTACATATAGACTTCTACTGAGAATGGTCTAATGGCGGCTCTTCTACATAGACCTCTACTGAGAATGGTCTAATCGAGGCTCAACAAATAGGCAGTCCTGGACCTGAAATAGGCAGAAATGCATTGGACTCAGGCAACAACTTTAATGATCTAAAACCCCTTTATTTTCAACTGTTTGTAGTAAATAGTTCATTATTGAGCTCTCTCTCAATAATGCATCTCTCTCTCTCTCTCTCTCTCTCTCTCTCTCTCTCTCTCGTGGCACCTGTGGTCGACTGCGTGCTACAGTATATACACTATATACATATACTATATAACTAAATACATCTACTCAAGTAACACGTTTAGGTCTTTAGGCACTTTTACCTGAGTATTTCCCATTTCAAAGTTCAAACACATCAAGCCCCCGAAACGAAAACGGCAGGATGAATTCCTCTGCCTCCGCTTTGCACCCATTGAAGTTGTGAGGGCAGGCAGCCATTAGCAGGGTCTAGCGCTCCACACAAAAGGTGTGCGCTGCCCTCCATGTACCACGCCTGTAATCTGTTGAAGCTATTATTGATTTTTCCACCGGGCCGAGTTTCCAGCGGTGTTTACTGTATGTTCTCCAGGCCCCGGCGAGGGAGAGAGAGGGGGGAGAGGAGGAGAGAGATCAGGGGCGGTTCTAGGCATGGGCATGGGGGGGCAATGCCCCACTAAATGCCCAGACTGGCCACTGCTACTGCTACTAACTAACTACAGCTGTGTCACCACTAAACCAACAGCATTTCATCATTGAAAGCAGAAACCTCTCTGAGTCAGACCTTTAGGTTTATGCATGCTGCATGTCTGTTGCAACTTCAACAACAAGTGATGTTATTATCGATGCTTTACTTGACTAATAAGAGTCCTGTAACTGAAAATGGTATGGGTGCCGCCCCCCTACCATTTTCTCCTGACCCCCCCCCCTCCAATTGGGAAATGTTACATCCGCCCCTGAGAGAGATGAGAGCTGCATTTCACAAAAGACCTCGGCCGTACAGCTCGGCTCGGCGCAGCGGTTGCACTGCACGCACGCACGCACCATTTGGAAGCAGACAGAGAGGTCGAAATAGATAAAAAAGCAAGTGAGAAACGATGCTAGTTATTCAGTTAGAAAGCCCTGCACCGGCACGACCCCGACCCCATTCAGCACAGCTCTGTATAGCAGTGACCACAGTATTGGACATATCCCATCACAGTACCGGACATATAACCTGACTGTGGCATATATGTGGTTATATATGACACGGATACAGTATGTTCTACTGTATATATCCACACATATGTGCAAATATGTACCTGATTATTGCATATATGCAACATATACAGTATGATGCATATATTAGCATGTACTGTATGTACATACAGTATATTTTCTTTCCATTTGAGATAAGAATAGCATAGTCCCGACCCTAGTAGAGATGGCAGATATTATCGGCCCTCGATATTATCGGCCGATAAAAGCTTTCAAATTTCATATCTGAAAATATCGGTATCGGTATTTACAAACTGGAAATTATGACTATTTACAGAGATGTAGACTCAGTGCTACGGTCATGTTTATACCATTACCTTTGTACTTTACTCAAGTAGGCTACATGTTGAATTTATAGTTGTATGGAGTATTTCTAGGCTATAACATGAATTCGTATTTATACTAAATGTTTATTTATATTAAATATTTGTATAGTAATAGTTTTTGTTATTTTTCCACCACTGGAGGCCGCATATATCGGTATCGGTTGATATCGGTTGATATCGGTATCGGGAATTAGAAGTTGGATAATATCGGGATATCGGATATCGGTAAAAAAGTCAATATCGGGCATCTCTAGTCCATAGTTCTCTAGGGTTGTTTTGTTACTTGTGCGAGTGCGAGTGTGTGCGTGTGTGTGTGCGTGCGCGTGTGCGTGTGTGTGTGTGTTATGTTATGTTATGTTATGTTATGTCAAAGAGATTGGTTGGTTGTGGGCAGGGTGAGCAGGTGGGAAACCTGCCCATCGATTGCTGAGATTATATATGTTGGTGTAAATAAATATCCTATGTGTCGCTACTTGTGCTCTCCTCGCAAGTTGGCACTCGACTAGTTCAGTTCCAGTTACTTGCGTGAGTGGAGCAGGCGCAGGTCGGTTTCCGGTTGTTGGTCGTTGCGTCAGTTATGCATAACGTTCGCGTGAATAGAATTGCATGGACAAGCACATCCTCCTCTTAGACTTTGAAGTGAATGTAATCGTTACAAAAGTGTCGTCTTACTTTTACATTATCTGTTAGGTCCCCCCAAAAATTGTTTAGTGTCATTTTTTTTGTCACGACCTGAGTTGTCTTTGTCTGCGGCGTAAATATATTTTTTTTTATATCAATCCCTTTTGAAAAGTCTGAGAAAAATGAATGGGAAATTCACTTCCTGGAACAAGCATCTTTTTTTGAAAGAAAATCAATGTGCCATTTGTTGTTGAGAATATCTGGAGGAGTAAATCTGTGTTGTGTCAGTGTTTTGTTGTCACTTTTTGGAAACCATGTAATTTAGGAGGTAAAACGCTTCATCACTTATTATTTCAACCACCCCATGTGGGCCTCCTTATATAATCACAAAGCTCTCACTGGCAGCAATTTTACGGATATGATACTTAAACTTAAGTAGATTTGTATTGTTATTATTATTATTATTATTATTATTATTATTATTATTATTATTATTATACAAAACGTCCACTTCAGCCCTCGTCCCGCGTTTTGGCCATTTGAAAATAGCTGATCTACAAGGTTACGATGTGCTGCAATTCACGATGCGACACATTGGGAACCTGTGATCTAATATGTTGTTCTTCAAAAGACTTAAAAAAATCTAAATGCATTCATAAAGAGTAGCCTACTCTCTGCTTTTGCTACTTTAAGTACATGTTGATCTCAATACTTTTGTACATACAGTACATACTTACTCAAGTAAGTTTAAGTTTAGTTTAATTCCAGACTTGTGCTTAGTATCAAAGCCTTTAGTGCAGTATTGGTACTTTTACTCTAATCCAAAACATGACTACCCACTGAGCAATAGTTGTAAATATCCATCTAAAATGGAATAAAAATAGTCTGTTTTTAGCAGTCCTAAAAAAGACTTCAAGATGAAGCTTACATTCTCACCTCAAAGAGTTGTTTTATACATAAACAGTCAGACCTATATTGAGATATCTGTGATATTCTGCATGTGGCTGAATGAGAGCAGTTTTCTGTTTAATGATGTCAATATACTAATTTTAATAGTCCTTTAACTTTACCTCCACCCCTTAAAGTCATTGGTATGCATGGAATCCACACCCCCTCTCAAAGAAGCCCAATGAAAGTGAATGAAAACAGGCAGATCAAGCATAGACAGGGAATAACAATGAGTTTGTTTTTTTGTTTTGTTTGTTTGTTTTTTTGTTTTGTTTTTTTGGTGGGGGGTTGACTTTTAATAGACAGTCATCATGGAAGCTGTACCAACACTAGACTAGATGTAATTCCATGCAGGGGTTTAGCCATAGCTATGGAGAGCATCCTGACATGGAAATAGAGTACATCATCATGAATCCACACTGTGACATAGTGGACATAGTGGTGGATTCAGTGGTGGTGTTGCAACCATGATGACGGTGCTGCTTCTTCACAGAATGTAGCAAATGCATTAGTATTTTATGTTTGTCTGACTGTGTGTGTGTGTGTGTGTGTGTGTGTGTGTGTGTGTGTGTGTGTGTGTGTGTGTGTGTGTGTGTGTGTGTGTGTGTGTGTGTGTGTGTGTGTGTGTGTGTGTGTGTGTTTGCGTGTGTGCGTGTGTGTGTGTGTGTGTGTGTGTGTGTGTGTTTGCGTGTGTGTGCGCGAGCCTTGCCTCTCTACAATATACATATATAAGTGTTTGCACATCTGAGTATAAGTGTGTTTGTGCGTGCATGTGTGTGCATGTCTGCATGGGTAAACAATATGGCTCTGGCAGATTTGATTGAATCTGATTCTGTGGTCCAAGGACAACAGCTCAATATCTATCAAGAGAGAAAAATGCTAGCCCCCCCCACCCCCCCTCGCTCTCTCACGCACGCACACACACACACACACACACACACACACACACACACACACACACACACACACACACACACACACACACACACACACACACACACACACACACGTGTGGCATGCACACATCCTTCCAGACAAACACGCTCAGGCAGATATGCACATACAAGGAGGGCGGTAATGGTTCCCTGGATCTGAGCAAAACAAGTGCAGTGATAATGGAGAGAGAGGTGGCCGCGATGAGTGCATTCTGGGAAAGGTGAAGGGTGCACACGTCTGGTAGACAGACTGGCTGGCTGGCTGGGTGGCTGGCACACAGGCTGGCTGGATGCCTGGCTGGCTGGTTGGCTCGCTGGTAGACTGGCTGGCTGGCTGGCTGGCTGGTAGACTGGCTGGCTGGCTGGCTGGCTGGCTGGCTGGCTGGCTGGCTGGCTCGCTGGTAGACTGGCTGGCTGGCTGGCTAGCTGGCTGGCTGGCTGGCTGGCTGGCTGGAGCCCTGGCTGGCTGGCTGGCTGGCTGGCTGGTAGACTGGCTGGCTGGCTGGTAGGCTGGCTGGCTGGCTGGCTGGTAGGTAGACTGGCTGGCTGGCTGGCTGGCTGGTAGGTAGACTGGCTGGCTGGCTGGCTGGCTGGCTGGCTGGCTGGCTGGCTGGCTGCCTGGCTGGTAGACTGGCTAGCTGGCTGGTAGACTGGCTGGCTGGCTGGCTGGTAGGCTGGCTGGCTGGCTGGTGGGCTGGCTGGTTGCTAGACTGGCTGGCTGGTAGACTGGCTGGCTGGCTGGTAGGCTGGCTGGCTGGTAGACTGGCTGGCTGGCTGGCTGGCTGGCTGGCTGGCTGGCTGGCTGGCTGGCTGGTAGACTGGCTGGCTGGCTGGTAGGCTGGCTGGCTGGCTGGCTGGCTGGTAGGCTGGCTGGCTGGCTGGCTGGTAGGCTGGCTGGCTGGCTGGCTGGCTGGCTGGTAGGCTGGCTGGCTGGCTGGCTGGCTGGCTGGTAGACTGGCTGGCTGGCTGGCTGGCTGGCACTGTCATTCAAGAAGGGAAACTTCACCCCCTTTTGCAAAGAATATAGAATATACAAAATATATGTTAATGACGTTTAGAAGATTTAGATCACTTTCCTGGAGGTATTTTATTCGTGCGATATGTCAGTGGTTTTCAACCAGCGGTCCGGGGACCACCAGTGGTCCTTGAGACTGAGAGGGTTCCAGGTGGTACTGAGACATTGTGCATTATGGAGAGATGGCATACCGGAAAACAGCAGCTACCAAAACTACTCTGCCACAGTCTTGAATTGTTCCGATCAACAGCCTGACTTTCTAGTCTAATCAAGTGTTCTTGTGGTAATGTTTCCATGATTGTCTGGCCTCTATGAGCGTATAGACTGCAGATATGACTGCAGAAAGACCCCTAAGGTACAATAATAGGCAAGAAAATGGAATGCAAGCTGCTATGATATAATGACTTTATAGTCTTTTTTCTTTGCTTTTCTTTTTTAAAGTCATATTACTTTTTTGTTTTAAATTCTTGTTTATTGCTCCTTCCTCTCACTTGCTTTCTTATTATTTTGAAGGTGGGGGAGGGCTTTGATTCCATTACCTTTCATGTATCATTGTTTGTGTCTCTTTCTGCATTATAATATTCCGTACAGTCTCCTCTCCATTTCCCCCCTTTATTTTTTTTTAAATATTATTCATTTCTGTCGTACATATCTGCATCTTTTTACCCCCCCCCCCCCCCCCCTTCCCTTTTTCTAATTCAGTCCAATCTGCATAATATGTATAACCATAAAAGCCCGGAGCCTCGGAGATGAAGCACATTATCCACGTCAATCACGTATTATGATCATTAAAAAAAAGAGGATACAGCTCGAGAGATGGATCTCCCCGTTGAGACAGGGCTGATGGATACATGATGGGATAACATACTATCGGGGAAGGAAACTGGAAGTGTTGCCGTGGATAATGATCCAAGGTACACATAGCATGTGATAGCAAGATTAAGATAAGCTGATCGATGGCCAGAGGGAAATTCACGGCCGTGTCGACTTCTTCTTCATCAGCCGTTGCTATTATAATTATTATGACACCATCTAGGCCCAGTGAAATGTTGTTTTTGTCTTCAGAGCAATGTTGCCAACTTGGCGCACTTGTTGCTATATTTAGCTTTTTTTTTCAGACCCCCCTAGCGCCAAAATTAGTGAAAAACTCCTGGCGGAAAATCTAGTGCTTTTTGGCTTTTGAGTTGGGGTGAAATTGATTGACCGGCGCCAGAGATAAAACCCTATTTTTTAAACATTTTTACTCCTATGACAGTGTTTTTCAACCAGTGGTCAGTTGGTTAACTAGCTGTAACTCTTTGAGAGCGTCAAAAATGAAACCAAGGGTCCATTTGGTTTCATTTTTGCACTCTCAAATATTCATCATGTGAATTATCCTAAGTCTACACACCTTCCAGGCAAGCATCTAGCGCATTCTAGTGCATTTTGGAAGTGCCACTAGTGCATTTTGGCTTTTGGCATTTGGCAACACTGCATTTAGAGTCGAAGCTCGGAACGGACAGACGGTCGGACAGACAGACAGACAAGTCACTGTCCCATGTCCGTGCCACCACTCAAAAAAGTAAGGGTGCAAATGATCCCTGCTAGTTTGTTCACTGTCCAATGACCATCCAAATATTGGCTAACAAATTAGTTCCAGGCTTTCCGTTTTTGCGCAAGGCGGACGAAAATGAGAGCCTGGGTGTTGACTGTTGAGGCAATACTTGGCCAAATAACAGCAATAGCAATAGTTCAGTACAGGCCAACATGAATTTGTTCTATTCTTTTAGAGCAGGGGTTTTCAACAGGTGGTCCGTAGACCACCAGTGGTCCTTGAGAAGGTTCCAGGTGGTCCCCAGGCTAAATGATGGAAAGTTGGTTGGTTAAAGTTGGTAAAAATGAAACCAAATGGACCCTTGTGGGTCCATTTGGTTTCATTTTTACACTCTCAAGAGTTAAAATATTCGTCATCCGAATTAGCAGCACTTAATTAAGATGTTTACACTGTTTTGTTTGCTAAATCCAGCCTGGAATTGTGGACAAAACCAAAAGAAATCTTTAATTTTAGGTCTTTGGTGTGCAAATGTCCTCAAATGGTAGTCCGTGGCTCAACTGCTGAATAAATAGTGGTCCCTGGAGTCAAAAAGGTTGAAAGTAGGAGTTAAATGGGTCCCGGGCGTCGTGTCCGGTATATTTCTTGGCTGCATCATGGCTCACCTACAGTAGGTTAGTGCACTGAACTGTATCAACACCAGTAACGCTCCTACAGCCCCGCCCACCCTCTCTCTCTTTCTCTCTCTCTCTTTGAAATCAAGAAGAACGGCTTGCGTGATTGAACTCCTGTCTTTCATTTCTCCCCCTTCAGTGGTTTCCCTCTGATTGAATGTGTTTTATCTATTCATGCGGGGGACAGAGGTGAAGAGAGGGAAGGGGTGGCGGTGTGCCCTGATGAAAGCGCTCTTTCACTCCGTCGCTCTCCCGGCTCTCGTTCTGTCTATCATTTTGTTTGAGTCGTCTCATCAAACCCCTCTGAATAGCAGGCGTAATGCTATCTCCTGCACCCCCCCCACCCATTTCCATGATCACCTCCCCCCTCCCCACACACACACACGCTCAATCCAAATACTACTGGTATCTATACCTACTACTAGTCTTGACAGCCAGGCTTTCATTTTTTGCTTGCGTTGCTCAAAAAACGAAAGCCTGGACTAAATCCTTAGCCTGCACTGCAGCCTAGAAGTGGGAGTCAACCTTTCGGGGTGGGCGTGGCTCCGAATGATGTGACGTAGCAATAGAGCTGCGCAGTGACGTCACCGCCCCTGTTCCGGAAGTCTTTTCCCCATTCATTTTTCTCATAGACTTTTCGAAAATAATCATGACAACAAACACAATATCGTCATATAATATATAATTGGGAAGAAGTAGAAAACGCCATGATACAAGACTTTTTGTTTCGTTTTTCATCTTAGAAATTATTTTATTGTCCCAAAAGTTTGTGTGTGTCATCATGATTCGTCACGACTCGAGTTGGTTTTGGCCGCGGCGTAATCGTCTTGATATAAATTATTTTCGAAAAGTCTATGAGAAAAATGAATTGGGAAAAGACTTCCGGAACAGGGGT
Organism: Benthosema pterotum; assembly: GCA_039105355.1. Classification (NCBI taxonomy): domain Eukaryota; kingdom Metazoa; phylum Chordata; class Actinopteri; order Myctophiformes; family Myctophidae; genus Benthosema; species Benthosema pterotum. Next base: position 12,383,231 of record CM076987.1, read on the forward strand.
GGTGACGTCACTGCGCAGCTCTATAGCAGTGGAGGGGCGGGGGATGACGACACGTTGGTGAGATCAAAGCATATATACAGTATGTCACAAAAGTAAGTACACCCCTTGCATTTTTTCAAATATTTATTGATAGATCTTCCTGGGAAAACTTTGACGAAATGACACTTCAGTACAATATAAAGTAGCCACTGTACAGCTTGGAAAATTCTGTAAATTTCATTTTTTCATCAAAATAACTGAAACACAGCCATTAATGTCTAAACTGATGGCAACAAAAGTAAGTACACCCTTCAGTGAAAGTGTCCAAAATTGGGCCTAAGTCGCCCAAGTAGACATTTTTCCTCTCCAGTTCCATGTCACTTGTTAATGTTAACACAGTCTCAGGTGTGAGAGGTGAGCAGGTGTGTTAAATTTGGTAATATCGCCCCCTACATCTCACAATGGTCACTGGAAGTTCAACATGGCACCTCATGGCAAAAAAACTCTCTGAGGATCCGAAAAAATGATTGTTGCTCTAGATAACATGGGCCTCGGCTATAAGAACATTGCCACCATCCTGAATTTAAGCTGCAGCACCATGGCCAAGGGCATACAGCAGTTTAAGAGGACAGGATCCACTCAGAACAGGCTTCAAGATGGTTGACCAAAGAAGTTGAGTGCACGTTCTCAGCATCAAATCCACAGGGAGACGTAGGGAAATAGTCGTCAAAGTTCTGTCAGCATTGCTACAGAGGTTGGAAGGGTGGGGGGTCACCCTGTCAGTGCTCAGACAATACGCCACATGCTGCATCAACTTGGCCTCTATGGCTGTAATCCCAGAAGAAAGCCTCTTCTCATGATGATGCACAAGAAAGCCTCAAAATGTTTGTTAGCCTCATCAGACCACAGGACTTGGTTCCAGTAATCCATATGCTTAGTCTCCTTGTCCTCAGCAAACTGTTTGGGAGCTTTCTTGTGCATCATTATGAGAAGAGCCTTTCTTCTCGGATGACAGACATTGAGGCCAAGTTGATGCAGCATGTGGCGTATTGTCTGAGCACTGACAGGGTGACCCCCCACCCTTCCAACCTCTGTAGCAATGCTTACAGAACTTCTATGACCATTTCCGGATGTCTCCCTGTGGATTTGATGCTGAGAATGTGCACTCAACATCTTTGGTCAACCATCTTGAAGCCTGTTCTGAGTGGATCCTGTCCTCTTAAACTGCTGTATGCCCTTGGCCATGGTGCTGCAGCTTAAATTCAGGATGGTGGCAATGTTCTTATAGCCGAGGCCCATGTTATCTAGAGCAACAATCATTTTTTCGGATCCTCAGAGAGTTTTTTTGCCATGAGGTGCCATGTTGAACTTCCAGTGACCATTGTGAGATGTAGGGGGCGATATTACCAAATTTAACACACCTGCTCACCTCTCACACCTGAGACTGTGTTAACATTAACAAGTCACATGGAACTAGAGAGGAAAAATGTCTACTTGGGCGACTTAGGCCCAATTTGGACACTTTCACTGAAGGGTGTACTTACTTTTGTTGCCATCAGTTTAGACATTAATGGCTGTGTTTCAGTTATTTTGATGAAAAAATGAAATTTACAGCATTTTCCAAGCTGTACAGTGGCTACTTTATGTTGTACTGAAGTGTCATTTCGTCAAAGTTTTCCCAGGAATATATATCAATAAATATTTGAAAAAATGCAAGGGGTGTACTTACTTTTGTGACATACTGTATATACTGATCTACTGGTGAAGCCATGCCGGTCCCAAAATCATTTGGGGACTGATCTAAGTACCGAAGTCCCACAGATCAGAACTCCCATTAGTCTGAACATGCGCTGAAAATTCAGCGGTGGCGTGCTTGCGGTTATGAGATGAGGGTTAGAGAAGGGTCTAGGCATGTTTGTAGCAAAACCCTACACTTCTCCAACCATTCCCCTAAACCCCCGACCCTCAACCACCTCACAGACCGTCAGATCTGTGAGGTTAGGTTGAGAGTCGGGGGTTTAGGCTTAGGGTTACGGTTGGAGAAGGGTAGGGTTATGCGCCTCGTAGTTTCGGAACAATGGGAGGTCGCAACAATGGGAGGTCGGAATAATGACATGGCACCGTATCATTTCAGGTTAGGCCAGGCTAACCTACTACTAGCGATGCCCCCCATCTCATATCTACTGCTATGGCCCCACATCTCTGCCTACTGCTATGACCCCCTATCTCTACCTACTGCGAAAGGTGTGTGTGGTTGTTCAATAATTGTAAGGTTATAGGGGACGACTGTGGCTCAGAAGGTATAGTGCAGGTCGTCCAATGATCCACAGGTTGGCGGTTCGAATCCTGGCTCCCCCTGTCTGCAGGGGACAAGACACCTAACCCCACATTGTTTCCGTCGTGCTGGTTGGTACCTTGGCATAGTTTCTGCCGCAATGCATGCATGAAAGTGTGTATGAATGTAATGCACTATATGTAAAGCTTTAGGTTGGGCAATGTGCATTGGAAGACATTTCACTCAGTCAAACTGTTGTCTCACGGCTGCATGCCAGCATGGCAATTTTAAAAGATGATCTGTGCACTTGAGAACTGTCGTAATCTGGGACTATAACCGGCACACCAGTCTCACCAGTTTACAGGACGTCTGAGACTGTCACAACACAAGTCCCCAAGTAGTCCACATCATCACCATCATCATCATCGCATCAACATTGTCGACGGGTTGGCAGGCAAGAACGACTGACTGACTGAGAGATATGGGAAAGTGCACAGGGAGTGAGTTTTTACAGGGTAGATAAAAACAGGCAAGGGACAAGAACAAAAAAAAGAGAAAAAAGAAAGAGACGTTCAAAGGACGTGGGGTGAAGGGAGGGGGGCAAATTGAAAAGCACGGGCGCTATAGGACGGGAAAGAAAGACACGATAGGAGTTAGAGATGGGGTTAGAGATATGTTTAAAGGGCTGGCGAGGGAGAGAGAGAGAGAGAGAGAGAAAGAGAGAGAGAGGCAGACGGATACAGGGGGAGGAGTGGGAGAGGAGGAGGAGGAGGAGAAGCGAGGTGGGGGAGAGTAGATAATGAGAAGAAGATAGAGGGAGAGAGAGAGAGAGTAGAGGAACGAGGAGATGGAGACGATTTCGTATTCCGTCAGACGCACCGTGGCTCATTCATTATATTCCCCAGGCAATTACCCAGGCCACCTGCTTTGTCTCTGCTCTCTCATTGTTTCCATCTCTCTCTCTCTCTCTCTCTCTCTCTCTCTCTCTCTCTCTCTCTCTCTCTCTCTCTCTCTCTCTCTCTCTCTCTCTCTCTCTCATTTTTACCTCTCATTCTCCATTTCCTCAGTCGGTCATAGTCGGTCATTGTCTCTCGTACGTTCGCTGCTCTCCCCCTCGCCGCCGTCGCCCCGTTTCTGTGGTGTGATGGTTCGCTGTCTGTTTTTTTTGCTATAGTTCTCATACTCCTGTCCTCCACTAGTCCTCTTCTGTTCTCTCTTTATTTCCATTTTGCATCATCTCCTCTCAGCCATGTCTGCTATCTTTGCTTTTCCCTTTTCTTTTTCTCTTTTTTTCGTGTGTGTGGTCACATGTGAAAACACAGGAGTGTGTGTGTGTGTGTGTGTGTGTGTGTGTGTGTGTGTTGTGTGTGTGTGTGTGTGTGTGTGTGTGTGTGTGTGTGTTGTGTGTGTGTGTGTGTGTGTGTGTGTGTGTGTGTGTGTGTGTGTGTGTGTGTGTGTGTGTGTGTGTGTGTGTGTGTGTGTGTGCGTGTGTGTGTGTGTGTGTGCGTGTGTGTGTGCGCGCGCAAGAGAGAGAGAGAGATGCTAGGCCAGTGCTAATGAGCACAGCTCTTGCATTTAGCTGGATGCCAGCGTTTGGCTAGCTGCCGTTCTCTGCACTTCCAGCATTCTAATTCATCAGCTGACTCAAAGGATTAAACCTCGTTCGGGAAAGCTGCATCCCACCATGCTTATCTTTATGCCGCTATACTGAGAGGCCTATAAATTACCCTTTTATGGAGCTGAAATCTGAAATTTTAATATATTTATACTGTATATTTACGTATAGCCAAGTTGAGGAGAATCATGCAGTGATTTTGGGGAAATTGAAAAGTCATCCATCCATACATCTTCAGCCGCTTGTCCGTTGTCCGGTTGCGGGGGCAACAGCCCCACCAGAGAGCTCCAGACCTCCTTTGGGAGAGTTGTTACAAGGCCAGTGAGTCCCTCTCTCTGAACCTTGGTCTGCCCCACGGCCAATCGGGCATCAGCGACCTCTCTATATGGAGACGCTCGGGAGGCATCCTAACCAGATTGTACTCTTGACTCTCCGGCGTGAATGCACTTTATCTCATTATATCTCTGAGGGAGATGCCAGCAGGTGTGGATGTAAGATTTCCCAATTAGGGGGGCAAGAGAAAATGGTATGGGGCGGCACGGGCGAGGAAGCCGCACCCATACCATTTTCCGTTACAGGACTTGTATTAGGCAATTAAGCCTCAATAATAACATTAGCATCAGTTGTTGAAGTTGCAACAGATACGCAGCTTGCACAAAGCTAAAGGTCTGACTCAGAGAGTTTTCTGTTTTCAATGATGAAATGCTGTTCGTTTAGTGGTGCCACAGCTGTAGTTAGTTAGTAGCAGTAGGAGTGTTTCAAATCATTTTAAATATAAGCACTTTCATTTGAAATATCTTGGGTTGTTTTGCATGCCATCACGTTTGGTGGGGCAGTCTGGGCATTTAGGGGGGCATTGCTCCCCCATGCCCATGCCTAGAACCGCCCCTGGATGCCAGCCACCCCTCGGTTTCCACTTGAATGTGTGACCTTATTCCTTCGGTCATGACCCCACACTTCATGACCACAGGTGACGGGAGGAACACTTCATGGCCATAGGTGAGAATAGAAACCATGATAGCTCGGTAGACACAGAGCTTTTCTGGGCTCAACTGTCTTTTCATCAGTGCGGCTGTAATACAGGGGCGGATCTAGGCATGTGCATGGGGGGGCAATGCCCCCCTAAATACCCAGTCTGCCCCACCAAACACGATAGCATGCAAAACAACCCAAGATATTTCATATTCAAGTGCTTCCCCTAACTTTAAAATGATTTGAAACACTACTACTACAATAGTCATGGAAGGAGAACATTCTGAAAGCTTCATGGACAATGATGAACAACTTTAAATTATCCAAAAGACGGTCAGAATGGCCTATCAGACTAGTGTTAAATAAACTCTGCTTGGATCCAAAAGCTCTCGTGTAAACCTGCGCCAATTTAGCTTCATTTGCCAGCACTTAACGGCGGCAGCGCCTGCTGCAACCCTCCTGTTGCTACGGCTCTGGTAGTTATGATGAAGAGGCTGTCTGAGCGGAGGGGTCAGGGGTCAGGTCCCAGCTGCCCCGGGGCCCAGCGAGGGGCAGCACGGTGGGGGTACCGGGTGGGCTTGGCCTTGGGACAGCAGAGGTGTCATTAGGAACACAGTGGGCTCTAACATTAGACCTCATTACTGCGCTCTGATGGATCGGCCCAAATTACAGAGCCGGTGACGTGGTGCATCCTGCCCAAGAAGAGGACAATAATGAGATCTCTCTCTCTCTCTCTCTCTCTCTCTCTCTCTCTCTCCACAAACATGCTTGTCCACCCTCTACACTTCATGTTGTTTTCGAAACAAACAAAAAACTACAGTATATCACCATGTTAATGATTTTTCTTTCAGACCCTTTTTTTCCTGAGAGGGTACAAATGTGCGCTCTCAGTGAAATTGTGAAAAAATGGGTAGAATTCCCCTTTAATTTAAGTCACCATTACCTAAACCAGCCAATCAGAGTACTTCAAGGGACCATCGACGACCACGGAACCAATCGCTTTACTTGCGCTCGCTCTGCTCATGCAAGTAACAGAAACATAAATGGTCCCTTATGCCATACTGTTCTGAAGTTCAGCGACATAGTCAGACACGGCAGGTCAAGGTGAGAGTATAATCTATCGCGAGGTGTGCTTTTTCCCGCCCAAGCATAGATATTAAAATAAATAGATATTAAGATAACTAGAATAAATAGATTGGCCGCTCCAGTTCAGAAGGTTGCATGGGGGCGTGCCTCATCAAATCACAGTGAACTTATACATATAAATATGTGTGCAAAGATATTGGTAGCGGAGGGATAAATAAATTATAATGGACCTAAATAAGCAAAAGCGGTGATCTTTTTGATGTGATGTTTTTGTTTATACAATTGCTAAACGCGAATTTGACACCGATTTGATTGCTATTTTTTTTCCATGTCGTTGTCATGGATACGTACTTTGATTTTTGAAATTAAAATCGATATTTCTGTAAAGTGACAATAACGTTAGACACCTAATCCCCTAATTCCAGCTCATGCTTGAGACAGATAGAGAGAGATAGAGAGCGAGAGAGAGAGGGATTGACAGACTAGACAGTGTCGATGTGCTCCATAAAGCAGACATGATCAGCTGGGTAACCGGCGCTTGCAGGCCGCGACCCTCATGCAGCTCTATAGTCTTATATCCTCCAATCTCTGGCCTTATAGTCTTGACCCCAAACAGCATGCCTTACAGAGATCAGAGCGGCAGCAGGGGCGGATCTAGGCATGGGCATGGGGGGGGGCAATGCCCCCCTAAATACCCAGTCTGCCCCCCAAAACACGATGCCATGCAAAACAACCCAAGATATTTCAAATTAAAGTGCTTGTATATCACATCACATCACATCACATCACAGCTACTCAATTGGAGGAACTACGAGTGGCAGTTTTCTGATCATCACACAATATCTACATGCTCACATGCCACCAAACTTCACATGATAGTTGCTTACTACTACTGCAATGTTCTTAGCCACTCATTGCGCTCCTAATGTATCCACATCGGCTAATATAAAAGAAATTAAAACATACACGTTTGGTCCGCCCTGACTATCGTGACGTCAAATCTATACGGTTCAGACCCTGACAGAACCCTGGCGCAACTTTCCTGTATGGCTCTGCTAAATCAACCACAGAGTTGCGACATCAAACACAGAGCTACGACATGTCCGTTCACCTCCATGGAAAGATCTAATGGCGCCTTCTCTACATAGACTTTTATGGAGCATGGGGAAGGCATATCTGTGACCTCAGGCAACAGCCCAGCTTTAATGACCTTAAACCGCTTTACTTTAAATCGTTAATTTGTAGTGGGCCTCATAGTATCTGTGTTACAGGAGCACGACCGCTGTAGTGGGCCTCATAGTATCTGTGTTACAGGAGCACGACCGCTGTAAATCACTCTTTACTGTAGATTAAATCGTTTTCATAGGACGTTGGCCGCTGTTTTCTGCCCCCTCAATGTCGCAACTGCGTCTACTACCTCCTCTGGCCATAACACCGACCCCTCCCCTCCCCTCCCCTCTCCTCTCCTCTCTCATTGTCGCCTGGCCTGTTCTGTTCTGCTGTTATGATCGCTTGCAAGTTGACCACTCGCGTGCCACTACTTCTCCGAGTTGGATAAGAATGCAACCATCACTTTCAATCGTCCAGGACGCGAGATTTATTTTCCTACGATGGCTACAGAATAGTCCTGCTCCCGTGCATCGCGCGGCGATGTGCCACGGATTTATTGCCGAGCGGCGAAAGTTTGTTTTTGGTGTAAGCGTGTGGTTCGGGAAAACGGCGTGTTTGCGTGTATCCATGCAGGAATTTGCATGGAAGCTTTGCTGTGTGCTTGCATGGCAGTATAAAAACTACGTGCATAGCCTACCCATTTAAGCACGAGGGTCTCCCAGCAGTGGACGGTGGGCCCCGCACTGACGTGTCATCGTTTGCCCATATATAACTTAGTTGATATATTGATTAGCTCGACAATACTAATATGACGTTTGTTGTGGACGAATGAACAGAGGAGGGCAGACCAGTACAACTTAATAGCAGCCAAAACAGGGCTTTTCAACGTCCGGTGGTCGGGGGACCACCAGTGCCCCCTGAGAGGATTCCTGGTGGTCCGCAGGCTAAATGATGGAAAGTTGTTTAACCAGATGTAACTCTTTGAGAGCGTAAACATGAAACCAAATGGACCCGCGGGTCCATTTGACTTCATCTTTACACTCTCAACAGTTACAGTATTCATCATGAGAATTAGCCCAAGTTTACACAACTACACAATGTAGAATATCAATGGTCATTTGGATATGTATGTTTGACTGATTTCTTTCTGAAATCCAGTCTGGAATTGTGGACAAAAGCAAATTAAATCTTTAGTTTTGCAGTCTGTGGGGCTAAAATGGCATCAAATGGTGGTCCATAGCTCCAATTCTGAATAAATAGTGGGCCCTGGTATGAAAAAGGTTGAAAACCCCTGGCCTAAAGGAATTAAATAGTTGTGGAGGGCCAGGCTTGAAGGCTGAACTACATTCTGCACAACATTAATTAAAGATGGAGTGCCATGATTTTTTCTACCCTAAAACATGATCATCAGGTATTAATGTTATAAGGTTGTTACAGTGAGGGCGTAAGGGTCCACTTGGTTTCAAAGTATCATTTCATTGGGGACCCCCTGGAAGCTTTCAGATTGCGGGTACTAATGGGTCCATGTGTTCCATTTGTACATTGCAGACTCAGACCCATAAGGGTTCATTTGATTCCAAACTTGGATTTTATATTTTGCACAAAAACAATAGTCCTACAGCCTGTCAGTTGAACAGCCTCAGTGTTTCCGCTGCGGTCATGTACAAGTCGACGTCTTCCAGAGAGAGAGAGAGAGATTGAGACGCTAGAAACTACTGGAAAAATGTGTTTACATACAGTGTAGGCCTATACTGTGTCCTGCTATGGCAACTGTTGAGAAAAAAACTCCAGAGCAGCTCAAACCCAGGCAAACCAAACAAAATCTATCCTAAACCAGCCGAGCCAGCCTCAACCCATAGTCATCATGCAGAATAAATGACATTCACAAGCTCGCTGGGTACTTTACTTGCAGTTGTGTTGACTTAATTATTAGTAGTAGCCTACTATTGGTTGTATTGTACAGGATTGTATTTATGCATTCTATTGGTTTTATTTGGTAAATAACATCAGGACAAAATGGAGAAGTATGGTAGAAGTGTTTGTGTTGTAGAGCCACAGTGTGACTGTTCCAGTCAGGTGAATCCTCTTCCAAGTGTTGAGAGAAAAAAGTCCACAGACCATGCAAAGAAAATCTGACCTGAACCATCCAGCCCAGCCAAAAGTCATACCATATTCAACACAGAAATCAAATAAAATTACATTTAGAGGACTCACTTAGATTACTTCCACGCATGCTGATGTGATAATTATTTTAGTAGTAGCCTATTTGGTAATATTGGATTTTTTTCTGGGATTTTGTCAGAGGGGCACTAGGGCACTAAGTGTTTTGTGTTAGAGAGACTCTGAATGGCTGCAACGGTCATGTGCAACCTTGACAGATGGCGACAATAGAAACTACTGGAGAAACATGTTTGCATGCATGTTGATATTTGGCCATGCCTGATGCTGATATTTGCCAATATTTGGTCATGTTCAGCCCACTGGGCGCATGCATTCCACACCCGGCTCCGAGTCGGGAGGCGAGCCGGGAAGCAAAAAGCATTCGCGCTCACCAGTAAAACGCACAGATTAATCTTGGACACCCCAAGTACAACGACCCCTTCCTACACACATTATCTACTATATAGGAGCCCATTGTCCCCTGGCAACTGTGGACAACTGTTGTGTTCTCCCATAAGCTGTAAATATTGATTACAACATGCTACAACTTCACAATTTGTTTCATGGACCACCAAGAAGACAAAGCTGTATAGGGCCTACTTGCTGAACTGTTTATGCCATGCCCCCTCTGTCTTCCTATGCCCCATGCCCTCACTTTTACATGCTACAGCCTCACAATTTGTTACATAGACGTAGTAGACCAAAATAAATCTATATATAAATGCCATTTGTGAGTGGCGTGGTGCTAGAGTTGGAGCGGGCCGCAGGCCCGCTCCAATTCTAGTATTTACAATGATCTGAAACACTACTACTGCTACTAGTGCTGCTACTAAAACAGAAAACTCTCTGAGTCAGACCTTTAGCTTTATGCATGCTGCGTGTCTGTTGCAACTTCAACAACAACTGATGTTATTATTGATGCTTTACTTGACTAATAAAAGTCCTGTAACCAAAAATGGTATGGGTGCGGCTTCATCATTTTCTCTTGCCCCTCCAACATGTTCTCCTGCATCCATCAGAGGCATACATCAGAGGCTTGCCAACAGATTTACAGTGCAAAGGGAAAACACTTTTTCAGGCCAGGGATAGATTTTTTTTTTTGTCCCATGACTATCATCGTGACCGTATCTGCTGAAATCCTCCATAGGCCACGAATATCAGCCTAGACTGTGTGTGACCCTGCATGCAGCCCTTTTCATCATGCTGCATAATAGAGCTGCGCAGTCCCGCATCTTTCACGACATCGCCCGTTGCCCAGAAATGAATTCACCCATTCATGAAAATTAAAAAAAAAAAGCCAACTTGGGTCCTGACAAATCATGGCAACATGGATGCCCACGGCATAATCATCTTTATGTAAATCGTTTTGGAAAAGACTGTGAGTGGAAATGAACAGGGAATTCATTTCTGGGCTGCAGGACTGCTCAGCTCTATTGGCAGACTGTGGAACTACACAGTGTGTTTCATTTCAAGTTGTTTTTTTTGTACAATAATGCTAATAGGTTATTGTGACACAAAACAAAACAAAAACAAATTGGATGTTAGCAACAGCCTTGTACTATCTGGCTCTTGGAAGTTAATCTCCCATTGACCATCAGTCACACATGCACACTAACACACACTAACACGAGCAATAAAAAAGAAAATTATCCTCACAATACAATGATTTCTGCATGTGTGATGGCTGAAATGGTCACGAAGGTCTGTGAAGGAGACCGTTATCCATCGCCCTCTAATGAACTGTGCGAGTTCTTTGGCAGAGACAATGCTTTAGAATCAGTATGAAGAAGGAGAAAATGCACATTCTCACATGTTGTATGCATGGCACAAACCTGGCGTCCCTATTTACAGCATGCCACTACCGGTGGAAACTGATAACATTATAGGTTAAAAGAGAAAAGAAAAAATATAAATTGTATGATATACAGTAATTTGAAGCACATGGTATCACATGGTTAAGGGAATATTTCATACTTTTTTTTTAAAAATATATGTTTGTAACATTTAGAACACTCAAATGGAACCAAATGGACCCTTGCGGGTCAATTTGGTTTCATTTTACACCCTCAAGAGTTAAAATATTCACCATCTGAATTAGTCTACACAAGTACGGAATGTAGATTAATGGTCATTTTGATCTGCATGTTTGAATGTATGTCTGGAATTGTGGACAAAAGCAAAAAAAAATAGTTTTAGGGTCTGTGGGGCTAAAATGTTATCAAATGGTGGTCCATGGCTCACATTCTAAACAAATAGTGGGCCCTGGTATGAAAAAGCACTGCCAATAACAAAATGACTGATATTCCCTTGGAATGGACATGGATTTGCTTTGAATTCAATGTCATTACTTCTCCTCCCTCCCTCCATGTCCTGTAGGTGATTGTGTGTATGTATGTGTGCGCGCAGGCTTTAATCTAGTGCCTGTTGTGCTGTATGTCGCGGTGGAGGTTCCTCCCAGACTCCTTGCAGTTTGTGTGTAGTTCAACGTTTCCTGCACAGGGAACAACAACAACAACATGCTTGCTTGTTTTTTTTTTCCTTCCTTTTGAAGTGTTCTGTGGAACAGCGTATACAGTGTCCTTGACGCCTGCCGGCTGCCCGGTGCACTCACTGGCTGCAATTTAATGAACGAAAGAGCTTCAAGTATGCTCAGCAACCATATAGTGAAGGGCCCTATGTGTTTACAGGGCTACACACGCGCGCACACACACACACACACACACACACACACATCACACACACACACACACACACACACACACACACACACACACACACACACACACACACACACACACACACACACACGCAGAAATGCATACGTGCACATATACAGTACATACTTTATGCACATATTGTAGGTCGCCAGGAAAACACATGCACTCTCTCTCTCTCTCTTCCACACAGGGGCGGATCTAGGCATGGGTGTGAGGGGGCAATGCCCCCCTAAATCCCCTGACTGCCCCACCAAACATCATGTCATGCAAACAACCCAAATTTCAAATTAAAGTGCTTATAATTAAAATGATTTCAAACACTACTACCGCTACTGACTAACTACTAATTGTGTCACCACTAAACCAACAGCATTTCATCATTGAAAACCGAAAGCTCTCTGAGTCAGACCTTTAGCTTTATGCATGCTGTGTGCCTGTTGCAACTTCAAGAACAACTGATGTTATTATTGATGCTTTTACTTGCCTAATAAAAGTCCTGTAACCGAAAATGGTATAGGGGCCGCCATCATCGGTGATGAAGCCGCCCACATACCATTTTCTCTTGCCCCCCCCCCCCCCCCCCCCCCCCCCCCCCCCAATTGGGAAATGTTATATCCGCCCCTGCTCCCACATTTGGATGCAGGCCTACTGGGGACCAGAGGGTTGGAATCATCAAGGCCTTTCATAGGGGCTACAGCAACTCTGCAAGATCAAGGCTGGCCATTGGCTGGAGGCTTGTTTAGATCTAGACCAGCATTGGCCCCGTGGCGTTCAACTCATCAAGGCTACAGATTGGCCACAGGCTCATTGGATCAGTCATTTGGACTTAGTAGTCTCTTTTTTCCCCCCCACAAACAAGCCCTTATATATAGGGCATCGCGGTGAAGAAAATAAGAAAATAAAAGCTGATATGTTATGTAAGCAGACCGTATCGTTTCATATGGGTCCTGTTTGATTCTCCGTATGTCGGGCAGGTGAAAAAAAACATAGCATAACAATTTCCCAAAGATACGTCAAAGTCAAAGTTGTCAGATTAGTCACTCACGTTACCGCAGTGCTTTTGACCCATCTCTTGGAGCGGTGAGCTGCAGCGTGCGCCGCACTCGGGAATCATTAGTTGATTTGACCCCCAATCCATCCCTTTGATGCTGAGTGCCAAACAGGGAGGCATTGGGTCCCATTTTTACAGTCTTTGGTATGACCCATCCGGGAATCGAACCCTGGCCTCCCAGTTTCAGGGCGGACACTCTAACCACAAGGCCACTGTCTGGTCCAAATTCTCAGTCAACTCTGCTCCGCACCTCACAGAGGAGTCCAGTGTTGATTTCATTAACTAAAACTATGGCGAAAAATGTCCTTTTTTCACTGAGGAAAACAAAACAAAAACTAGATCAGCACATGGTAGAGTGCAAACGTGTGCATTGTGCAAAGGTGGGCCATGCATGGCCTACTGCGAGCTAATACTCATGACTTTGAACTATAAAGGTCTTTTACTCATGTCACAATTACAGTACATCATCACCTAAGCTGTTCAATCGCAGCCCCGAACACCGACCGCTGATCGCTTAACTTGTGCTCTTTGCTCATGCAAGTACTGAAGCTATGTTTGTGTCCGGGTATCTCAATTGGTGTAGAGCAGTGGTTTTCAACCTTTTTGACACCAGGGCCCATCATTTATTCAGCATTTGAGCCACGGACCACCATTTGTAGACATTTTAGCCTCACAGACCCCCAAAACTAAAGATTGCTTTTGTCCACAATTCCAGGCTAGATTTGGGAAACAAAACAGGCAAATTAACATACCGATAAAAAAATACCATTAATCTTCTAGTTGTTTAGACTTGGGCTAATTAAGATGATGAATTTTAACTCTTGAGAGTGTAAAAATGAAACCAAATGGACCTGCAAGGGTCGCAGCTAAAACAGCGTTGGCTTCTTTGGGACTGGAGGAGGAGGAGGTTACGCACAACACACGATACAGCAGCGTTGCTTTGACTTTCTTAGATTATTTTTGCTTTAGGCTTTCAACTCGTTGAGGCCAACAGTACTACTTCATTTCCAATCGGCACAATGCAAACACAGCTGCATGTTAAACAGGACGCGTCACTTTGAATGTTCTTTTTTTTTCTCTCTGTCACTCCCACTCTCTCCAAGCAGTGTAGGCTGCGACGCACATGCAGCGCAAGACAGAGTCTACAGACTCAGATCTACAATCACACACCAAATATTTTGCGGTATGTTTTAAATATATACTGCATATATGTATATAAAAAAAAACAGTACAACACACAGTACAGTAGTAGCGGGTCATCTCGGATACACTCAGGGTTTTCAAATACTGTTTGACAGACCCGAGTTCTGAAGGGGATACGTGGGATTCTGTTTCTGCCCGAGTCCAAGTGATTCTCATTATAACAGTGTGTTCTGTGCCAGACTGAAAGCAAAATGAAACTACCACAGAATCTCACATGTCTTTGCAGCGAATGACCCATGTCTCTCACACAGGGAGTGTTTTTCTCAGAGCATGTTCACACGGTCAATCCGTCGAATGTCTTCTGTAGTGGAGCAGTGGAACTATGGGAGAACTCATAACTACAAGCAGGGTGTAGTGGAGGGGGAAGGCGTCCCCCCACTTCTCACATCTAAAATATTTTTGGGGCAAAAGTAGGCCTATGTTTTTTATCTCGTCATTAACTTTTATGGATACAATTAGGCATTGTAAACAATCTTTCTCAAAATGCTATACTTGTTTTAATAGCGTGTCTGTGTGTGTTGCGCAGGTGCACGTGAATGCGCATGCAAATGCAAGTGTGCATGCGTGTGTCTTAAAGGGGAATTCCACACTCATTTTCAATATTTTACTATGTCATTAATATACCTTAGAGATGTTGTGAGGACATGATAAAAAAAAGTTCCCCTGTTCGGTGTTTCCTAGAAATGGAGGTCTGAAAAAAATCATTAGCATGGTGAAATACATCTTGATGACATCATCAAGATGTGTTTCACCATGTTAATGAGTTTCCTTTTTTTCTAAGAGTGTACAAATGGAACCCTAGCGGGTCCATTTGGTTCACATTTGTACACTCTCAGAAAAAATTGAAAATGTGTGGAATCCCCCTTTAAGAGGCATCCCCCCACTTCTGAAAGTCCCACTACAACACTGACTACAAGTCCTTATTTGTCGGTATCACAACAATATTACGCTATCACGACAAACGTTACCATTTCCCATTAATCTCATGCTCAAATCCTAGCGTTTTGCCAGTGATATTGGGCCTCACTCTCTTGCGGATTAGTAGGACTGTACGTTATTTACCGGGGGGGGGGGGGCTGGTGCGCTGGAAGTCCGGTCAAAAAATAATAATCATGCCCCCCCCCCCCACCTCAATTTTTTCCCCATGGCCCTCCCCCCACTTCAATGTTGTTTTCCCATGGCCCTCCCCCTACAGGTACAAAATTGCCCGGCCATTTACTTTGAGATTTTTTCTTCAGTTCAATGAGCATGCCAGCTGTCGTGAGCATCACTGCCGTAGCCAGGAAATTATCAGTGGTGGGGCATTCATGTTTTCAGGGGGGGCAATATTTTTCATAGTTCCCCACCAAAGTTGCATATTAAGCACACACTCACATGCTCAAAAAACACACTAATTGGAGAAAATGGCTACATGTATTTGCTCCAATTATACAGCAAATAAAGACTATATTATACTCAACAGAACAAATAAACATACAGTCATGAAACACGATTGCACTACGACAAAGCACTACCATAAAATAAATAAAATGAAAAATATAGTTTGTCAGTGTCTCTGAAAAACTAGTCTTGCAAACATGACACTAGAGTAGACCATCAGAATGGCCACTTAACTATCAGCATTGATTTCCCAATAGTTGTCATGTTTTACACGTGTCTAAAAGGGCTTTTACTTATTTGCGCTGGCCTATTTGAAAACTATAGCCCCGCTGTGCGATCTCTCAGCTTCGATGGCAATGCTGTCTGCAGTGGTCGCGCAACAGAAAATACCATCCAGCACGTTCGGTTTCTGACCCCCCAATGTCGCAACTCTACTAGATGGCATGATTCTACCCAGCGCAGCCTGGGTAGAGTAGCTATGTAAGCCTGGAGTATAGACAGAGCAATGCAGACACCGTTCACTTCATGGAGCAAAGGGGACAACAAACAGCTCATTTGAGGCTACTCACCACAGCTCGACGTGCTGCTTTATAAGCCATGCATCCGCCCGTATCGGGCTTTAGAAAACGGCTCTGCTGTCATTATTTATCAAACCGAACGCAGTCCTTGGTAAAAAGGCAAAGTTTTCTTTTCCCTACGTGTGTTGTAAACAAAGAGCGGTGGACGCCATGACAGGATCTCGCTCAACTGCATGGAGGGAGGAGGGTCCATGCTGCAGATCCGTTTCCTGTCCTATTCTGTGCAAATGGCAAAACTAGTACTCTTTCCTACTCTTCCAGCAGTCCACCCGGAGTCACGACATTGAGGAGTCAGAAACTGAGCGCTTGAGCGCTGTTCAAATGGCCTGAATAGGGACAAACTGCAGTTGAAGTCAATGTAGAAGAATCGCCATTGGTCTACTAGCTCTATGAGTAAACGTAACTCAGTCTATACTCTAAAGCTCCGTCTCCTTTTTTCCCCATGGCCCTCCCCTCCACTCCGATTGTTTTTGCCATGGCCCTCCCCTCACCTCATTTTTTTTCATCATGGCCCTCCCCCCCCTACGCACCAGCCCCCCCCCCCCCGGTAAATTACGAACAGTCCCTTAGTAGGACTCCGCTATGCCGAACGCCGTCATTATTCCTTACGGATGTTAGTGTGAAGGAATCTGTTACCGACGGTAACATATTCCTATGGGTCTGTATAACTTGGTATAAGTTACCATGGTTACGGCCCGGCAACGGCTCTGCTTACTGATCACCCGCCCACTAGGAGCCAAACCACCCACCATCGGTACCAGCCGCTGCCCATGCCGCCACCTCTCTCTATCTCTCTCTGTATCTCAGTATTGCCAACTGCCAAAACCCAAAATGCACTAGTGGCACTTCCAAAATGCACTAGAATGCGCTAGAGCAGTGGGTTTTCAACCATTTTCATATCAGGGCCCAATATTTATGCTGCATTTTAGCCTGCAGGGAGGACCATCATTTGATGTTGAGTTTAGTCTCTGACTAATTTAGGAGAGATAACTAGTTATTTAGTTAACTAGTTAAATTATATTATATTCATTTTACGATCTGAAGAGTTACAGATCTAAAAGGGTCTGTTTGGTTACCAATGGTCCTTTCTAAACGAAGGAGGACTCTATCATAGGAGGAAAAATGGTGAAAAACAAGGGTTTTATCTCTGGCGCCTGTCAACCAATTTCGCAAGCAAAAAAGCACCAGATTTTCCGTTTTTCACTAATTTTGGCGCTAGGGGGGTCTGGAAAAAAGCTAAATTTCGCAACAAATGTGCCGAGTTGGCAACACTGCTGTATCTGTGCGTGTGTGTGTGTGTGTCTCTCTCTCTCTCTCTCTCTCTCTCTCTCTCTCTCTCTCCTCTCTCTCTCTCTCTCTCTCTCTCTCTCTCCTCTCTCTCTCTCTCTCTCTCTCTCTCTCTCTCTCTCTCTCTCTCTGGCTGCTGTGTTATGTGCCTTGGCCCACCTCCTCGCTGCCTCCCGCCTGCCTCTGTCTCTCTGAGGTGTTTTACTGGGCTGTATATTTCAGGAGCTGTTTTTTCCCCAGTCTCATTGGACTCATTAGTGTCCTTTGCTTTGAGTATCTCTGCGCACTGCACCGAGCGCGCGCACACACACACACACACACACACACACACACACACACACACACACACACACACACACACACACACACACACACACACACACACACACACACACACACACAGGCACACGCGCACACGCGCACACACACACACACACACACACACACACACACACACACACACACACACACACACACACACACCACAGGCACACACACACACACACACACACACACCACAGGCACACACACACACCACAGGCACACAATCTTATAGTGCAAAGACATACTCCTGTGCCCAATGCAGAGACATCACATTAGGGGAAGTTTAATTGCACTCCATGGCCAACACAAAGGCTCCGTTAACTATAGCCATGGCATTCTTTAATCCATCCTTTGATCCGATCGCATCGATAGGTGATAGCTGTCAGCATACAGTTTGTTTCAGGGAAAACCGCCACGGACGCTCTCCTCTTTGCTTTTCTGGCAGGTCAGGCATTTTCCCTGCCCAAGAGCAGGCACTTGGAGACACATGGTCCAGATTTAGTTTTTTCGTGCAAAGGGTTCGAATGACAGTCGATCAAGACAACTGGTATACGATTACGTCGCCATAACATCCGGTTTCAGAGATTTGGCACTTCAAAACAAGGATTACTGTACTGCAGGGGTGCCCACACTTTTTTGAATTGAGAGCTAGAAAATTATGTGTGTGTGTGTGTGTGTGTGTGTGTGTGTGTGTGTGTGTGTGTGTGTGTGTGTGTGTGTGTGTGTGTGTGTGTGTGTGTGTGTGTGTGTGTGTGTGTGTGTGTGCGTGCGCGTGCGTGCGTGCGTGCGTGTGTGTCCATCCATGAGTCATTGATTGTACCGTACTTGCATGCCGACGCCCCCAGCAGTAGTTATGGTTTATTCAATCTGATGACCGTTATGTTTGATTACAGTGATCAAGGGCCAAGTCTAGACGACTCCATAGGGTCATCGCCCCCCCTATTTGTGATAAGGGCTAAGTCTTAGGAGACTTTTCACTTTAGTTTTTTCTAAGGCTGTTGAAAATAGTTAATTAATGGGATTAAATTAATTCTGTTGATTAATCTGATTAAAAATTTTAACGCAATTAACTCATGTCCACACTGACTCAACCCACTGAGCATTTTCTCATTGAAAGAAGTGGGTAGAGCACGGTTTTACGGAGACATATATCTGTGTGTCTCCCTGTAACCAGAGCCATAGAGTATAGCTGGAGGATCTACAAGCATTGAGGGCTTGTAGATTTTGATACATATTTTAAGATAAATGGTTATTTTTTATTTTATTATTTTTATTTTTAAAAAAAACATGCATATTTTGGACATAGTTCGAATGGTGATTAATCATGATTAAATTAATTTTGAATCTGTGATTAATTTGATTAAAATTTTTAATCATTCAACAGCCCTAGTTTTTTCTATGCCATGTGAAAGCAGGAAATCATAGCTTCAAGTTGACATACCACCGGTTTTGGAGATATGGCTTTTAGACTATTGTCTTGCAGAGAAACAGCGAGTTGAGATAACACTGGGGCTTGAAAGGTTCACTACTGTGGCCTCTTAACAGTACACCTATAACTACATGTTTAAGCATTTCCATCATGTTTACATGTCGAACACCTAATATTTGTTTAAAAAATGGAGAGACAGCGAAATCAATTCCCGACCGTAGCAGGTGTCACAACACTTGGAAAACCTTCGCTATACATGCTGCGGCAATTATAAATGTGTCTTGACACGTGAACTGATCTCGACAGTTACGAAACTGCCGTGGCAGTTATGAAACTGTAGGCTGTTTTGGCCATCTGCCACGGCAGTTTTAGTAGCAGTCATGACCGTTCCGTTCTAAACCTGATCCTAACCCCTAGCCCTAAACACAACCTCAGTAAAACCTATGCCTAAACCTAACCTTAACCCTTGAACGTTATGCCAACGGTTGCGACAGTTATGAATAGCGGTCGTGAACTGCCGCAACGCCTGCTGTGGTCGGGAATTGATTTTCTTATTGATTTCGCTCCTCCTGCAAATATGCTCTATCTATAGCATGTGAAGGGTCCTTGCTTTTAACTCATTTTGCATACAAATAAAATCATTTTCAGTTAGTCTTGGACCAATGACTCAACCCCAGTTACAGGCGGTCACATACAGCATATATATATATTTTTTTTTCCAGGGGTTGTCATATCTGCATGCATCCAGGCATCCATCCGTGTAGACATATGCAGTCAACCGCATACGTATAAGGCAGCGACCGGATGGGGAGAAGCGGCAGGGCCTGTTTAGTCAGTGTTACTGTATGTGTAAGGGCTAGAGGGACGTTGATTGGCGGTCATTTATGAATGATGGTGCATAATGCAGTGCACATGGCCTATACCTACCTCACTGCTTCAATAAAACATGAGGGCCTTACACTACGGTACCAGCCCAGAGATGAAATATTCATATGAGACAGAGAAAAAAAGATATAGGATCCTCCACCTCCTCCTCTCCCGGGGACACCCGACGAGTGCATGTGTGTGTGTGCGGCTGTGTACGTGCACGCGCTCGCGCACGTTAGAGTGACACTTGTACAGCTCAAACCCAGAGACTGTTTTACATCCGAGTCTTCAGGCCACTTGTCGGAGAGACAGGCGGTAAAAGCATGTCAGAGCGTCGCCGGCTAAAAGTGCTCGCGTTTTAAACACGGAGGGTGAGGTGCCATCACTATAAAACGGTCTCACCAGGGGCTGAAGCTCGGCATCGCGGCCCACGCGGCCTGACATTTCACGTCTTGTCTTTATGTTTTCCGATTGTCTTTTTCCGCACAAACCGCTGACTGACGTCCCTGATAAGCTATATACAAAGTGAGCGGCAGTGTTGGGCAGTGACGAATCACGTATTACTAGGGCCGTTGAACGATTACAGAATGTAATCAAGTAAAACACCGCTTCAGAAACGAATATTTAATCATGATTAACCACCATTCGAACTATGTCCAAAATATGCCATGTTTACAGTACTGGATTTGAACAAGATTCTGTTGAAAAAAAAGATCTGTTTATTTTTCAAATAGTTATAAAAATAGGTGATCTACAAGCACTGTGGAGCTTGTAGATACCTCTAGTGCTGCACATGCTTGTCCCAATTCTCAATCCATCTTTCTGTGTAGAAGATCCTCCATTGAACTGAGCCCAGGAAGTGAATGGAGCTTGGATAATTCTGTCTATACTCTATGGGTCTGGTTACAGGGCGAAAAACCTATATTTCTTGCCAGTCGAACATAGATGTAAAGTGTTTTTCTTAACCAATCGCTTTCGCTTATACAGGGCCATGTGAGGGGCTTGGCCAGGGGCGTGGCTATCCTGCCAACTACCTCCCTATATCGATTGCGATTGGAGAACGCCACTCCGTAGGATAATCGGGGTGAGTGTTACACACACACACACACACACACACACACCCCCCCCCCCCCCCCCCACACACACACACACACACACACACACACACACACACACACACACACACACACACACACACACACACACACACACACACACACACACACACACACACACACACACACACTTATCAAAATGGTGTGCACAAAATATAACGCACATTGATTGGTCTGTGTGAGTACTGACAAGAATATTGGGTGTTTGAGTGTGACAGCAGTGTCAAGTCATTTGCAATGGCAAGTGTTGTTACTGTATGTAGATGCACTCAAGTTCAATTTTGAGGCATTCCCATTTCCCCAGAAATATTACTTTCCCCTAGAAATATTACTTTAACATAGAACTATTTTCAAACATTGGAAAATGATTTATAATGAGTAACGCAATCTGTCAAACTCGATTGGTCGTGAACCAATCAAGTCAATCTACACTGCACGAGATTCACCATGCTATATGGGTGGGGAAAGACATAAAAGCTGATTGCCCCTGTTTTTTCATACATTCTAAGAAAGCATGACTGTATCTAGAAATATACAGCGTCCTTCATGGTTGTATACACGTCTGTCTAGCAGTCGCCATTTACAGCATGTGTCTAGAGTATACTCATATACCGGTATTATTATGTGCTGGAATTCCAAAGTAACGGGTTACATGTAAGATGATTAATCAGTAATATTATTACATAAACAAACAAAAAGACAGTAATGCCTTAGAGTACAATTTAACATGTGTAATCTGGATTATAGTAACGGGTTTTGTAACAGGGGTTACATGCTAGATTAGAGCTAAAAATAAATTAAAACGTCTAAAGCACGTATGATGAGACATGATCAGACCTGTTGTGCTTTGCCTGCCTGCCTTTTCCATAGGCTCTTTCTTGTCTGGTCATCACTGGTAAAAAACTATTTTTGCTTAAAAGTAATCCAAAAGTAAATGAAAGTAATCAGTTACTTTACATTAAGTTACACTACTGACTGCAATTTTCAGCAAGTAATGGTAACGTGTAACTGTAGGGAACTGCTTTCTAAGCAACCCTTCCCAACCCTGATTAATGTAGTGAAAGACAACTTTGAAGGAATTCAATGAACAGGCTTTGTGAGGTGGCTGTAGTCTTGACCGGGGGTGGCTTTGGATGACTTTACTTCCAATGGGGTTTCATCCTGAAGTGGACGTCACGGCAGGAACCTTCCTCAAAGCGTTCCCGAAATATCGCTGTATTCGCCATGGCTTTTGGAGCGACAGTAAATTGACGGGCAACCTGAAAAGCATGGCGCATGGCGCCTTCAGGCATGCATGGCATGTCCTCCGGCAGGCGGAGGCATAGAAAAATGGAGCGTTGAAGACTTTAAAAGGAGAGGTCGGCCATCATTTCAGACTGCCGTGCCCACTGCCCCCCCACCACCAGCAGCAGCAGTCGGTCTGCTGAATGGAGGAGCGGCTGGGAGAGTCGGTGGAGGCTGTTTTCGTATATATACGGCACCCGTAGCCTTTCCAACCCGCGTTCTATTGCTTGTCATATGTGATACCTTCTCCCCTCTAATAGGGGCACAGGAGAGGCCAAGCAACATCTGCTGTCAGAACCAAATTATCTTCTGTCAACAAAGGGGAGCAGAGAATCCTCCGTCTCCACCAGCGACCCTGCAGTGGGCCTCTCTCTCTCTGTCCGTCTCTCTCTCTGTCTATCTGTCTCTCTCTCTGTCTCTCTCTCTTTCTATCTGTCTCTTTCTATCAGTATATAGGCTATATATGTGCACAAGTGCTTAAAGGTATTATAGGCAACTTCAGTGTGTACAAACTCTGTTTGGAAACAGATCCATTTAACCTCTGTTCTATTGCCGCATTATTATGACAATGCTGGAGACCGCTGCCGCTGTGATTGGCTAAAACACTGCCTTACAACCCCCCCCCCCCCCCCCCCCCACACACACACACACATTAGCACCACCTTGCCATGAGCCAAACGTCAATTATTTGTTGACAACAGTAAAGTTCTGGACCGTCTGCAGGGCAAAGCAAGTGTCTGTCTGCAGGGAAACAGGTGCAGCATCAAAGTAGAAGCGACGCAGAGGGGAGAAATGTCTTTTTATTTTCGCCTAAAAAGTTGCCTATACTACCTTTAAACACAGAGACATATACTGTAAGTGGTGATACTGGACGTGTGTGCGAATGAAAACGTGATTCTTTCAGCTTTCCTCGCGCGTTTCGCATAATCTGACAGGCACGACGTAACCGTAGGTGTTTATAGTGTTTGGAAGACTTTGTAGCAAAGCGCTCCAGCAACCGCTGCATGAAATGAATTATCATCAGAGGATAATTCATCACCCCGGCTGTCCCCTTCAGAGTAATCTCCCGTCAGAGTGATGCACGGCGGCGTGTACATTATTCTCTGACGTGGACGCTAAGCCTCATAACCTTTTGAACAACCCTCACGTATACATGGACTGTATATAACCTGTTAAAGGGATAACACCCGACGAGGCGGTGATTTGTTTCCTATTAACTGACCGAGGCTCAGCCGAGGTCAGTTAGTTAGGAAACAAATCACCGCCTCGAAGGGTGTTATCCCGCTTATTACATGGCTTACGTCAGTGGTTTTCAACGCCCGAGGACCACCAGTGGTCCTTGAGAGGGTGACGGCAACGGCATGTAAACAACCAAATACGTAGCTGCTAACCAAATGGACCCACTAACGGCGTGCTGGAACTAAATGCGGAAGCGCACCGCGGGCTTACGTCAGTGGTTTTCAACGTCCGAGGACCACCAGTGGTCCTTGAGAGGGTGACGACAAAGGCATGTAAACAACCAAATACGTAGCTAACCAAATGGACCCGCTAACAGCGTGCTGGAACTAAATGCGGAAGCGCAGCGCGGATTGATATGAACACAGCTGTTTGCACTTTGGGGAACTTGTTTATGCAGCGGTCAATAATGGCAAGGAGCGATGATTATAGTGTATTATGTGACCGCTCACATGACCAGAACGCTGGCTTCTGATTGGAGCATTCATTCAAGCCATGTAATAAAACCTGTTAAAGGGTTTGTGACATCAAAAACACTTTTTGTTCATTTTGTGTTTTAGGATCTTGACACCCAAAAAATGTATATTGGAGCATTCAGTGGTTTCTCTCTTTTCTGGACTTTTGTGATAATTATGGTAAAATGGCTCGTTTGTCTGAACAGCAGATTCCTATAGGTCACAATCTGGTCTCATGTTTTGGTGAGAACCTGATGCCAGATTTTGAGTAAAACAAGTTGCTAATGCCTGAAACTTGTGAGCTAATGAAGCAATCATAGGAGTCCTTATTGCAGTATGCCCAGTTCATAGGTGCATGCTATAGGTTACACACTGTAGGTCAGAGTTGTACCCGAACGCGTTCAAAGAACGAAAGTTCTTTGAACCGTTCATATTTTTAAGGAACTTGAACGGAACGGCCCCTAAATCTGCTTGAAGAACGGCGCTGTGAACTCGTTCATTTCTGGCGTGAGTGAACGCCACTTTTCTTGCGTTCGATTTCGTTCAAGAGCGGGGCTCGACAGGCTCGCATTTGTGACTAAAGAGTTCATAGCGCCGGTGCGCGTAGAGCATTTGGCCATTCAGCTGTGATAGAGACATGACAAGTGCACATTCTATGAGTTGCAGTTCTATACCTAAATTTATATGACTGTAGTACGGCGGTGTTGTTCGCTAAAATAGAGCAGATATACAAGCTAACAACGTGTTGAGGCTCGAGGCATCCTTAGCTTGGAGATCTGTTCTCCTTGCCCACCGCCCCGCCCCTCCCTCTGGCAGCGCACAGCATCAGACAGCCAACACAGCACCAAGGAAGGACGCTTCTCTCCAACACGTTGAATGAGCTACTAATGCTGTTCATGTTGGTAATAATCTTCCTGCGCTATGCGTGTATTTAAATCATATACTGTCTGCGCAGCAACCTTTTGCCTCACGCACGAGTGCCGCTATCCCGTGATTAATCATAAATAACGCACCATGCACGTGCGCGCTCGGACGCACAACACTTTTATATTCTTACCATCATTGACTGATTTGCCGTCGGATCGTTTTCATTTTTATTTACCGGTAGGCTGCAATTAGCCTACTACAGCGGCCTTAAGGTTTGGGGGACCCTTTCACATTGTGATTAATATAACAATATGCGCTATTGTATAGAGTTGGGATACCCGACTGAAACAATATCCCGCGATGGCCCGGGCTCATTTGCTTAATTGGTGGTCGGGGTTTCAGTCGACCTGGCTATGTGAATATATTGATATTGTAAAATAGTAGCCTACTTGGAAAAATCCTAAGCATTGAGCCCTGTTCAAGAGTGAGACTAGAATGAGCTGAAAATAGAGCAGATCTACAAACTCAGTGACGCACTTTGAGCTTGTTGATCTCTATATCTGCTGATATTTTCTGCTCTATCTGCTCTACTCTATCAACTAAGGAAGGGGTTTTCAACCTTTTTGATGCCAGGGACCACCATTTTTTCAGAATTTGAGCCACGGACCACCACTTGAGGACATTTTAGCCCCACAGACCCCAAAACTAAAGATTTCTTTTGCTTTTGTCCATCTTCTAGTTGTGTAGACTTGGGCTAATTCAGATGATGAATATTTTAACTCTTGAGAGTGTAAAAATGAAACCAAATGGACCCGCAAGGGTCCATTCGGTTTCATTTTTACGTTCTCAAGAGTTACATCTGGTTAACCAACTTAGCTGGGGACCACCTGGAACCTTCTCAGGGACCACTGGTGGTCCCCGGACCACCTGTTGAAAACCCCTGAACTAAGGACATCTTCAGTTGCAGGGCTGCAATCATTTTGAACAAAAAAAAGAGGGAGGGGAAAAAAAGAACGAAAAAGAACTATAATAGTTCTTTTTTTGGAACCAGGAACTTTAGTTCTAAAAATTCAACAATGAACTATGAACGGAACTAGTTCGTTTCTAGAAGTAGGAACTATGAACTGAACTATTTCAGAAAAAAAGAGAACTTTCCCAACACTGCTGTAGGTTACACACAGCAAGAGAAGGGTGTCGATTAGGTTGGTATTGTACCTTTGCACAATTTTTGCAGGTTGCATAAAGTGTAGTACAGACCTCGACCAGGAATCCTGACGGTGATGGCTGGATGCACGCACGGCACACGCACGCACTCATGTTCCTAATGTCCCATCACATTATGTCCTACTCCTAAAATCCTATAACTTTTATTAGTAGACCTATTATATTTCACTGTGCTGTGTGAAAGCAAGCCACAGCAGATTAAATATGCAAGAATCATGACTTCTCCACCCGTTCACATCGAGTCTATTAGCGGAGAATGCGACCTTAGTAGATCGAATAGCAAAACGACCCCAATAAGGTTGGTGAATGTGTGTTATAATGGAGGGTCGGATGCATGTGACAAGATCGGCATGATACGCGTAAGCAACGTACCTACTTGTTTTTCAATAGAATCGGCTAAGTCAGCGCTAATGGAACTCCACAATTGACCAAAATATTTTGAATTGTTATTAAATTGTTATTTGCAGTTTACTTACATACATATTCAAAGGGAAATCCCAGCCATTTTCAAAATCTTCAAAAAAAAGGTCCTAAGATAAAAATCATTCACATTGTGAAACACAACGTGATGACGTCATCACATTGTGTTTCGCCATGTTAATGATTTTTTTTCAGACCTCCATTTCTAGGAAACACTGAATAGGGGGAACCTTTTACACCTTTTTATCACACAACATCTCTAAGGTATATTAATGACATAGTAAAATCTTGAAAATGGGTTGAAATCCCCTTTAAATAGAGTTGTTTTTGTTTCCTTGGGGGTCCCTGACATGAAATAGTTCGAGAAGAACTACTCATATTGAAATATAGTGGTAGTAGTTTTATTTGACTTTTTTTTCAAGAAACTGCCATGATTTTAGGAGACGTGTGTAGAGCCTGTTCTCAGGTCTCAGTGGGATAAAACCTAATACGCACCAATCATCACACGTGGCACACACATACTGTACAGGCACGCATCCGTCCGTCCGTCCGTCTGCCCGCCCGCCCCGACTATCCGAGGCCACGTTGTGCCTCATGCCTTCGTCTGGCTCTAAGTGCATGTGTCACTTCATTCCAGGCGTTCCATCTATTTTTCGCGGAGGTAAATTGCGCGGCTCCGCTGCGCCGCGAACTCTGCCTCGGAATAATCCGCAGAGATGACCTCTAATAACGCCGGGCAGCGTTCACCGACGCCGTCCGCCCCCCTTTCCCCTCCCCTCAGGGGCGGATGTAACACTTCCCAATTTGGGGGGGGGGGGGGCAAGAGAAAATGGTATGCATTCTATGCATGCTTCGCGCCACGGGCGATGAAGTCGCCCCCATACCATTTTTTGGTTAAAAGACTTTTATTAGGCAAGTAAAGCATCAATAATAACATCAGTTGTTGTTGAAGTTGCAACAGACACGCAGCATGCATAAAGCTGAAGGTCTGACTCAGAGAGTTTTCTGTTTTCAATGATGAAATGCTGTTGGTTTAGTGGTGACACAGCTGTAGTTAGTTAGTAGCAGTAGTAGTGTTTCAACTCATGTATCAATATAAGCAATTAAAAATATGTTTTCGCATGCGATTGTGTTTGGTGGGGCAGTCTGGGCATTTAGGGGGGCATTGCCCCCCCCATGCCCATGCCTAGATCCGCCCCTGCCTCCCCTCCTCTCCTCTCTGTCCCTTACAGACACCGGCGGGTGTCGGCGGCGGCCCCTGCCGCCACCAGAGCCGCTGTTGTGTGCCTCTCTCGCTCCGCCGTCGTCCCTCGCTCCCTTTTCCCTTTAACGGACTCCTTATTTCCTCATTTAGTCTCTTCATTTCACTTCATGCCCCCCCCCCCCCCCACCTCCTTCTCTCCATCACCCCTCTTAACCATTTAGCAGTGGTTCACACTCTCACTGCTTCTCCCAACGCTGAATATTCATGTGTGTGTGTGGGGGTATGCGTGCGACCATGCAGCACAAGTGTGTGCGTTGTGTGTGTGTGTGTGTGTCTCAAGGCCGTGTGTGTATGTGTGTGTGTGTGTGTGTTGCTTCTGGGGTGTGCTCAGTGGACGAGTCTAGCAGAAGATCACGGCGTGTCAAGTTCACACATCTCCCTTTGATCTGACGGAGGAGACGGAGACGGCAGCAGCGGCGCTCTGCAGACAATAAACAGATGCTTTGATTGCCGGCGGCGCGATGCGTATACCCTCAGACAACGTTACGCTTTACACAGAGCAGAGTCGGATGTAATATGGCCTCCAGGCATACCATCCCATGACACTCTGTGTGTGTGTGTGTATGCGCACGGCTGCGCATTATGTGTGTGTACTGCTGTCTTGGTATTGGGGTGCATAGTGCATTCACTTTGTGGGTCTTTCTTGACTGTATCTATCAGTCAATGTGTATGTGTGTGTAAGTGCATGTGCACATCTGTGCTTACATGCGTGTGTGTCTGTGTGTGTGCAGGAATGTTTAAAGGAGTAAAACTGCGGGTGGACATTCTTTGTCAAATATCCCTAACAAGTAGAGTAAATTGGTATAGGTACGGTGCATAGCTAAATAGTTGTAAATTGTATAAACACAGTAGAGTAAAGTTAATTTAAAGAACACTAGGAAGCTGGAAAATGAACTGCAAATGTCCATTGGGTGTATTGTATACTAAGTAGCCTCACATGCAGTTTTGCACATACCGTACATATGATAGCTGTGTGGGTCGATACACTGTGTGGGTCTTTCTTGACTTTATTGTGTGTGTCTGGGTGTGCGTGTGCATGTTCGTGTGCGCGTGTGCAAAGGTTTAAAGGATAATTACGCCCCAGAAGGCTTTCTTACCTTAATTTGCAGTTGATTTATTTCCCAAAAAAGTGGTTCAGTTGTTATTTTGGGAAGCAACTCCGTATTGGCCGTGTCTCCTACCCCAATATAAGCTTAGAATGGGGCTATGGGACATTCAAATACTACTCCCTGTACCATTGCTCCAGAATGACTTGTTTAGCGTATATACAGTATTGTCATTCCACTATGTCATAGTGTGTTGACACTATGACACACTATTGACTTGGTGGAGAGACAATCATATACAGTATTTGGAGCAATGGAAAATGGGTGAATTTGAACAACATCATGTAGCCCCATTTTTCCTTCTGGACCACTTTTTGGGGGGGAACTAATTCAACTGCAAATTATGGATGAAATTCTACTGTAATGTTATAAATGGACTTCTTGTCTCTCAAAAGTGTCTAATTTCACTATAACAAGTGGAGTAAAATTCGTAGAATACGTAGGGTGCACAGTTGTAAACGATAGAAACATGGTACAGTAAAGTTAACAATAGGAAAACGAAAAGGGTGCAGGTCTGGCTATATGTCTTGCTCTGCGTGTGCGTATGCGTGTGTGTGTGTGTGTGTGTGTGTGTGTGTGTGTGTGTGTGTGTGTGTGTGTGTGTGTGTGTGTGTGTGTGTGTGTGTGTTTTGTGTGCAATACAGTGTGCATTGCAACCATCTCTTGGTGTAATCTCATTCCAGGATCATAGCAACGAGCGTCTCTGAATCTCTGAATAGCCGTAGCTCACAGCTAAAGATAGAAGTAGAACGGCGGCTGGGCGTGAGCCTATCGCGTGAAGGCTGGGCGCCGCAGGCGCCGCGCATCACAGGACCGCCAGCTTGTCACGCAAAAAAAGAAACTGACAAACAAATCACTCACGCCTGCCCACCCTATACATATACTGTGCCGGAATGTTCTCTATACTGTAATTGCACGTTAAACGGACATGCGCGGTTCTTAATTGGCCCTGTTTCTATATAACTCCGTGAGCGTAACCAATTGGACCCGCAAGGCTCGCCGGTTTAACACATCTTGTGTGGGAACGCCTTTTTGGTGTTCTAGGAATTTATGATCTACTTTAGCCATTGAAAGTACATCTACAAGCTACAGTATGTGCTTGTTTTTTTTTTTTTTTTTATCGCAAATCTTTGAATATTCTGTCACAGTGAATGTTTTTAACTCAGCTATTTTGCTTCTGGTGGGTCCCTGGAACTACATAATTTTCAGATTGGGGTCAGTGTATGATTTTGAGGGTCCATGACTCGAAATTCTATTTGGAGCTGCCCTTTTGGTCAATTGAGGTACTACACAGAGCCATAGTAGTAGAGAGCCCATTCAGAAACATCCAGTGTTTTTCCACAGACATAGCGTAGCAGGGATTGAACAAAGCTGGTCCTCCGGCACAATTGATGTCTTGGCTTACAGTACTTACTTACTGCACTTACTGTACGTTCAAGCTGGTGATTTTTTTTGCCCCGCAATGCAGTCAAAAATCAGCACACTTCATCTGAACGGGGGGTGCTTTAAAAAAAAAGAATGCATCATTGCAAGAAAACAGCATGGAAAGTTTTTTTGTTTTCAATGCATTCCAGTGGAGTGGAGTTATGCATATGCATATGCATCGCGGCATACAAGATAGACGATAGCAATCTCCCTAACAACTGGGATGTTCTATCGGTGAGTGTGGGCCACTGGACGCTCGTTTAATGCACAACTAGTAGATGTAACTATATACGCGGTACTGGCGTCGACTGGGTGGTGGTGGCCGGGTGCGGCTTTGGTGACCAGTGTGTTAAAGGGGAATTCCACCCATTTTCAAAAAAAATCCTGGGAGGAAACATGGTGAAAATCATTAACATGAAAACAGGAAAATCGGAATTTCTAAGAAACACAGAACTTTTTTATTATGTCCACACAACAAGCTTGTGGTTTTCTCTTTAACTCAGCGCAATTCACGCGATCGTCGTTTTCTGCCCTATGCCACGGCTCAAGCCAGTGCATTCGGTAAGAACCCTTATTTTGAAGCGACAGATCTCCTAAACAGTATGTGCGATGACGTCATGGTGTTTCTGGTGTCTTGACTAACCTGTCCTCTCACGATCTGAGCAAAAAGCTCCGGGTCAAAAGTCATGAAGTGACGTTTAGAACTAGTTGACTTACCCGTGCGCCCACGACATTCCAGGGCAGAATCTCAGGAATGGCTTTTGAATGCATTGGATTGAATGGATGCGAATGGGACAAAAAAATCAAAATGGCCACGCCCATTCTGTCCCAAATGAAAGTCAACAACGTAATGATCATCAGACAATGCGCTCGGACTAATAGATGGATTAAAGAATGACCCAGTTGAGGTCAAACTGGGTTAAAGGGACACTCAGGATATTATTTTATTTCCCCCCCCGGCGCAGACACGTCATAGCCGTGCACAGCTGCTCCGACGTGCGCGTGCGCGCAGGGAGAAGGAGCATGGCGGAATGATGCATGGGTTCACAACACAGAGGACAAATGAGAAGCCAAAAGAGGCAGCGGCGGCGGGGGTCCCTGCTGCGTGTGCTGCAGATAATCACAATTGGGGGAATGGGGCATCTTTAATGGTTGTCAATTAAAAACTAATTAGAGGGTCTGAAGCTTTGCTCGATTGGCTACCGAGCCTATCTATCATCAACACAGCTGTGCTCGCGCAGAGGCACGTGCGACGCGCACGGACGTAGACACACACACACGCGCATGTGCACGTGCCTACAGTATCCGAGCGCGCTCATGAAGACATGAACGTATTCAATACAACCACTGAGAATTGTTTGTGTCTCAACCCCTCAGCCCACCCACCCAAACCCCCCTGCAATCTCGATCCTTTATCCCAATTTGGACGGAAACACATCTGGCGGATGTTTAGCACAGTGGTTGTCAACCTTTTTAATACCAGGGCCCACTATTTATCTAACATTTGAGCCACACGGACCACCATGTGAGGACATTTTAGCCCCCACAGACCCCTAAAAACTAAACATTTCTTTTGCTTTTGTCCACAATTCCAGGCTGGATTTGGGAAATAAAACAGTCAAACGCAGGGATCAAAATAACCATTAATCTGCTACATTCTCTAGTTGTGTAAACTTGGGCTAATTTACCTGACGAATATTTTAACTCTTGAGAGCGTAAACAAGTTACCAAATGGATTTGGATTTGGAAATAGATTTGGTAACTTGAAACCAAATGGAGCCGCAAGGGTCCATTTGGTTTCATGTTTACACTCTCAAAGAGTTACATCTGGGGGCCACCTGGAACTCTGATAAGGACCACTGTTGGTCCCCGGACCACTGGTTGAAAACCATTGGTTTAGCGTTTTTAAACTGTTTTTTTTTTACGTTTGCTGTTAACAAAGCAAAAACTGTAAGAAGGAGCATTCAGTGATTTGGGTGATTTGGGAAAACCCTCTCGGCCAACAAGCTGTGCACATGCACACACTCTACAGTGTGGGGTGGGGTGTGCAACAGGCCAACACCAAGGCTTTCTCCCAAAGCCTGAACTGGAACTATATATTTTTTTCTTCAGATCTACGAGCACATCGCTCGTAGATCTGCTATTTTTGAAAAATCTTGAAAATGTGTTCATGAACGTACGTCTTTGCTTCTGGAAGGTCCCTGGAACTAAATAAATTGAGGTTGGGGGTCGGTGGCCAAAATACAGCTGATTCCAGGAGTCCTGGATATGAAATAGTTGAAATGCATAGGATTTTCCACATGAAACTGTCTTGATTTCAAGAGGCATTTGTATATAGAATCAACCTTGGGTCAAAATGGATTATAGTTCTTGGGGTCTTACACGCTCTCATGCACTTCATGTACAGATTCATATGCCCACACACACACACACACACACACACACACACACACACACACACACACACCCCACAACAGCACTGCCACCAGAGACCGTATAAATACATATGTGGCTCATTCAGTTTCAAACCAGCCGTAATAGACACATTCCCCTCCTCCATCTCTTTTCATTTGCGCGGCCAGAATTGCCTCGGAATTGATGGCGAATAGTTGGAATCTGACCCGAAATGCATTTCTATAAATGGTTTGGATCGGAGCCAAATGAAAACACATGACCCGCTGAAATTGCATGGCGGCATCGCATCGCTCCGCGTGACTGACAACCTTTAATAGCGCGACAGCCTTCAATTAACCACTTTAACCCTGACGCCCGGGCGCGTTCCAGGGGCACATATTATACCACCAAGAGGAGAACCGAGCTTGTACCGACCGTCACGGTGCAAAGGGAGCTTTGGAGATCACGGGGCAGTCGGTAGTGTGGGCTATGTGTGGTAACTGTAAAGGGTAAACTTTAAAGCAGTGGTTTTCAACCTTTTTCATACCAGGGCCCACTATTTATTTAGAATTTGAGCCACGGACCACCATTCGATGACATTTTACCCCCACAGACCCCAAAACTAAAGAATTCTTTTGTTTTTGTCCACAATTCCAGGACGGATTTCAGAGGAAGCGAAACGGGCAAACATACACACCAAAATGACCATTAATCTTCTACATTCTCTATAGTTGTGTAGACTTAGAGCGTAAACATGAAACCAAATGGACCCACAAGGTTCCATTTGGTTTCATTTTTACGCTCTCAACGAGTTACAGTACATGTGGTTAACAAACTTCCCTACTTTAAACCTGGGGACCACATGGAATCCTCTCAGGGACCACTAGTGGTCCCCGGACCACCTGTTGAAAACCCCTGCTTTAAAAGATAAACTGTAAACCTATAAAGTATATTCATACCAGTAACCAGTCTACTTTGATACTGCAGCTGTTTCCCTGCAGACAGACACTAGACTGTCCAGAACTTAATTGGGTTAAGGCGCTGTTTTAGCCAATCACAGCTTCATAATGAGCCAATATCACGTACACTCAAGGCACTTTGTACTTGATTCTACATCTCTTTTCTTTCCTTTTCTTCCGCTCTTCACAAAGTACTTTTATAATGCCAGTAACTTTGGCAGAGGAAAATAAATCTGATTATGAATCACGCCTGAACACAATGACACTTGATCCAGGTTGTTATGGTAACTCAGTGAATGTAGCTATTTAAATCTAGAATAGGCCGGTTCAGAGTGTTTATGTAGATGCAGCTGTCAACTGATGCAGCGGCATATGGACCGCTGACATATGAAAGACTTGGAACGGTGATTAGAACAAGATATGGAAATATGTGTGTATATGATGGCGGTGTCAGCGCCGTAATCAAACAGAATAAACACATTGTGTTTCCTAATGACAGGCTGATTAAGTGTAGCTTGGATGTGACTCACTGTTTCTGTATTAATCAGTGATGGGAGAAAAAAATACTTTTTTTAATTTTTGTTTGTTTGTACTTCAGTGCTATAGAAGGTTAGCACTCTGTTTCCGGAATTCAAAATGCACTATAGGCTACACAACGTAGCCTGTTGCCGCTACTTCTAGTGGCTACTATTGTGGCAATACTAAGCATGGTTTGGCTTCAAAATGTATACTTTCCACCCATTTTCAACATTTTTTCTGAGAGCGTACAAATGCAACCAAATAAACCCTATAAACGGGTTAGTGTGTTTCACTTCTGGTTCAGCTGTGGTTCAACCGTCACCCCTCCCCCCTGAGATGGCTGAACCACGGCAGCACCAAAGGAAAGTGTGACTGTCGACACACTGTTGACATGATGGAGGGACGATATACGGTATAGCAAAGAATTGCATTTCGGAGTGATGGAAATATGTGAATTTGAGCCACATCCCATAGGCTTTATGATAACTTTATGATAGGGTAGGAGATACAGCCAATACGTATTTTTCCCCTCCACGAAATAACAACTGGAGCATTTTGGGGGAAATAAATTATAGGTAAAAAGTAGGTAAAGATAAGAAAGTCCTCCTTAAAGGGGAAGTGAAAGTGAAACTCAACTTGATGTTAACTTAATGTTTTTTTTTTTTTTTCTTCAGACCTGCATTTCTAGAAAACGCATAATGGGGGGGAACTTTTTTATTAATTCCACACAACATATCTAAGGTATATTAATGACATGGCAAAATGTTGAAAATGGGTGGAATTCCCCTTTAAGTACAAATACGCTACTTCAAAATTGTACAGTAGATGTACTCATAGTTACCTTCGGTCACTGGTACTAATTGAATAAAACCGTAGACCATTGTTTTCACCGTGTTCCTCATTATCCAGACATTTTGGTGGTTATATTTGTGCTGACTCGACGCCATACGCTGTAGTCGTCTATCTGGAAAAAAAAAAAAAAAAAAAAAAAACGCACAAAGCTGCACTAAGGAGTGGGCAATTAACATCACAAAGTGGCCGCTAATTACCTCAGCGATGTAAAATGATGCCAAAACGCGGCCTGAGTGATTAACTCCACAATCAAGATGAGAACAACGTGCTGCCATGGGCATATTACGCAGGGTGGAGGGAGGGAGGGAGGAGGAAAATGGCGGTATTGTCTATTGTGCTTTTAAGATAATGTACTTTCACGATGCCATGCTGTGTCTCGTGCATTATCAGCAACTATCTACAGCCGACACACACACAAACACAGACGGGTGTGTATACAGTATATATACAGTACATGTGTGGTTTTCCACACGAGAGCCTAATCTCTAATCCATGTATGCCATCCGGCTCTGTTAGCGCGTCTGACTGGCAGATAAACAGACCGTGGGCCGTGGCTGATGCTTCATCAACAGGATTAATTCTATAGACTATAGTCTTATCTCCAGAGGTGCCTCTCTCCTTCCCATGTTCGCTGTTTTGCTTTTTTTCCCCTTCCCTCGTACAAAGGAGGACGGAGCTCTCGCTGAAGCCCATATGTATGTATGTATGGGTATAGTAGTTACTGACTGCACAGTGTGTGTTGCATTTGCTGTACAGTATACAGCACATGCAACGGCCGTGCGCTAATTAATATACGCTGTGCATGTCACAGAGACAACAGATGATACTTGGGACCGTTGTCAAACTGGAATGGAACTGTAAAAAAGTAATGCCAAACGATACAATAGCTACTTTAAAAGGACATTGCAAAACAATCTTTATTAAATGTTATTTAGAAGATTTCGAACACTTTAATGGGGGGACTTTAGGTGTGTAATACGTGGTTTTAGATATAATTAGATTTTAGCAGTGAGCCCAGTGTCATTGGCACTACTTCCTGGACTACATTTACATTTACATTTACAGTAAAACAGCCAAGGGGAGCATTATGGGAACTGTAGTTGAGGAATGAGCATCACTGACATCAGAGATATTGGGCTCACTGCTAAAATCATACAATATATCTATTTTAAAAAAAACCACACACATATTACATAGCTAAAGACCTGAGGAAAGTGTTCGAAATCTTCTAAATGTCATTAACATATATTATTTTGAAAAATGGTGGAAAGTCCCTATAAGCCAAAATGGCTATGGCAGTCCGCTACACCAACCGGACATGCATCAGTGCTCTATAGATAAACCTGCTTGCCGTAGTAACCATGTTTATTGGAATAAATTGCCATACATTTGCACTAATTGCTCAAAGTGTTGACATGCTCTGAATGAAGAAATAACACGACTGTATGACATATTACAAGCTATCACAGGGTATTTATTGAAACAGTTTTAGAATAACAATGCATTACTCCAGCACCTTCTCTCTTTCTACTGCTGATCATGTTCTGTGCATGTAAGAGGCAAGTTATCTGACGTGTTTATTTTCGACGCACGCATTCTACATGGCCACATCGCCATAGGAACCGGAACGCGGGGGTGCATGGGGGACCTGTCACCGCCGCGTTAACGGCTGTTTGCTGAATGATTTTGACAGCTGCGGTGATTGATTGCGTCAGAGCAGCCGTACTTCCGCCAAGCCGCGAAGAAAGTGAAGAAAGTGGCAATTTAACTTCCTCAGACCGTTATCGAACTGCCCATGTCCAAATGAAACCATTCCTTGCTGTACTTTTGGGTGTTTTACGTTGTGAAATGGCAGGTGTACATGTCTGCTATTTTTGGCGTAAAACCTGAAAACGCAGCGCGAATCTTATTTGAATTTGAATTATATGAAATAGATCAGGGGTTTTTAAACCAGTGGTAAATGATGGAAAGTTGGTTAACCAGATGTTAACCAGATGAGAGCGTAAAAATGAAACCATCTGGTTAACCAGATGTTAACCAGATGAGAGCGTAAAAATGAAACCAAACCATTTTTAGGCTCTCAAGAGTTAAAATATTCATCATCTGAATTATCCCAAATCTAAACTAGAGATCTGGGTTTGCCTGGTTTGTTTCCAAAATCCATCCTGGTATTGTTGATAAAAAAAAAAAAAAAAAAAAAAAAACGTTGAGGCCAATTTTGATGATGCTTTGGGAATGAGTGTTACCCAGAGGGGAAAGTTTGACTCAACTTCTTGACTACTGCTGCAAACGTGATGTCAAAACAAAGAGGAAAAAAGTATGGAGACATGTAACTGTGTATACACGTCTCTGCAGAGGAGAGAAGAGGCGTTCCGGGCTTCTGCCGTCGAGTGTTATAATTCACCAAACAAAGACAGTCCATTTCCAGCACGGTGGAATTTGTCCCCGTGGATTAGTGTCAGAGAAGATAAAATGCAAGCCGGGGCGCATTATTATACAAACCCAAATTAAACCTGAGCGTCAAGCGCAAAAAGAAAATGAACGACGAGCGCCGAAAAATAAACCCAATACACAATGATGATGACGATGATGATGATGAACAAAAAATAAATGTGAATGTCTTGCATTAATTCCTGGCCTGTTTCTGTCCATTGGCCTTGGCAGGTTACGCCGGGACATCAACAAAAAAACAAGAGCCGTAATGTACCGTAGCGTCGTTTCTCTTCCCATCCAGAGGAGATATGCCTGCACAATGGGCAGCCAGGCAACGTGGCATATGTTGATTACGGTATCTACCAAATATATAACGTTATATAGCGCTCACCGCAATTAACCAGGAGACGCCATTTGCCATAAACAAAATGCAATCAGGAGAGACAGAGCTGCACAGACAGCAGTAGTTGGAAATAAACACACACAGACACACACGTGCGTGTGCAGACACTGGGACGTGTAAATAGATGATTGTGTTGCTGGTGATTAGCCCAGCAGTAGCAGTGTGTGATGTGTGTAATCAGGGGGGAGCGACTAGGAGTGGTAAAGCACTAATAACTGTGATTGTTACAAGAGCCTCCTGCATCCTGCACCGTAGCAGCTATCTATCAAATCTAACCGCCCAACATGCGCATGTGTGTCTCTTTTATTTTTATATCGCCCGCCGCGGGATAATGTGTGGTCGGTCTGCTAATTGACGCTGGATCTCTCTGCGTCGCCTCGCCCCTCTGCGGAGGTTCTCAAACCTCTTCTGGATCACTTCCCACTTCAACATCTTATAAGTACTTTTTTTTCTTGGTGCCACTAGGTGGTAGCCTGCTTTGTGTAGTTAACCTGTAGCGGCACTTGTGTTCAATTCAGTATTTTGCAAAAAAAAAGTACCCTATTGGCCTGACTACTTTTTTTTTTTTTTTTTTTTTTTTTTTACACAAAATGAGTCTAGAAAAACAGTGGTCGTCTTATAACAAGGGTTGTCTTATACATCAACTGGCTTAACTCCTTGACTGTTTTACCACGACTTTTTGGGTGATTGATTATTCTGTTGTCTGTTTATCACCCAAAAAGTCGTTTTGGGTTTTGTTTTATTAACAAGCCCATTAACTCACTGCACACCACCTGATGAAGTCCTTTAAGTGGTGATTGGACTACAAAACCCCCAAAACACCTCACACACTTTACAACTATCATTAATAAATTATAAATTGTATAACTTTAAATGCATTTATCTCTGAATGAGCCCTGGAAACAGTGAAATGTGAAAATACAGGCTGCTTTGTCAAATGTATTAAAAAACAAACTGAAACATATCAACTGATTTTATTTCTTCCCTTAAAGTAGACACCTTAAGCTGTCTTTGGAGCTCATTCATTTGCACAAATTCACAACAGAGGATTTTCTATAAATTATTTAGTTGCTATTGAACCTAATGGGAGCGAGCCTAGCTTTTCTGCTAATCTGTCAAAGAGTTAATAGCGCCACTTGCCCAATCAGGTCAGTGTGGTATTGCAGCGGAGGGACCTTTTGTAAGAGAGTATATCTGAGGGGGTGATCTTTGGAATCAATTTAATCAACCTCTTAAAAAAAAAAACGCCTGAGCGACACACACGATTGTCTGTTATGTTAAGTTGTATAGACGGCTGCACCACATGCATTAACAGGTTGACTGCATGGAGCATGACAATGTATGTGAACTATCAGGCTGGTCGCATTGTTTGATTTATTATTGATTTATTATTTTGCACTTAGAGCCCTTTTCAAGGGCGGTGACATCAGCCACGTGCGCCCTCATATCCATAGCTGTTTATCAAGATCACCTGATCGACATTAAGCATGGATTAAACAAGGCAAACACAACTTGGGCTACTCGTTACTGGCAGGGAAACTGGTCTACAAACAGTTATCTTGTGCAAGTTGTTTTTTTTTAGTTAAAAAACTGATTCAAAAACTGATTTTAACAACTCTCTCTCTCTCTCGCTATATATTTATATATATAGCCTACTGTGTGTATATACTGTATATATATATATATATATAAAGAGAGTACTTCTTCCAAGCGCTACTGGTTCCCCTCCTCTGCAAACGACCTCTCGATCTGCTTCTCCACCTTTGCACCTCCATGATCGTCAGTGAACTGAGTGCTCGTCATACTTGTTGTTCTGTGTCAGTGCTCTGCTGGGTGGTGAATCATCTCCATCGCACACATCACGCGTGTTGCTGCAGCTTAGAGTTATTACTCACCGCTTTCGGCCCGTTCTCCCTCTGACACCGTGGGAGAGGGTCGACTGACAGAGGCCCTGTGTCAAGTTCAGCTAGCCAGGGTTCAAGTGTGTGTGTGTGTGTGTGTGTGTGTGTGTGTGTGTGTGTGTGTGTGTGTGTGTGTGTGTGTGTGTGTGTGTGTGTGTGTGTGTGTGTGTGTGTGTGTGTGTGTGTGTGTGTGTGTTTGTATAAACGCATGAGTAGTGTGCACGCGTCTTTCTTTACACAAGTATCTTATTAGTTTACACAGTGTGCATGCTTGCGTATATGCGCGCTTGCCTATGGTGTGCGTGTGTATGTGTGCGCGCACGTGCGTGCGGCAACTGCGAGGCAGTGGCTGACGATAATCTCTCGGAGGGTTCGGTGTCGTGGTTGTCACGGCGATCTTGCAGCGCCTGATGCTGGCTGACGGCTGGTGTCACCATCGCTTCCCGTCACTGGTCCCTCTGATGGCCTACATTTGTGGGTGTGCACGCACGCACACACACGCACACACACACACACACACACACACACACACACACACACACACACACACACACACACACACACACCAGACAGTTTAAGTTGACATAATGCAGGTGGATAATACGTCCACTTCGTCCGTGGCATATCTTTTTTTTTTTTTTTAATGTTCAAATCACACTGTATTTAGGTGCACTCTGTCGACAGAAAGCTCTCTGTCGATGTCAGCAGACGACTCGAGATATTACAGGCAACTTTAGTGTGTACAACCTGTGTTTAATAACCACTTCACCTCCACTCCGCTGCGTTGTGCTCAGTGAAGAGGATAACGGCGTTATCAGTAGCGGCGTTGTGTAATCAGATTACCTTTATTAGTAACGGAGTAACCTAACGAGTTATTTTTGCAATTTAGTAGTTAGTTACTTAGTTACATTTCCAAAAAAGTAACTCGTTACTATAGTTCGTCCCAATTCATTTTCTTGAGACTGCCCGGTGTTGTATATTCCTCCTTCTGTTAGTGTAGAATAAGCCGACTGCGTGTCCTTACTTCTGTGAGTGATGTGCGTAGTTAAACATTTTCTGTCTGCACATCCTGTAAGTTCGCCTAAGAAATAAAAGTAAACCTACTGTCTAGCTAGTGTCTAGTTATACTCTAGTATAAATCTTTTATTTTGAAAAGGAAAAAAGAGGAAGTCCGCTGGCTGCTTGGGTAGTGACACAGCTACTGTATGCGCGACTTGCGAAAAGTCTTGTAAACAATGACGCCGTACACAAAAAAAACATAGTACATAACAATAAACATAGTACATCCTCTGGCTGTGTTATTAGGTGAGTAATGTTTAATTCATTGTTTGGCCGCCGTGCCTTGTCTTATATAGACTACTGTCTAGTTCATAGGCTGGGTTATGGTCAGTTGAGATTGAGGAAGCCTGCAGTGTATAGTGGGTGACATCGTATCACTGTAGAATGCAGTTGTTGTTGTTGTTGTTGTTGTTGTTGTTTTGTAGTTGTTGTTGGTGGTTTTCATGTGTGCAACGTGGAGTGCGACTCATGCACTGGTAATACAATGCAACTAAATTGTGCATACGTCAAAAACAAAGAGAAAAGGAGTATTTTAATTGTGTTCAGGAACGGAAAATAATCTATTAAGTTACTTTTTATAGAAAGTAATTTGTAACTTAACGAGATTAGTTTTAGGGACAGTAGTCCAATAATCTAACGTCGTTAGTTTAGAAAGTAACGATACCCATCACTGGTTGTGCTAAAATACCGCCTCACCTCCCTCACACTGGCATTGCCTTGTCATGAGCCTGAAGTCTCAATTATTTGTTGCCAACAAAGTTTTGGACTGTCTGCAGGGCAAAGCAAGTGTCTGTCTGCAGGGAAACAGGTGCAGCATCAAAGTAGAATGGGTTTTGATTTTCGGCTAAAATGTTGCCTATTATACCTTTAACTTGTTGGATGCAAACTAATCTGCCGCAACTGAAGTCACACCCACCACTGTAATTGCACTATATCAGGTCCCAGAAAGAAAAACTAAATACAGAGGGCCACACAATGCCACACAACAAACTAATTAAGTACTGTCACCTCTTAAACATGTACAAAACAAAAATATAAACACAGTGCCACCCTCTTTAAAGTTTGTGATGTTTTTGCGTCGCGTGCCGGCTTGGACTCGCCTCGGCGCCACAGATGGCAACGTGTTGCGTTTCTATTATCGGTGCATTCCAACAGTCTGCCGACGGCATGTGGACTCTCTACGCCGGTGATATCTGCTCGAAGTTGCCATGTTTCGCGTGGGAAATAGCGGGGGCATTTGGCAGTTTAATTGAGTGATATCACCTCGTTTAACGACGGGCGGGCGTGTATGACTCATTTCACTGGAGACAGAGGAATGAAACTAGATTGGAAGGAGCAATATTTCCAGCACCTGTGGTTATGATGATGATGATGATGATGATGATGGTGTCTTGTTAAAGGAGCATTCAGAGATTTGGGTGATTTGGTTAAAAAAGAAAAAAAAGCGGTCCAACTCAGTAACAAGATATGCGCATGCATCCCATTTGGGAAACAAAACCGTCAAACATACAGATCAAGATGACCATTAATCTTCTACATTCTCTAGTTGTGTAGACTTGGGCTAATTCACATGATGACTATTTTAACTCTTGAGAGTGTAAAATGAGAGGTTTCATTTTTACACTCTCAAAGAGTTGCATCTGGTTAACCAACTTTTCATAGGCCTATGGTTAACCAACATAGCTGGGGACCACTTGGAGCCCTCTCAAGACCCTCTCCAGACCACCTGTTGTAAACCCATTGCACCAAGGCCCACCCACTCAATCCTGATTGGAGGAAGGCTTTGTCTCCCAAAGCCCAAAATGAAACTTTTTTTTTTTTTTAACACTGTGGATTGCTAGGGATTGGAAGGAACTCCTTATGGTCAGGGCACTCTATAGTAGGGAGTATTATCAAAAAAAAAAAAAAAAAAATAAGTGCAATACTGTAGTTGAAAGTGAAATCACTGACTATACCATATATACTCTAGTCTATACTATAGTATATTATTAGTAAATACTATAGTATGGTATTGATAATGTAAAAAAGGGATTTGTGAAGAAAAATGGAAAGCATTTGAAACACATCAGTATACTCGGGCTGCCCAATGTGTGTGTCGTCGTCGAATCTATTTGGTCCTAATCAACCAAAATTTGTTTTTTTGATTAGAGCTAAATAATTCTAAAAATGAATAATATAATCTAATATCTCTGCTGCAGCGATGGAAAACCTTAAACTATAATATTGTCCCGAATATAAGACGACCCTGGTTATAAGACAACCCCGATTTTTCAAGAGTCATTTGTGTAAAAGGAACAATGTATGTCAAATAATATAGTTGCCAAATATAAGATGACTCCATTTTTATGATATTTCCATTGAAATATACTGTCTTATATTCAGGTCAATAGGGTACTGTAACATTTTGCCTGGTCAATAAAATATCAGTATTAAACAAGCGTTCAAAACGCGTGTTTAGTCGGCCCCTCTTCCTCATTTTCTGAAGCGGTGGTTGTGTGTGTGTGGCGTGTGCATGAACGTCCAACCGACTTCAGTTCAGTCGACATGCACGCGCCCTCGGAAAACTAACCACAAGATTATTTAGACGCTCGTTTAATGCCGGGACTTGGATTTTATTGACCAGGGAAAATGTAAAACTGGTTTACAGCATTCCAAGACCCTTCACTTTTTGGATTAAATGTGCAGAAACAAGCAAGAAGCATGTGGAAACCATGCTAGCACAATTTCAGAGATGTGTTGATTAATTCATATTTGGAATGTAGTTGCTAAAGTCAACT
The DNA here is from genome assembly GCA_039105355.1 of Benthosema pterotum. NCBI lineage: Eukaryota > Metazoa > Chordata > Actinopteri > Myctophiformes > Myctophidae > Benthosema > Benthosema pterotum. The sequence continues at coordinate 12,426,957 of CM076987.1, forward strand.
AAGAATTCAGGACAGCCCTCGACTAAACATACCTCTTTCTCTGTCTCTCTCTCACTGGTGCCAATGGTACGAGTGATGACTTTAGCATCTGACAAATCCAATAACCAATGTATCTGTAGGTGTGAGAGAGAGGAAGAGAGAGAGAGAGACCATATGGGGTTTCATGTTTCATATAGTTTTAGATTTCTCCCACCAAATGCTCTTCTCAAACCAACTCATGTTGTGTTTATTACTCCTGACAGCAGTAAACAGCTGTGTGTGTGTGTGTGTGTGTGTGTGTGTGTGCGCGTGTGTGCGTGCGTGCCCTCATCGTTGTGTCTGTGTGTGTTAGCTAAGACAGAATGCCCCCCCACACACACGCACACACACACTCATCATCCATATCCAATTGAAATAGATTGGAGCCATAGAGCTGGGTAATGCCGCGGACAGATGCACTCCTCCTCTCAGTGGTGGTCCAGACAGTACATTTTAGCTGAGTACAGTAAAAGGTCTGCGATAGCAGACTCCCTATGTGGTGTCACAGCCGAAAATACTCTGCACTGTATGTACTGAACTGAGCCAAATGGACCACAACGCACCAGTTCCTCCGTGACCATCACTGGCTCCCACAGCCAAGCACAGAATAGACATCAAAATATTAAAGCCCAGTGAAATAAAAAAAATACCCTCTTCACACTTTTAGATCACATTCATGGTTATTAGAGGTGTAACGATACATTTTAACAGCGTTTCAATTCCTATCACGACAATACGGTACATGGACTATATTGGTTCATTAAGGCGATCCAATCCGATATTAAAATCTCAAGATTTTTTTTTTCTTTTTACTCTGTATATGTATTTACGTTGCGTATACAGTATAGAAATAACCACCTGGCGTTGTTCCCCATCTCTCTTTCACTTTGTTTACAAATGAAAATGCACATGGGTAATGACCTGAAACTAATGATTTTTTTGCCACTCGGTGGCCTTCTTGTAGGCAGTCCTCCTCACTCCCAAGATCCCAAGCACCAGTTCTCACTCGGGCTACTCGTTATTGGTAGGGAATCAGTTATCTCATGTAAGTCGTTTTTTGGAGTAAAACTAATCTTAACAACTCTCTCTCCGTACTATGTCATGTAGAGCCCGACCGATATATGTATATCGGGTCGTCATACCGGTATTTGCCTCCGACATGACCATATAAGGCCACATAGTATTGTATCTGTGAAAATGTCTCCGATATAAAAAGTGTGTTTTTTTTTCTCCCGACATTGCGGGGACAGAGAATTGCGCTATAACACTTCATAATCATGACAGCAGCAGCTAAGGCAGCCTCCTACAGCTACTGTCACTTTGACTGTACCTTTGCATAATCATATCGCTGCAAAAAATCTTTTCACAATCCTCACCTGTTTTTATTCCACTGTTGGTTGCAAATCCGCCTATTGCATGGGGTATTGTATCGTTTACAAAATTCCATATCAGTCAGACTGTATGATCTCATGGGTCTGTTGACACACCAATATACTGTAGGTTGTTTAAATGGCAGAATAAACGAAAGGCGGAATGATTCCAATCAACCCATTTCGACCTGCCACTATAGATGTTCGCTTTAATTGACTCCTTTAAAGGGGAATTCCACCCATTTTCAAAATGTCCTGATAGGATACAAATGTGAACCAAATGGACCCGCTAGGGTCCATTTGGTTCACATTTGTTCACATTTGTACCCTCTTGGGGGAAAAAAAGGTCTGAAAGAAAAATCTGAAAAATCAACTTGATGGTGTCATCAAGTTGTGTTTGATCACGTGAATGATTTTTTTCAGACCTCCATTTCTAGGAAACAGAATGAATGGGGGGATGTTTTTATCATGTCCACACAACATCTCTAAGGTACTGTATACTATTAATGACATAGTAGAATATTGACAATGGGTGAAATTCTCCTTTAAATTCATAATGTACAGTGAATACTTAAATGAAACATGGTCCCAACTCTCCTCTCTCTCTCTCTCTCTCTCTCTCTCTCTCTCTCTCTCTCTCTCTCTCTCCGTGTTGTGGAGCTGCGTGAGTGGAAATGCTGAAGTGTGCAGGGCGTAATGACACATCTGAGTGAGAAAACGCTGTCCTCGGTTTATTAATAACACCGGCAGTGCGCTCATTATTCGCCCCATCTTCTTTTTTTTAACGGCATCAGCGCTCATCATCGCCGGGTCCCTCGCGAGCGCACCGCCGCCAAAACCACTTTGAGTGCATTTGTTTTGCACTCCGTCACGTGGTGGGTGGGGGGAGGGTGGGGTGGGGGGCTTCATTCATTCACATCGCTTTCTGGCTTCCCCCACCTGGGGACCGAGTGTGGATTGGTGTGAATTGGACACGCGGGGCGGGTGTGCACAACATGCACCCGTGAGCACATTAAGCACTCAAACTAGTACTGTATGCCCTGCTTTGTATTTGTTTTTTCATCAACAACATCATTTGGATAGTGCAGAGTCCTTCTCTTTATGGTTAGCTCCCCCCCCAACCACTATACCTTTCCCCTCTTTGTATACTTCTCTTTTCCCTTTCCTCCCACTACTTTCACTATGTTTTTACCTCCACTATGATTTTCTTTCTTCTGGCTTATAGAAGTAATTATTTTGTACGTCTCTAAATGTCTTGAAAGAAATGAATCTTGAAGAAATGAACACGGTGGCCACTATTGTAAACAAGTGTAACATTCAACTAGTGTACTTGAATTGTAAATCTCCAAGCTGTCATCAGTTATGTTGCGGAATGCAGGGTGTACTTGATTGTACTGTAATTCTCCATTTCCGTTAGAAGCAACTTTTTAGCAAAAAAATCAAAATGGATATATAGCTACGTATATATACGTAAGTGGCTTGACGTTCTTGCAGGAACACTAAAGGGGCTTCCAGACGGCAACGATAAACGCCGGCGTTATCGACAGGCGAGTTTTTTTATGCCGGCAGTGCCGAAATAAGAAAATCGCCCGTCGATAAACGCTACGCGTTTTATGTCTGGAGGGGAGGGGAGGGGGGCGGACGAAATGCGTGGCTCAGAAGCCAACCAAGCCAACAGACTACCAACTTCCCAGACAACTTCCAGTCAAGCGCTACCTGATCATGATCACGCTGAATTTATTGAATTCATTCATTTACAATGAATTAATGACTCACCAGTCACCAATAATGATGGCTGCAGCCGTAGAGGTTGACATTTGAACGTAGACTATAGTTATTCCAAGTTGCGTAGGTTAAAATAAAATCGGCAGCATCCATCACGGTTTAAATATGTTGTATATTAAACTCTGCTGGCTAAAAGCATGTAACCAACATGCTTCGTATGACCGTGACACAAACTCACAACACGTCGCGCAATAATGCGTTGTAAATAGAACGTTAGAGCAGAATTGCCACAACTCACGTCGTGGCTCGGCTCAGGGTCGGATATATAGGGGGGCAGGGGTGGGCACATCCCACCCAAACGTGCATCCTGCCCACCCAATGAAAGGTAATATCAGTGGTTTTCAACCGTTTCGTGCACGCGCGCGCGATAAAAATCAGTGACGCTGAGCGGAAAACGACCGACGATAAACGCTTTCTTGAACGCGGGTCGATTTTTGAACTTTTGTGCTAAAAAAACGCTGTCCCCATTGAGAATGAATTAGAGTGGGCGATTTACAGTATTCCTCGCCGTCTGTAAGCCCCTTAAGCCATGTGGCAGAGTCTGCAATTTTGGGTCAAACTCCCCCAATTGTGGCTGGCCTGCTGGTATTGCTCACACCATGAATGGAACTAATTGTTTTACTTTCTCAACTCAATTGAATTACCGTATTTTCCGCACTATAAGGTGTGTGCGTGTGTGTGTTTAATTCCGACCATTAGTAGACTACGTTCTTCTTCTTTCTGGACATTGCGTCTGTGTGCTCAGCGGCGGGTTATTTTAATATGGGATTTTGACAGCTGCCGTTTTTCAAGCACCGAAAAATTATTTCGCCGGAACGCCGGCTCTGCTCCGGACCGCTGCGGAGGACCACTTTCACCCCTGCCGAGAGGCAGATTGCTCTACTATAGGCCAGTCACTGAGTCACTGAGCCCTCTGTGGCAGAGGAGAGCACCTTGTGTGTGTGTGTGTGTGTGTGTGTGTGTGTGTGTGTGTGTGTGTGTGCGTGCGTGCGTGCGTGCGTGCGTGCGTGCGTGTCTGTCTCCTTCCCCCGGGAGCTGTCAACTCAAACCTAACCACCAGTACCTGTCCATACCTCGTACGTTGCTTTATTATTTTATTTCTTTTGACGGCTCCGCATTTTATTCTGCACACTGAAAGTTCTACCCAGCCATAGTGCTCTCTGTTGTGAAGTGGAATTCGTGAAAAATCCATACGCGTTCTTCTGCCACAAACTCTTATTCCTCGACGCCTGGGAGCCTCTATATACTGGCCTTTGGCCAACGGTGTGACTCTTCCTTTTTTAGAATTGTTCTATGTTCGTCATGCCCCAATTGTTTCTTTGACGTCTTATTTTATAGTGTTGTTCTTGCGCCTTCCTGTCTGTTTCTATAGATTATTATGTGTTTAACTGATTGGTTAACTTAATCGCCTGTGTTCTGTTCTTATTGAATCTTGCGTTGGTGAGTTTGTAGTTAGGCTGTGAGCACGTTGTGTTGCTGCTTGGCTCCTAATTTAGTTTTCAGTCCTGCTGGACGTAATCACAGGCACAAGCAAGTCACGGGTAGCTTGGGAAAAACTTGTTTCTCTGTTAAAATTCAAGGTACTTAGCTTAGCTACAATTAAAATTACTCCACTAAGTGGTGGGAAAAATGTGAGTTATTATTCATTCATTCATTCATTCATTCATTCATTCATTCATTCATTCATTCATTCATTCATTCATTCATTCATTTATACCTATCAGTTAGCTCTAACATGTGCAATAGCAAACCAGACTCTGTTTGCCTTGAATTGAACAGTGGAAAAAGGTCTATTGTGTCTCCAACACACTCTTCGTAGTTCGTACCCCTAACATTCCTTGTCCACAAATGAATACTTAACCCTGGAAAGCCCCATTTAAAAGGCAATTAAAAGGCATTTTAAATTAAATTTAACTTAGACACTCCAGCAAAAAAATATTCCACACAAAGCATTAAAAGCAAATAATACCGGAGCACAATGACCTTCATGCAACAATTCTGGGAAGTCCCTCCTCAGGCAACTAACAGACCACCATGCTACAATATTCAAACATTTTACTCCAATGTACTAATGCTACTATAGTTCAGTGTGTTACATATCACCCGAGTAAATGAAACGATGAGAAACGTTCAGAAACGAGTCAATTAGCCAATACTGTAATGAAAGCAACATCGTTGGCGTGGCTTAGCAGTTGAGCTATCAGACACAATTACACCACATTATATGCTCTTGAAATAGAGGCCTTTACTGCAGACAGTTGTAAACGGTGCATTTATATAGCGCCTTTATCCAAAGCACTTTATGTAGATTGTACATCACATTCACCCATTCTCACACACACATTCATACAGCGATAGCAGTGGAAAACATGCAAGGCACATACTGTATACCAGCATATCTGGAGCAATTACGGGTTCAGTGTCTTGCTCAAGGACACTTCCAACACTAACCCTGGGGAAGCCCAGGTTCAAACCAACAACCTGCTGGTTGTCTCTTGAAACTCTTCTCCCTCATGGCCCCAAAGCTATGGAATGCACTTCCCATTGCAATCAGACCCACTGACTCACTCCCTATCTAACGCCTCAGTCTGAAAGCACGCTTCTTCAGACGTGCTCCTCTCTCTTAGCCCATAGCACTTGCAGTACATATCAGCCCATAGCCCAACCTAGATAGGCCTATTTTAGATAGCATATTGAGTAGACTCAGATAGCAGTTACCTTTGCCAAATGTATCACCATGTATTACTGCGGATTAAGAGTGTCCACTAAGTGGCGAAAATGTATTTTTGATCAGAGCAAGTGGTCCAGGGGCCAGGTGCACTCCTGACATTCACCTACACAGGTTAATGACTGTTCATTAACAAAGTACAAATACAGTTGGCTTTGCGCAGAATCATCAGGTGTGTGTGTGTGTGCGTGTGTGCGTGTGTGTGTGCGTATGCGTGTGTGTGTGTGTGTGTGTGTGTGTGTGTGTGTGTGTGTGTGTGTGTGTGTGTGTGTGTGTGAGAGAGAGAGAGAGAGAGAGAGAGAGAGAGAGAGAGAGAGAGAGAGAGAGAGAGAGAGAGAGAGAGAGAGAGAGAGAGAGAGAGAGAGAGAGAGAGAGAGAGAGAGAGAGAGAGAGAGAGAGAGAGAGAGAGAGAGAGAGAGAGAGAGAGAGCAAGCATAATGTAAGCTGTACAATCTTTCTATAAATATCATTGGTTGTCAGACCAGGTTGCTGGCTGTACCTCAACCAAGTATGGACTGCTCAAAAACACAGCCATTCAGAACACTTTTCCTGGGATGTGGGACTTACAGTATGTAGCCTGACACTCAGTGTGAAGTATCTGACTTTCTGTTTCACTTCATTATTCAGACTGAAAGGCCTGCCCACGGCAGAGGTTTAAAGATTGGGCGTTGTCAAAGTGGTAGTCTTGGGCAATTGGTTCAACCAACCAGAATAGTAGAATCGCAGATGACGTTGTTGTATGTTGGATGACGTTGGGAATATGGCTAACCTGGTTGCTAACCAAACAAACAGGCAATGACTGATAAAATATGTTGGGTAAAGATTTTTATAAAACCTGGCAGTTTTTTTTATTTTATTTTTTTCTTATAGACTGGTCCAGGGACCACAAGTGCGGACCACTGGTCTGGGGACCAACAGTGGTCCTCGAGAGATTTCCAGGTGGTCCCCAGCTAAATGATGGAGAGTTGGTTAACCAGATGTAACTCTTTGAGAGCGTAACCATGAAACCAAATGGACCTGCAAGAGTTAAAATATTGATCATCTGAATTAGCCTGAAGTCTGAAGCCTGAAGTTTGCCTTTTTCAGCCTGCATGATGGACAAAAGCAAAAGAAACCTCTACTTTTGGGGGTCTTTGGGGCTAAGGTGCCCTCAAATGGTGGTCCGTGGCTCAAATTCTCAATAAATAGCGCATGCTCCCTGGTATCAAAAAGGTTGAAACCCCCTGTTTTAAAAGGTAGCGTTTCAGTGCCGGAGCCAGGTCATGACCCCAAGTTTGTGCCGCTGTTCCATTCATTTCATATGTACTTTGTGTGGGGACCTCTTTGTCGCGATGTCAATGTTTTCTCCGATGGCCCATGCTGAGAGCCTGACCCCCCCACCATCACCCCCTGTCTGGTACAAGAACACAGCGGCATAGAGTGGCATACAGTTCCACTCTGCAGCCATAGCAGCACGGTGCCACTACGTGACCATCAGCTAATGGCCAAGAGGTCAAGGAGGGCACAGCAAGGATGAATTATGGCCTAGTGTGCATGTAGCACAGGGGCCCTGAGCCAATGGGAGCCCCTTGCATATACAGAATGTCCCCAATGTCACACTAACAACAAGCTTTGAACTGAACAGTTTGGACTTTCCGTTCCAGAAGTAATGGCCACAACATCTTGAAGAATGGCCGATTTTTGAGTATTGCCGTCGTCTTTCGTCCCATCCTGACATTGTCGATTCTACAACACATTTGCTCTGTGCTGCCTTTTCACATTCTACCCAAAAATAGCAGGTGTTCACGGCTCATAGCGCGCCACCCTGAGGCGTGCTATGAGCCGTGAACGCCTGCTATTTTTCAATGAAAATTAAAGCACAAGTAGAGTACAGAATGGTTTAATAATAGGAGGTTAGAGAGTGACGAACTAGATACTAGGGCTTTAACCAAAAAATCGATACATCGATGCATCGATTTGCATAACACGTGTCGACTCCAAAAAGCACGAGTCGATAAGTTTTTTTTTTTTCCTTCCTCCGAGGGAAAGGAGTAAAGAGGAGGAATTAAACATTTACCTTTGTTTTCCCCCTTTTTCTCTTCTCTATGTGTGCGACGCGTGTGTATATAATTCAACTGTAATATTGGTTACTGTCACTCACGGACAGAAGTTTCCTTTGCAACTCTATCGGAGTTCAGCCTTAAGGCTTACCAATCTTACGCAGCGCGATCTTGCGCTCTGGGCGCGCGGTGTTCCACTGATCATTGCGTACACACGGATAAGGTAGAACAGCAAACAGTGTCAAAGAATACAGGACTTCATCGACCACCACCCGTGCGTAGTACGCACGGGACGCATGCTTCTGTCCGCGTCATTCTCATTAATTTACTGAATAGAACAGAAAAGAAACGCGGCGCGATATGGTGGTGGAAGAGGAGGAGGGCGCTTCATGTAAATGGATCGTATTCATGTGGCCGCTGTTAGAATGATCATGTCTTCTGTTGGGCGCGCGGCGTTCCACTGATCATTGCGTACACGGATCAGATCGAACAGCAAACAGTGTCAGAGGAATACAGGATTTCAACCACCACATCCCTGTGTTACAGTGCAGTGGCCGTCTTGTTCCTCGTTTCGCATGCGACGCACGGGACGCATGCTTCTGTCCGCGTCATTCTCATTAATTTACTGAATAGAACAGAAAAGAAAACGCGGCGCGATATGGTGGTGGTGGAGGAGGAGGCTTCTTGTAAATGGATCGTATTCTGATGTGGCTGCTGTTAGAACGATCATGTCTTCTGTTGCGTTCTAATGTGTGGGCTGCTCAGTGCTGTGTATTGATAATGTTAGCCTATGTGTTTTTATGGCTGGCCTGGGAGTGGACGCTGCGCTGTGTGCCAATATTGTTTTCATATTGTATTAAGCTTGCCACATGCGCCATGCGTAGCCTCGCGATGTGTTTTGTATAAGGCACTGCGCTGGCATATAGCGGCACCATTTGATCCCCACCCTTCCTCGGGGAACCACCACGGGTCCCCCCCCCCCCCCCCCCCCCCCCCCCCCCCCGCGCCATACAACGATAAATCGATAATTATCGACTTGACTGTCTGACAAGTCGACTTGAAAAAAATTCAAGTCGTTAATGCCCTACTAGATACCTCAGTGAAGTTCAACTTGAGCTTCATCCAACACACACACACACACACACACACACACACACACACACACACACACACACACACACACACACACACACACACACACACACACACACACACACTCGACTGAAGGCATACAGTTATAAGATACCCTGCCTCACACACATGGGCGCCTGCAAAACACACCCCTGAGGGCACCCAGCAGCCGTGTGGTCTCTTCATATATGCATGATGGAGAGATAAAGCAGAAAAGGTCAATTCCATTAGACGGTCACCTTTTAATGTCACGCAGCACTGTAGCTTCAAAGAGCTGTGTGTGTGTGTGTGTGTGTGTGTGTGTGTGTGTGTGTGTGTGTGTGTGTGTGTGTGTGTGTGTGTGTGTGTGTGTGTGTGTGTGTGTGTGTGTGTGTGTGTGTGTGTGTGTGTGTGTGTGTGTGATTGTGTGATTGTGTGATTGTGTGTGTGGGAGAAGTGGCACAATTGTAACACTTCACGATTGCAACAATCAGGTTATCTCTTGATTGGTCAATGCCATCATGATATCATCATCATTATCAGGGCGGCAGTGGCTCAGAGGTAGAGTAACCGGATGGTAACCACAGCCCGGTTCGATCCCGGGCTCCCGCAGAGTTAGTGTTGATGTGTCCTTGATCAAGAAACTTAACCCCTAATTGCTCCTGATGGGCTAGGTACCTTGCATGGTTTCCACTGACATCAGTGTATGAATGTGTGTGTGAACGGGTGAGTGTGATGCACAGTCTATGTAAAGCGCCTTGGATAAAGGCGCTATATAAATGCACCATTTACCATTTACCATCATGTCAGTATGTGTACAGTTTCCAACTCTACCTGCCCAGGATGTTTCAAGTCATCTCCTTTATCCTCTTTGTTGTAAAAAAAAAAAAAAAAAAAGGCTTTTTTTCAAAATTCAACACAAATGACAGCTTTAGTATCTGTAGACTATATATTTTTTATTTGATGTCAGTGATTAAAAATCGACATGAAAGTTTTAGACACTATGGACGTTATTTTTGGTCTCCAAGCAACACTACTGTAAAGAAGGACTTGCAAAGTGGTTCAATTGTGACACACACCATCCCATGTCATACCATTAGGATTTTTTATGTATTTTACAATACTTTTAACCATACTCGTACTTTCATCATTTTTGCTTAAAAGGGCTCCACCATGAATTTAAAATTGAATAAAATCCTAAACTAAAATCCAATAATTATATCGTGTCGCTGAGGAGATTCCATGTGGTCCTTAGTCTAAATGTTGGAAAGTTGGTTAACCAGATGTAACTCTTTGAGAGCGTAAAAACACTCTCAAGAGTTAAAATATTCTGAATAATCTGAATATGTCTACACAACTAGGGAATGTAGAAGATGAATGGTCATTTTGATCTGTATGTTTGACTGTTTTGTTTTCTCCTAAATCCAGCCTGGAATTGTGGACAAATGGTGGTCCGTGGCTCAGATTCTGAACCACAGTGGGAGGAGGTGGAGACTGAACCGGGCATGCCAATGACTTAAATGGTGTTTGGAGGAAAAGCTCAAGGAGTAGGATTTGTCCCCTGAATATGACATCACATTAGGGAAGAATCTGAGATGTGCCATTAAGACATTCACAGATATCTCAGGCAAGGACCGATCCCCTTAAAAAAGAAAAAGAAAAAAGGTACAACGTATATGCTTTTCCCGCCACTGTAAATAATAACAAGGCCAGGGACGCTTATAATAAGTGGACTTGGCAACACACACGCACGCACGCACGCACGCACGCACACACACACGCACGCACGCACGCACGCACGCACGCACACACACACACAGAAACGTGGCATACAGAAACGTGCGCACATGTACATTGCACACACACACAAACACAGGTGTTTTTTTCTTTTCTTTTCTTTTTTTCCTGTGCATGCTTGCCACATTGTCTGAATGTTAATTACATGCAGGAGGCATCTGGGCCCATCCGTACCTAATCCTCTTTTAATTATATGTGTCCTCGCAATGACACAAGGTTTACAATGGTGATTACAGCCATATTAGACATAGTGGGAGACGGGTAGGTGTATGTCAAGGGAAATAATCATCGAAAAGCAAATAAGACTGTTGGTTTGTTTGTGCGTATCATGTGGTATGGCTGTAGGGGGGGGTGAAACCTTGTATCTCCTCTATATCGTCATGCACGTTTTTTTTTTTTTTTTTCCTTCATTAACAAATGTCCTATTTTATAGTTGACGGGGATTGTAGAAATATTGTGGGAGCCAATTTTGCAAGCTCAAGGCTACGAGTGTGCGATTGTATTCTTAAAAAAATCAATGAAGAAATGTATTCTATGTATGTAGTGTATGCATACAGTACATACTGTAGGGGTAGGCTATTTATTCCTGAAAGAGATCAACATCAATATTCACGTTTTTTTATTGACATACCGCAGGCAGTCGTTTCCATGCAGACCGCTTTTCAGACGCACACGTCTTCCACCAGGCTTCATAGCAGACGCAGCTAAGACTAGTCAAAACAAAGATGCCATCCATCCACGAAAGAGAAAAAGGGAGGACACAATCTGCGTACCATGACCAGGGTGTAGTGGAGGGGGGGGGGGGGGGGGGGGGGGGGGGGGGGGGGGGGGGGTCCCGCCACTTCTCACATCTACAATATTTTTGGGGCAAAAGTAGGCCTATGTTTTTGTCTTGTCATTTACTTTTATGGATACAATTGTAAACAATGCATTGTGAACACTCTTTCTCAATATGCTATAGTTGTTTTAATAGCATGTCTGTGTGTGTTGTGCAGTTGCACGCAAATGCGCATGCAAATGCCAGTGTGCATGCAGGTGTCTTAAAGGGGAATTCCACTCATTTTCAATATTTTACTATGTCATTAATATACCTTAGAGATGTTGTGGGGACATGGTAACGCAGTTTCCCCCCATTCTGTGTTTCGTGGAAATGGAGATCTGTCTTTTACCATGTTAATGAGTTTCCTTTTTTCTGAAAGTGTATAAATGGAACCAAATGGACCCGCTAGGGTCCATTTGGTTCACATTTATACACTCTCAGAAAAAGATTAAAATGGGTGGAATTCCCCTTTAAGAGGCGTCCCCCCCACTTCTAAAAGTACCACTACACTGACCACGACCAACGCTGAGGCAGCCCATCATTAGAGTTTGATTAGGATTTTATAGCTTTTGTTTGAGATTTCGAAACACTCAAAGATTGTTCCGACGACTTTGGATGACATAACCTGTAGATTCATGCCAGGTTTGTCCTGACCATGCGAGATCATATAGAGCAGTGGTTTTCAACCTGTTTCATACCAAGGCCCACTATTTATTCTGCATTTTAGCCACGGACCATCATTTGATGTTGAGTATAGTCTCTCAGGCCCCAAAAAAAGGATTTTCAAGTTTTTGTCCACAATTTGGAAAAGATTATAGGGCAAAATGTTGGTCAAAATAACAATTCTTCTAATTTTCTAATTGTGTAGATTCTTGAAGATTAAATAATTCAGATGTTTAAATATACAGTAATTTAACTCTTGAGAGCGTAAAATACGGGTCCATTTGGTATCATTTTACGATCTCAAGAGTTACAGAACTATAAGGGTCCATTTGGCTACCAACTGTCCATCATTTAGCTGGGGACCACCTGGAACTCTCTCAAGGACCACTGGTGGTCCCCGGACCACTGGTTGAAAACCACTGATATAGAGCAGTCTCGGGAGCTCCATTTTCGATTAATTAACTACAGCCTGTGACTAATTCATACAATTTCTGTTTTTCATTTTGTTAGTTTTTTCACATACAGCATCAGGTTTCCTCTGGACAGTAACATTGGTGTGTGTTTGCCTCCGTGCGGGTGTGCATGTGTGCGTGCACGTGTGTGTGCGCACAGATCCAATACTTCTCTTTTTATCTTTGCAGGTCTTCATTTATGTGCACATGTGTGTATGATATTCCAAGTATGCCATACCTATTTTTATGCATGGCATGTGTGTTCATGCTTCAGTAGTCTTGGGTGAAAAATATACAGATGCCCCGCCGACAGGGGCGGATCTAGACATGGGCATGGGGGGCAATGCCCCCCTAAATACCCAGTCTGCCCCCCCAAACACGATGCCATGCAAAACAACCCAAGATATTTCAAATTAAAGTGCTTATATTTAAAATGATTTGAAACACTACTACTGCTACTAACTACAATTTTTGCACCTCTAAACCAACAGCATTTCATCATTTAAAACAAAACTCTCTGAGTCAGACCTTTAGCTTTATGCATGCTGCGTGTCTGTTGCAACTTCAACAACAACTGATGTTATTTTTGATGCTTTACTTGACTAATAAAAGTCCTGTAACCGAAAATGGTATGGGTGCGAGCATCACTTCGCGCCGCGGGCGATGAAGCCGCCCCCTACCATTTTCTCTTGCCCCTCCAACGTGTTCTCTTGCCCCCCCCAAATGGGACATGTTACATCCGCCCCTGCCCGCCGACCGATACACCCTCAGGCTTCCCCCACAGTCGTATAGTGGAAAGCACATGTCTATACAATTCCATGTATGTTCAACTGTACTGTACTTGACTACAAATTGTATACTTTACTGCAGTGGTTTTCAACCCCTTTGATACCAGGGCCCACTGTTTATTCGGAATTTGAGCCATTTGAGACCACCATTTGATGAGATTTAGCCCCACTGTAAAACTAAAGATTTGTGTCCACAATACCAGGCTGGATTTGGGAAACAAAACATAGAGATCAAAATGACCATTAATCTTTTAGATTCTCTAGTTGTGTTAAATCCGGTTAACCAACCATCTGGTTAATCAACTTAGCTGGGGACCACCTGTAACCCTCTCAAGGACCACTGGTGGTCCCCAGACCACCTGTTGAAAACCACTGCTTTTAATTTGACTCCTGCTCCACTGCATCTCAGAGATAAAAGTATTCTTATTTGCGCCACTAATTTGAAAATGTGTTTTTTTTCCGGATTGAAGTAATAATTACAAGACCACATATTAATTACAAAAAACCTGCATGTTTGTTATACTTTGGCTGGCTTTTCAAAAACAGATCGGTCTGTAGACCAATTCTAAAACTCTTTTGCATATTGAGTAGCCCGATACTTTTACTTTTTATACTTGCTGCCATGGCACTTGTTTGAGCCAGAACAGCCCAGACCACTAGCCTGCCTCAACCTTAAAAAAAATAATACCTTATTTTGTCCCCTGCGATTGAAGGACTGGTATCCCTCGCTCCAGTGTCGTTATTATTAATTGAAAATCCAACTACAGCAGCTGATTGGCCAACAGCCCTGTCACTCAACAGTGTCGACTCTTCTAACGCACCTTTAAAGAAGCGTCAGGTTTTATAAACATCATAATCCGACATATTTTACTGCTTTTGTTCACATGATATAGTAACAGTCGTTGGCTGTGTTTGTTCGGTTAGCAACCGGTCTAGCACATTAATGGCAACAACGTCGCCTGCTTTCCCAATATTCTGACCTGTTGCTTTGATAACGCCCATCCCAGACACTGCTGTGGAGGAGAGGGACTTCAGCCTGAATAATGTAGTGAAACGAAATGACAAGACTGAGGTCAGGCTATCAGACCACAGCAAATCTACTGAATGTGGAAAGTTCAGTTTTGTTTGGCTGCAATTTAGCTCAGAAAACCTAAAAAGTAATAATAAGACAAAACATTACAAAACGATGTTTTTAAGTGTCACATTTCCTTTAACAAAAACATATGATTAAAGTTGTCCTTCCACCTCTTCCCCCACCACGCCAGGGCGCTGCAGCGTTTGGAATGGTTTGCAGCAGTAGCAGATGCAGCACCGGAGCTGGAATCGCTTAGCTGCGCCACAAGCCGGACTTCCTCTGTGGTCGCTTCGGTGAGTACCTTTTTACATAACATTTTTTTTCCCTTTCTTTGCTGTTGGCCTATTCTTGTTAGTATAGGCCAGTGGTTTTCAACCAGTGGTCTGGGGACCACCAGTGGTCTCTGTGGCTAAAATGTCATCAAATGGTGGTCCGTGGCTCAAATTCTGAATAAATAGTGAGCCCTGGTATGAAAAAGGTTGAAAACCCCTGCTGTTTCCAGTGGTACAGGCTAAAGGACATATAGATATGAGTCACATCAGTGATGGACTGCATGGATTTGAGACACGATGGAGGTGCAAGTAGCCGCTGACCTGATTTTCAACGGTTGTCCAAGGTGTGCGTGGTGTGTGGGTTTGTGTGTGTGTGGGTGTGTGTTTGTGTGTGTGTGTGTGTGTCATTTCTCATCTCCACACACATACACATGCACACACTCCTCCCCTTGGCATTAAAGAGTCCCGAGGGAGCTCCTCTCAGTGTGTAGGGGGGAAGCCATGAATAAAACGCCCATTTGACCCCCGCCGCCATAAAGCCCGTCTTTGTTGGGCCTCACAGGACCCTCTTTATCCCTCCACCATTCTCCCTCTCTCTCTCTCTCTCTCTCTCTCTCTCTCTCTCTCTCTCTCTCTCTCTCTCTCTCTCTCTCTGTCTGTCTCTCTCTCTCAGATGGGATCTTGGCCTTCTGTTTATCTCTCCATCCTGACATGGCCATGCAGGCTCTATATGTAATATTCATGAGTCCTCTCCTCCTCCTCCTCCTCCTCCTCCTCCTCAGTGGGCTTATATTCGCTCTACAGGAGGTAGAGAGAGGGAGCCGCACAGTGAGAGAGTACAGTGGTGGCTGGTTGGACCACATAACGGCCGCGACCTTTGAACCCTCGCCGCGTTCGACTTTTGATCTCTGGGCGGTCCGGGGGGGTCGTGGGACAGGGAGGAGGGAGATCAACTTGCGACTGAGGCAGTCGGTCGTGGCTGGTAGTAAACGAGTGCTGTCCGATATTAATGGCCGCAACCTTTTTTTCCACCTGTTCCAAAAAGGTCGGGAGGGGCAGGTATTCTATCAGACTGGGATTTACTGAGGTTATGTTTAGAGCTAAGGGTTAGGTTTAGTAGCAACCAGTAAAGAAGGGCCGCGACCGATAGGATATCAGTCGCCGGTTTGCCAACCATTAAACATTGGCCGCCACCACTGAGTTCTGGATCGTCACGATCAGTCGGGACTCGGTCTCAAATTGATTTCGCTGTCTGTCGATGCTCGATTCATCACGTGCAAAGCAGCACCATGTGGCGGTCCGCAGATAAAGGCGATCTGCAGAGAGAGAGAGAGAGAGAGAGAGAGAGAGGAATAGATTGGTTAACATCTTCACATCAGTAGGAATGTGAGAGCTGCTGTGTGGGTGTGCATGTGACAATGCTGTGCTGCAAACGAATATTCCATATTCGAAAAAATATTATAATGTGAAAAGTAAAACAATAATCAAATGAACTAAATCACGGTTGGAATAATAATAATGATAATAATAATTCTTTGAGACTTTGCGCCAACATTATTCAAAGATTAGGCGATTAAGATAATTATGAATCATTAATTTGAGCTCACGAGACTCAAGAGAGTGCATTTTCTTCTCTTGTTTTTTTGTATTCCCTTTTTTTCCACCCAGTGCCAATTCCCTAACGTGATCCTCCCATGCTGCCAGCACCCACAATGTCCCCAGTGGGAATCGAACCCAGGACCTTCTAGCTATGAGGTGACAGCACTACCACTGTTCCACCGTGGCCCCTGGGATAGAGCGCATTTCTCGCCATGGACCATGCATGGCGAATACAGTACCGTCCAGAATGTATAGGAAGACGATGTTTAATACAGGTATACATCATATTAGGCTTCAACGTTTCATATCGAAATGACAACAATGTTCAAATCATTGGATATTTGTTCCGTCCCACACGGTGCTTTAAAAAGGAATATTTGATTGTCTTTTTTTTTTTTTTTTTTTTTTTGATTGTCATTTTTGGCCAAAAGTGCACGTGTGTTCCTCTCCATGTACACTTTTTTATGTCCCGTGCATGATATTCCGTGATGTGCGTTGCAGTCCATACGACCAGCCCAGCAGCACGCATGGTGCTTTGTCCTGTGAAGATTTCCTGTAGAGATAGTGTAGCCTCTTGCCTGTATTCCACACTATAGAAAACAATGGTGTCATTTAGCTGCCACTAAAAAGCAGCTAAAACTGCTGCTGTGGCTCTGGTCGCCTGATGGCAGAGGTGGCCTGAACACTGCCCTCTGTGTTGGTCTCCTCACGCAGGGAAAGTGGATGATCACATGCCTCTGTCTCTCTCTCTCTCTCTCTCTCTCTCTCTCTCTCTCTCTCTCTCTCTCTCTCTCTCTCTCTCTCTCTCTCTCTCTCTCTCTCTCTCTCTCTCTCTCTCTCTCTCTCTCACACACACACACACACACACACACACACACACACACACACACACACACACACACAATACTATTCTACAGTATACTACACGTGAGTAATGTCTTTGTGTGTCTGTAGATCTGCTGTTTTCGTGTCTGACTTCAGACTGCCCCGCCATCGGGTCCATCAGGTTATTCATGTCGCTTGTGGAGATTGGTGTCCAGACAGGGGCGGATTGGCCATCTGGAGTACAGGGAGTTTTCCCGGTGGCCTGCGCCACCTAGTGGCCTGGACAAGATCCAAAATGCACTAGTGGTAAAATGTACCGTATTTTCCGCACTATAAGGCGCACCGGATTATAAGGCGCACCTGATTATAAGGCGCACCTTTTAAAACTGATTTCATATATAAGGCGCACTGGATTATAAGGCGCACTGAATAGAAGCTACTACAGTTAACATAGAATAGAAGCTACTGCAGTCAACCAATCCATATATAAGGCGCACTGGATTATAAGGCGCACTGTGGATTTTTGAGAAAATTAAAGGCTTTTAAGTGCGCCTTATAGTCCGGAAAATACGGTACTAGAATGTGCTAGATGCTCGCCTGGAACATACAGATCAAAATGACCATTAATCTTCTACATTCTCTAGTTGTGTAGACTAAGTTGGGCTAATTCACATGATGAATGTTTTAACTCTTGGGGGTGTAAAAATGAAACCAAATGGACCCGCAAGGGTCCATTTGGTTTCATTTTTACGCTCTCAAAGAGTTACATCTGGTTAACCAGCTGCCCCCCCAGGGTGGCCTGGCAAAGGCGAAATTGTCCCGGTGGGAAAATATGTGCCAATGCGCCCCTGTGTCCAGAACAATGCCCCTAGTATAGGGCATATACCCATACTGTATATGGAGAGATACTCAGCGCTCTGCTTCCAGCGCTATACTTTATTCCACCTCTCTGACCCCTTTTCCACCAGCAAGGAACGGTTCAGTTCAGAACCTGTTATTTAGTCCATGAGCCAAACTAATAATTAGTAACATATTCTAATTATGTTGTAACTGTACTTGTACTAGTACAAGTAATGCGAGATCTGCATATTTACAATATTTAGATTTGTAATACAATAAATCATTTTCTTTGTGTAAATAATCAACTGGGGGAAGTTTCATGGCGATAACAATTTAATGTAGCACACATGTTGCACACTAATTAATGTTCCAACTCTAGTAACAAAAAATCCTATAGGATTCCTCCTCTCAGATTTTGGAACAAATCCTATTGGATTTCCAATAGGAATTCAATACGATTCCAATATAATCCTTTTTTCCCTATAGATTCTCCCTATAGGAAATTCCTATAGGATTTTCTTATAGGATTCCTATGAGATCTTTTAAGATCCTATTTGATTCTTATAGGAATCCTATTGGATTCCTATTGGAAATCCAATAGGATTTGTTCCAAAATCTGATAGGACTTTTCTATTGGAATCCTATAGGATTTTTGACTAGGCAATTTTGAAGCCCTGGCTTTGCAGGCTAAAAAACAAACAAAAGAACCAGATACCTCTATGCTCAGAAATGCCTGCGTGTTTTCCAGGGTAGGTATTGCACAACCCGGTGGGGCATCGTTCCCAACTTGCACCATTCCCCGAGTAGACCGGCGGTGTACTGTATGCCCATCCGGTAATGCTGCAAACCGCGCAGGCAAAGCTCTGTGACGAAACCCTGAGCTGTACACGCTGTGCTGCACCGGCTCACACATGCATGCATGCGAACGACGGCTGGATTAGAGGGGCTGTGCGGCGCCATGACCCTGTGAGAGAGACGTGGATCCAGGGGCGGATCTAGGCATGGGTATGGGGGGGGGCAATTTCATCATTGAAAACAGAAAACTCAGTCAGACCTTTAGCTTTATGCATACTGCGTGCGTGTCTGTTGCAACTTCAACAACTGATGTTATTATTGATGCTTTACTTGACTAATAAAAGTCCTGTAACTGAAAATGGTATGGGTGCGGCTTCATCGATGAAGCCGCCCCCATACCATTTTCTCTTGCCCCTCCAACATGTTCTGGGACATGTTACATCCGCCCCTGAGTGGATCACTTGAGAGGAATCTTGGCTTTTGGCGCACGCGGCGCACTCGAACAGCATGGCCTGTTCTGCCTCGTTGGCAAGACATCTGATTCCTTTTAAATAGGAAAAATAGTTGTCCCCCTTTCTTTGGCAGGTGGATCTGTTGAGGTCATGTATTTTCTTAAGCCTAGAAAATCACACACTGTGGGGATCTACTGATAACTGGTTTGCAGCCTTCTCTCTCACAGGCTGATGCAATGTTTGGATTATACAGACGTTGCATATGATGTTGAATAGCTTGTGCTGTGATGAACCTGACTTGACGTGTGTCTATTGTAAATTCGCTGGCATTTTCTGGTATGTTCTCCCCTCCAATTTTAAACATGGTGGTTACTGGGCATGTACCAAAAGGAAAATTCTTGGCCGAAACTGAATACCGAATTTAGGAAACGGTTGGCCGAATACCGAACATGATTCGTTATTTAGATTTTTTTTCCTGCCATTGCTTAACAGCTACCTGATTATAGCAATATATATATGATTATTTAGGGCAGCCCCCCCACCCCCCTCCGTGGGGGGGGGGGGGGGGGTAACCTACTACTACTTAAACATTAAATGGCCTATGTAATGGATCGGATGGGGTATTGGAGACGTGAATTTCGATCTTCGATACTTTAATTCTTTGAAATCGGGAGCCGATACTGATAAAATATCGGATCGGACGCATCCCTACCGTAGGATCACATGTCCTGCTTCAGTGGCTTCAAACAATGGAGGTTTAAAAACTACCTGCAGGATTAAATGAATCAAAATCGACCAATTATTATATTCACCCCCCTTCTGCACCAACAAACAAATAGTTATCAATCTCACTTCAAGTCTTGGAGTCTTAGAGCTCTCCAAAAACGTTGGCCAGCCTGATACCTTGGTGTTTGATCCAAGCTGTCTTTTGACATCCAGGTGACCAAAGTAGCCGCTAAAGGTCAGGCTCTTTCTTATCGCTGCAGACTACAGAAAAGGTCATCCATGCTTTTATCTCCTGCGTCCAGACTTGACTATTGCAATGCTCTTTTGTCCGTTATATCGGTAAGCAGAATATTCAAAATCCTGCGACTGATGCAAAATGCACCTGCCAATGGGCACCTTAACGCCAGTCCTCCTTGTGGCGCTTCACCCGATTACCTGGGAGTTTTAGAATTTTTTTTTTTAGATTTTACTGCTTGTTTTTAAAGCACTTAAAGGTCAGTATCCAGCGCATATGTGATCTGAACTCCTGTCCGTGTACGGACATATTGATGAGCCCTGCATGTGCTCTCCACCACTCACGAGAAGGGTCCAGCTGCAGACCTAGCCTAGGAGTGGACGTGCCTCACAGTTGATGTGATGATGTCACATCAGGCCCCTGTTGTTGTAGCGTAACCCTAATTGTACTGTAACCCTAATCCTAAATGCCCGTACCGTAACCCTAACCCTACCCCTGAACCTAACCACTGAACCTAACCACTAGCTAAGATGGTGCTGATAAGCAGCCTACTGGGAATTATCGCTTGATAACGGTAGAAGCGGGTGGGACATGGCAACAACAGGGGCGTGTGGGTTGATGTGTGACGTCATCACATCAACTGTGAGGCACGTCCTCTCCTGGGCTAGGTCTGCAGCTGGAGCCTCTTGCCACTCGCTGTAGTATCAGCAAAGATGCCATTCATTTCAATCTCCTGCAAACGGCACTCTCACCGTCTTATCGGTGTATAGCGGCTCTCTCTCCCTCCCCTCCTGCTCCCATGAGGGTGATTCTCGTTTGAGTTGACAGCGTCCTGAACCATCTAAAGCCAGTAGTCAACTGGCTTCATGCCAATTAAGGAAACACACAAATTATCATTTCTTCCTTACAATAAGCCAAACCCTTAACCCTAAGTAGGGGACATGAGGATGACCCCGCTGCAAGGCTGTTGCAAGTGAGCTCCCAAGTAATTGGCTCTCAAACGATGGTAAAAGATAATCAAACAGACATTAATGCTTTATTTTCTTCTTTCAGAATTGTGCTATGGATATAAATATATTTATAGGCTATACTGATTACAGTTTCAGGTCATCAATATACTATGACCAAAACGATCACAGCTTTCTGTGTTTCCCCCCACGCATTTTTCTAAAAGAAAAGGTATAAATATATTTAAAATCTCCTCTTGCTACTACCAGTATGAGTGAGTGATGGATAAAAGACCTCCTATATTTGTCTCGACATTGTAAGCTCCTTGAGTTTCAAGGAAAAAATAAGTATCTGTACTTTATGTTTTTTTGTAACACTGTACCAAGCTATAACCGCTACCAAAAGCAACCGTAAGGTGACTTTTGACTGAGTGCAAGCATTTCCAGAAAGACCAAGGATTCAGCACATAAATACTCTCAAATAGGCCCTACATGCCCTCCTGTAATGGTGAAGGAATCCTGTATCCAGCAACCTGGTCGCGACCTCTTGCTTACTATAGCTTCTGGTCGCGTTTGGTTGTCACAGTTAAAATATGCAGCGGACTGTTTAAGTGTTTTATACTAACACTAATATTTTCACCATGTTTTCTTTTTTTTTTCATTTCATTTGATTGAATCTCAGAACACGTAAACCATTACCCCTGTCACTGATGTGTCACTGTTATTATTATTATATTACACACATGGGCGTGCGCGCAAACACACACAGCCTATCAATTATCTCTTGTCTGTTGCGCTTGAGTATCTGAAATGAACCCATCCACCATTTACATAAATACAAATGGGTCTTGAGAACACAGGTGCCAATAGTGTTAATCCTGTTGGAAAACGTTTACAACCAATTTGACGACTGCCGGATTTTAAATGATATGATTTATTTTTGTTTTTCAACGTGTTTTTTTCCCCCCCGTCTAATTTTTAGTGCACTGACTCGGGAGTTGGCAAATGAAAATTGTGTTGCACCTGCAATGACAATAAAGCAACTGAACTGAATTAGATTGAAATAATGTCATCATGTGCCGTGTGCGTGCAGAGACTACAAACACAACCGGTGAGCCAGTGTGTTTACTAGAGCGTGTACAGTCAAATTCAGGATATATTATTAACTTAGTCCTCACTAACAGCCTTATTTGACTTATTATATGCAAAGTGCATCCTCACCAGGGATGCTTTTAATGTCTTTTTAGAGCAACTTTAATAATATACACTTACCTGCAAGTCACTACTTCTTTAATGTTGACTTCGATCCACAACACTGCTTTTGTTTTGGCTTTCCCTTCAGCCACAGTGTTTTAAGGCATATTTGTCTTATTAGCCAGGGACCCTTTTAACAACAGCTTTACCTAACTAAAAAATGCAGATAAAAATATTTCTTCCATAAATAGAGAATCTCTCACTCAATAGGAGGTGCTCCGGTCGCAGGATGATGATGTCACATGAGAACGTTCATCCATATATTCTATAGAGCTAGACCACACGTGACATCATCA
Organism: Benthosema pterotum; assembly: GCA_039105355.1. Lineage (NCBI taxonomy): Eukaryota > Metazoa > Chordata > Actinopteri > Myctophiformes > Myctophidae > Benthosema > Benthosema pterotum. Next base: position 12,449,843 of record CM076987.1, read on the forward strand.
TCCTGCGACAGGAGCAGTTCCTGTTGAGTGAAAGATTCTCTATTTATGAAAAAAGTAAGATGCCAATGGTGTTTTTTTATCACTTAATTTTTTTATTGAGAGAAGGGCAGGGAAAAACAAATAAACAAATGAACAAAAAGGGCTGCAATATTCATACATCACACAGTTCAAAGCATTTCATACAATCTCCTACTTATACAATATCAAGCTATGGGCTGAAGGAAAAAAAGCCATTTCTCCCATCTTTTGTAGAATGTTTCTTCTTGTAGTCTGAGCATGAAAGTTAATTTTTCCATGTTGTAAATGTCCTCAATAATGGCCGTCCAATTGTCTTTTGTGGGTGGATCCTGTTGGTACCAACGTCTAGTGATCGCTTTTTTGCTTGTTGCTAAAAGGATCTTGATTAGGTATTTGTCATTTGTAAGTAAGTCCTCAGAGTGGCCGCACTGTCTCCAACACGGCTGGACTGCTTTTAGTTAATGGTGTTTTTATTTTGAACACAGCAGGCAAATTACCCTATTGGCCTGAATATAAGACTATGATTTTTTTCTCAATGGAAATATCCCTAAAATGGAGTCGTCTTATATTCAGGGGCTATACTATTTGACATTCAATGTTCTTTTTTCTGTAAATGGATCTTGAAAAATGAGGGTTATAAGAGTCGTCTTATATTCGGGACAATACGGTATTTAGGTGAAGTATAATGTTTTAAGCGATGTTTGTCTTATTAGACAGGGATTTTAAGGCATTTCTAGCCCATTGTGAGGTTAATCCAGTTCAGAGGGCAGTAGATGAACAAAGCCTATGTGTTTAGTGGCTCAATAGCAACTGACTGTGACCGAACATGTAAAATATGAGTGTTTCTAAAAACACTGAGGATGATTCGATCTGTGTGGTCAACAGCAGGACTGCTGTTTTGGTCTATCAGAGATGGCCGTCTTCTTCTATTACCTAATTCAGTGGTTTTCAACCTTTTTGACACCAGGGACCACCGTTTATTCAGCATTTGAGCCACGGACCACCATTTGATGACACATTCATCACCCCAAAGACCTAAAACTAAAGAATTGTTTTTGTTTTGTCCACAATTCCAGGCTGGATTTGTAGACTTCTTAATTAAGTGGTGCTAATCCAGGTGATGAATATTTTAACTCTTGAGAGTGTGAAAATGAAACCAAATGCACCCGCAAGGGTCCATTTGGTTTCATTTTTACATTCTCAAGAGTTACATCTGGTTAACCAACTTTCCATTATTTAGCCTGGGGACCACCAGGAACCCTCTCAGGGACCACTGGTGGTCTCCGGACCACCTGTTGAAAACCCCTGACCTAATAGAATGGTAGTAAAAGTTGGCCTGAGCTGAACTATCGTTGGCGCCATCTAGCGATGAAAAAGTTAACAAGATATTGGAAAATTAGGCAGACAAACTATGACATTCAAAAGAGCCACCGGCCCTTAAGGAATCATCCCTTATTGGGGAAGTAAAACAACTGTTTCTCATTAATTAATTGAGTAGTTTGTTCTTTATTTTGGAGGAATTACTCAATGTCAACATCTTACATGTTCAAACACCTCCTATATAATACAAGTTATTACCCACTTTGACTTCGTAATAGCCCCTACAAACTGTAGGAGTTTTAAAGTCAGTGAGTCACCAGATCCTCTTGTATTTCACAGTCTTTTTTTTTAAATTTCCATATCAGCACTATATCTTCTCGCATTGTCTTTCACACACAGTGAGCAAAAACTCTGATCTGACGTCAGATTTTTGTCGAAGAACGGCAAAAATGCTCTCCAACAGCAGAATCGAGGAAATATTGTGCAATGCGTACGAACCGTGAACTGGATTTTACTTATTTGAAGTTTGGGTAGTTGGCAACCCTATTCAGAAGTTATATTGCATTCGCTACTACTACACAATTGGAATTATGCACAAAAATGAATGTCACACACTTTTTTTCACCCTGTAAACCTGTGATGTGACAAAGCACAGAATAAAGCTGATTCTGTGAAGTAGTGGATGTCAGGAAGATGGCTCCGGTGAGATTTGAGGAGCTGCTTCCGTTTGCTGTGACACTCTTCCCGCGTGTTCTGCAGACAGGCGTTTCTTTGATCACAGTTTCCCCCCACGCATTTTTCTAAAAGAAAAGGTATAAATATATTTAAAATCTCCTCTTGCTACTACCAGTATGAGTGAGTGATGGATAAAAGACCTCCTATATTTGTCTCGACATTGTAAGCTCCTTGAGTTTCAAGGAAAAAATAAGTATCTGTACTTTATGTTTTTTTGTAACACTGTACCAAGCTATAACCGCTACCAAAAGCAACCGTAAGGTGACTTTTGACTGAGTGCAACCATTTCCAGAAAGACCAAGGATTCAGCACATAAATACTCGCAAATAGGCCCTACATGTCCTCCTGTAATGGTGAAGGAATCCTGTATCCAGCAACCTGGTCGCGACCTCTTGCTAACTATAGCTTCTGGTCGCGTTTGGTTATAGAGCTGCGCAGTCTCGCCCCCTTGTGACATCGCTCCTGTTCCAGAAATGGATTCCCCATTCATTTTTCTCGTAGACTGATTCATACTATATAAAGACGATTATGCCGCGAGACAACAGACAACTTGGATCGTGACAAATCATGATGACACACACAATCTTTTGGGACAATAAATAATTTCTAAGATGAAAAATGAAAAACAAAAAGTGTTGCATCCTGCCGTTTTCTACTTCTTGCTAATCAGATACTGCATGATAATATTGTGTTTGTTGTTGTGATTTGTCACAACCGGAGTTGGCTTTGTCCACAGCGCAATCGTGTTTTTATTCACCATTTTTGAAAAGTCTATGAGGAAAATGAATGAGGATTCCGTTTTGGAACAAGGGCGATGTCATGAAAGGGCAGCAGCTCTATAGGACCAGGTTGACTATCCTGATTGTTCCGTTCCAAGCTTTGGAAATGTCGCTTTGCAATCAGTCTGGCCATGAGCCTGATCTTCACAGATAGGCGGGGCTTGGGAAGGTTGAAATGATGAACAGGTTGAGGGAAAAACACCAATATTTTGTCGTAGCAATGTGCACACAGCCTCACTTTACTTTAAGAAATACAAGTCGAACGGCGCAATCATGATGGAATCCAGGCTATGTCGCCACCAGAATGGTGACTTGCTCTGTGCTTTGTGGTTATGTTTTGGCTTTTTCCGGCCTATCAACTAGTCGCGAACATAACTAAGCAGTCGCAACCTGCAGGTTGCAACTAGCTGCACACTAGTCGCGATCACAGGCAACAAGTCGCAACCGGGAAAACCTGCAAGAAACTGGTTGTTGATCGCAAGTGGATTGCTCTGTCTCTCCCTGTGTCTCATATATACAGTATGCTGTACATCAGGGGTTTTCAACCAGTGGTCTGGGGACCACCAGTGGTCCTTGAGAGGGTTCCAGGTGGTCCCCAGCTAAGTTGGTTAACCAGATGCAACGTGGGGGGGGGGGGGGGGGGGGGGGTGGTATGTGGGGCTAAAATGTCCTCAAGTGGTGGTCCGTGGCTCAAATGCTGAATAAATGGTGGCCCTGGCATGAAAAAGGTTGAAAACCACTGCTGTATGGTCAGTATGGTTTTGCACCAGCACTCTAACCCAAACCCTGCTTCCTTGGCTCCCATCCAACCTCTCTCTCTCTCTCTCTCTCTCTCTCTCTCTCTCTCTCTCTCTCTCTCTCTCTCTCTCTCTCTCTCTTTCTGTGTGTCTCTCTCCCCCCTGCTGTGGTGGGTATGTACCACCAGCTGTTCTTGGCCCGGGGCCCAGAGATATGCTCCGCTACCTCTTTCCGTTCTGGCACGGCAACAGAGGCCCTGCCCTGCCCAGCATAGGCTGGCATGGCATGGCATGGCATGGCTAGGCTGTTCTGAATGCGTGTGTGTGTGTGTGTGTGTGTGTGTGTGTGTGTGTGTGTGTGTGTGTGTGTGTGTGTGTGTGTGTGTGTGTGTGTGTGTGTGTGTGTGTGTGTGTGTGTGTGTGTGTGTGTGTGTGTGTGTGTGTCCGCGCATCACATCTCCATACATATCAGGCCCTGCCTTGGAGCACTGGGGCCCTATGAATCCTGTTTCAGGCTTTTTAAGACTCTCTCTCTTTCTCTCTCTCTCTCTCTCTCTCTCTCTCTCTCTCTCTCTCTGAAGCCTACAGTCTCCCCCTCCCACACATGCTGACCCCACAGACACTGTTTACTCTGATAAAGACAGGGAGAGAGAAACGCTGTTCTGCTCATTATTCTCACTGCATGCACGAGAAAGCATACATTTGCATTGCACAAAGTAGAAGCGGAGCGTCAAACATAAAACAATAAAATAGAAGTACAAATAGATATTAGCCATGCATGGGAAACAGAGCTGTGCTCAGTTTGGGTCATGCCGTCCATCTTGTGGAACTACACACTCACATGATTCCTATTATTTAACATGCATGTATTCCATTTGACATCCTTCTCCCATCACGGCGGCTCACACATCTCGCCATTGTGTTTGCAACATGTTGGCAGTGTTGTACTTCACCCAACTGGTATGGGCGTTTTGGTATATAGAGTGGTTTTCAACCAGTGGTCCGGAGACCACCAGTGGTCCTTGAGAGGGTTCCAGGTGGTCCTCAGGCTAAATGATGGGAAATTGTTTACCAGATGTAAGTCTTTGAATGCGTAAAAATGAAACCAAATGGACCCTTGTGGGCCCATATGGTTTCATGTTTACACTCTCAAGAGTTAAAATATTCATCATCTGAATTAGCTCAAATCTACACAACTGGAGAATGTGGAATATTAATGGTCAGTTTGATCTGTATGTTCTGCCTGTTTTGTTTCCCAAATCCAGCCTGGAATTGTGGACAAAAACAAAAGAAATCTTTAGTTTTGGGGTCTGTGGGGCTAAGATGTCATCAAGTGGTGGTCTGTGGCTCAAATGCTGAATATGCTGAAATAGTGGGCCCTGGGATCAAAAAGGTTGAAAACCACCGGTATATATGTCTCTTCTGATGTCTTGGCACTGTGGGCAGATGGTTAGGAATTTGTGGCTCATTTTCTACCTCATTTTACAGTGGATGCATAGCCCCTCTCTCTCTCTCTCTCTCTCTCTCTCTCTCTCTCTCTCTCTCTCTCTCTCTCTCTCTCTTCTCTCTCTCTCTCTCTCTCTCTCTCTCTCTCTCTCTCTCTCTCTCTCTCTCTCTCTCTCTGTATACCATGCCACTGGTGGTATACAGCTCTTATGCTGCCAGGAGTTTAAACCCTATTCATTAATGTGATCATTCCTCTGCCGCCACCCTGCAGGCCAACGTTTCCACTTGAGAGAGTCTATGGACTTTGTAATGGTCGCCATGGGCGACACGGTCGAGCGTTGTTTAATCTACTGTAATCACCTCGAAAACAAGAACGATGCTAACCGAATTAACGCCAAAATGCTTTATTCAGTTAATAATGTCCTAAATACAGGGATGCACATGCGTACATGCATAATCTCTATGTCCATACAGTATAATAATGTGATATTTGACGGGTTAACTTCATATTGATTTCACATAATTATACTTTATTTAATGCGTTCATCCTGCTTGGAAGGATTAGCTGCGCTTTTTCTTTTTTGGCACGATGCAAGTTGAAAATGCAAGCCAATATACAGGTATGTGTGTCAATATTAGGAGTTCTTGGTCAGACATGCCCAGATACGGACTCTATGCAGACGTCAGAAAGATGTTTAGAACCTTTACTGTACTTCATATTGCATAATTGCTTGAAACTTGCCCTCTAAGTGTGTGGTGTGTGTGTGTGTGTGTGTGTGTGTGTGTGTGTGTGTGTGTGTGTGTGTGTGTGTGTGTGTGTGTGTGTGTGTTGTGTGTGTGTGTGTGTGTGTGTGTGTGTGCGTGCGACTTCGCGCACACTGTTGAGCAATAATCTGCAGACTTGTGACTGCGGTTAAAATCTGATCTTGTGGTCTTGCGAAACCAAGCCCTCTCTTTAAGCGGCTATTTCCCCTCGGCCGAGTGAGTTACTGGACTTCCACCCCCACCCCACCCCACACACACTCACACACACTCTCACCCTTTAGCAAGCCCGCTTTAACAAACCAAAATGGACGACACAAAGTCAAAACAACTTAAGAACTAATAAAAACGTAAAAACAAATGAATAATTTACATTCTACAGTTCACAAACATGTACATGTGTACACGCACACACGCACGCACGCACGCCACACACACACACACACACACACAACACACACACACACACACCACACACACACCACACACACACACAACACACACAACACACACACACACACCCACACACACACACACACACACACCACACACACACACACACACACACACACACATGACATCGAGGAAGACCTCCTGGAGTGGTTGGTGTTGGGTTTGAAAGAGCTGCCTGTGAGTATTGGGTTGGGGGAGGTGTGACATGTATTGAAGAACTCCTCTGGAATGCCTGTGAGATTCTTTGCAGTGTTCACATCACAGAACATCAAACCTGCCACTGCCACTGCCGCTATACGCATACAATATGCTCCAGGCCTTTGTTTGGTGTCGCTACAAGTAGGTCTACATACCCACGACCTTCTTATAGCCTGTAAGTCTTTGCATTTGTGTCTGTGCAGATACTGTAGAAGTTCCTCTTTTCTCTTGCCGTGTTGCCAGTTTTGCGAGAGAAACAGGTATGCCGCAGTCACAAAACGATGTCACGGAAGTTGGAAAAAAAACGTAAATTTGTTTCAGCCATCAGTCGTTTCATAACGGCCGCGGCGTGTAACGCGACGTACGTTGCAACATCGTGGTTGCAAATTGAATTCGCCCCTACTGCCTATATACTGTATATTGTGCAAGTGCGCAAGTGCGGATCTGGTTTTAGAAAATTTTGCCGCCGTGGCTATGAGTGTGTAGCTTTTTCCCTCATTTTCTATATTCATCGCCCAAGGCCAATAGCACTTCAAATCACTAATACTGGTGTGTGCCCTTGATTGTCAAGTACATATTATGCATACAGTATATATAAATACTGTATATTAGGGGTGGGACTCGATTAAAAATTTTGATCTAATTAATTAGAGGCTCAATAATTAATTAATCTCAATTAATCTCATTTTAATCGCATATTATTATTTACCTGAGAAAAGTGAGAAAGCACATTTTTGAACTGAATTTATTATTATTATATTATGAGTGAAGCAATGAACTGAATGAGTGAAGCAATGAACTGAATACTAGGCCTGTGAATCTGTGGGTGTCCCACGATACAATTCAGTATCAATTTTCTGGGTCACGATTCGATCCAAAAACTAGATTTCTAGATTTTTTTTTTAAAATTCTCGATTCAAAAAGATTCCCCAATTCCAAAGCTTTCCTCTTTTCTTTTTTTTCTTCTTCTTATTTACCAAATTCAAGTACAAACGTTAGCATTTCTCAGTCAGTCCAGTACAATAATTGACTCTGGGGCAAAATAAATAAAATACTGGTACTTGGAAGACTAGCTGGTAAGAAAGGCAGTGCCACACACACAGCGCTGATTGTTCTGGAGCATACATTTGCGTACATTTAGCAGTCATTATTATCATGCAATTTAGCGTCAGATAAACACAGTGAAGTGAACTACTCTGAACTAGGCTACTATGATCAAACCGCTCACGGAGGATTTGTTTGCCCAAAGCCCACGTCAGTTGATCATCTGAGCACACACACACACACACACACACACACACACACACACACACACACACACACACACACACACACACACACACACACACACACACACACACACACACACACACACACACGGCTACAGCCAATATGAACTCGACTCCAGCTGCACTGATGAGCGCCGGTCACCAACTCCAGTTTGTCCCTATTCAAGCCATTGAATGTCGGACACCTCAACATCGCTCTGGTACTAGCCAGAATGCAGAAAGACTTACCCAAGCTCCCTTCTCTTCACGGGGTTAGTCCAATGGTGGCTCTTCTACATAGATTTCTACGAAACGGGGACAGTAAATACACTAGCTCCAACATGTTGGATGTGATTTGAGGCTCGAACTGCTGCGATGGTATGCACATTCTTTGTTGCATAAACTGCCTTTTTGTCCACGCTTCCATCCGTTCTTTGCTTAAATCTAAATTTGCCATCAACGGGGCCGAGTAATGCTTGCTCATCTGGTTTGTCGTTCATGTTGTGAGTTGTTTTGTTTGTTTTGTTTTGTTTTTGCTGCGGGGGAAAAGGACGAGGAGGCGGACGGAGCTTTAGAGTATAGACTGAGTTACGTTTACTCCATAGAGCTAGTAGACCAATGGCGATTCTTCTACATTGACTTCAACTGCAGTTTGTCCCTATTCAGGCCATTTGAACAGCGCTCAAGCGCTCAGTTTCTGACTCCTCAATGTCGTGACTCCGGGTGGACTGCCGCTTCCGTGTGCGTTAGCATATTGGGTAGGTGTGAAACGGTGATACAGTGAGAAACGTTCCACTTCAATGGTGTGAATGGGCCATCAGTGACAAACGTTCCGTTCCAATGGTGGATAAAGAAAAGGTGCGAATAAATGCGTTATTTTTTATAACGCGCTATATTTTCTGTAATTAATTAGTCTCAATTAACGCGCTAAAGTCCCGGCCTTACTGTATATATAAATCTGCTTACAAAACCCCTCTCTCTTTCTCTCTCTCTCTCCCTCTGCCCTCTTCTTCTATTAACACGAGTTGATTTACAATATGTTCTCCACATGTTTATAAAGACGCTGGCATTAAACCTCATCAAATCCGTCTGAGCACATGTTTTGAAGGACCAATTATCCAACCTGTTGGCATTCACGAGGCCCATGTGGAATCAACGCAGAGGCCGACCGTAGAATATACAGCCATGTTCAGTGTCAGCTTCACAGCATGCCACTGGGTTGCATTCGTGGCACTTTCTGGCCCTTGACAGCCCATGCATGCGTGCAAACAGAAAACTCCTATCTGTCCGGTGTGGACGTCCCCCTGTCCTCTTCCCCACTTATCCCCGCCCACTTCAGCCTCGTGGGAGGGGTGGAGGGAGGAGACTGTTGAACCACAGTAGGAGGAGGTGGGGACTGGGATGATCCTTGCATACCAATAGCTTAAAGGTGGAGGGAGAAGGAGAAGGAGTTTTATTTTTATTTTTTTCACTTGCATCTCTCAATCTGAGAGTGTCCATTCAGAAAATTCAAAATTCATGGTTTACTTGCATGAGTGCAGCGGGCCAAGTTAAGCGGTCGATGGTCGGTCGCCCTTCGAGGCATTCCGATTGGCCGATTTAGGTGATGATGGAATGGTGACATGATTAAAAGACCTTGATCGCTAAAGTCATGAGTATTAGCTCACGCAACTATCAGTGCTGATAGTTTGATCGACAAAGTCCACCATAGAAACGTTATAAGCTATACTTTTTGTCAAGAAATACTGTACTTTTTGTCAGATTGAAGTGTCAGATTTTGGAAGCAAGTTTATCAGTAAAGCAACCTCCTGCATTATGTGCACATCAATGGGAGGCCAAGGTGGATGAGCAAGGACAACACTAATGGAGTGTTATTGCTGAATGTGCTGCTTGTGTTTTTATTATGAAGGAACTTTTTGAGCATTTGAGCAAAAATACTTACAGCAAGTTGATGAGCGATGCTGGCCAAGATTGTGGCCAATACTGAGAATACAAAGCTTAGAATCTTATGCCCAAGTACACGGCTTGTACTTGCACATATCGCTGAAAATGTCAGAAAAAGATACATAGAAATAAATGTTCCTCGGAGCACGCATGTCTCGTCCAGGTTGAGGAATGTTTTTGGTGTGATGGTCAATAGGCGATGCTCAAAAAGGGCAATGTTAAAAGTGTGGTATTTGTTCCTCAGCATAGTGGAAATGTATATGCAAAGAATAGCACTAAAACACCTGCCGATCCGACCGACAGGCGACTCCAGACCTCAGTAGTCATCAATGTCATCAATGTCATCAATATCATCAGAATGTCATCAATGACATGGCAATCCAACTGTTCAAATGCCCCAGACAGACAGACAGACAGACAGACAGACAGACAGACAGACAGACAGACAGACAGACAGACAGACAGACAGACAGACAGACAGACACAGGTTTTGCAGACGAATGGACGGACGGACGAATGGACAAACAGGAAGGGCGGGATCCACTATATGACTATAGACAAGGTCGCAGCCACGTCACTTTTCTAGTCACTGACTAGGTTAACCTGTTCGCATTTGAACTAGGGTCTGAACAATTCGCTTACCTCACAATACGATATAGATATTTAGGGTTCCGAATCAATTTATATTCTCAATTATGCTGCGATTTGATAATTCGATAGGCCTATTTTGCACTTTTCTCCTACAAATGACACTGCTTTTATTCTACTAGAACATTTGAAAACAATTCGAAACAATATGGGCCATGACAAGTTCAGTCATCTACAACAATTTAAAGCAATTCTAAACAAAGTTCAGCCCTACACTTGAATGCAGCCAGATAATGTCACTCAGTCTTTTTGGCATGAACAAATGAAGCAATACATAAATATCAAAAAAATCGATTGTGAACCTGGCGATTCGATATTGATATCATGGCATTAAGAACTGCGATACATTGGCGTTGCCCACCCCTAGTTTGAACCACGTTTCATGATTTTTTTAGACCAGGAGTTTTCAACAGGTGGTCCCTGAGAGGATTCCTGATGGCCCACAAGCTATATGATCTATATGATGGAAAGTTGGTTAACCAGATGTAACTCTTTGAGAGCGTAAACATTGAGGGTCCAATTGGTTTCATGTTTATGCTCTCAAGAGTTAAAATATTCATCTTCTGAATTAGCCCAAGTCTACACAACTAGAGAATGTAGAAGATTAATGGTCATTTTGATCTGTATCTTTGCCTGTTTTGTTCCTCCAAAATCCAGCCTGGAATTGTGGACAAAAGACCAAAATAAATCTTTATTAGTTTTGGGGTCTGTGGGGCTAAAAATGTCATCAAATGGTGGGTTAGGGTTAGGGTCCGTGGCTCAAATTCTGAATAAATAATGGGCCCTGGTATGAAAAAGGTTGAAAATCACTGTTTTAGACAGAGACACAGACACAACTCTGAGCAGCTAAAAGGGACTGAACTTACTTGTGAACTAACTTTGGAACATAAACTAGTTCATTTAAATCTGTCTGGGAGCTGAACTTTGAGAGCTTGATCTTGTGTATAGTGTTAACTCGCACAACTGTGACAAAAAATGCATGTGTGGATAAAAATAATCCAAATTGCGCGTCTTTGCAGTGACTTTGTTTTTGTATTTGTTTCGGGGGTTTTGTTATGTGGCCTAGAAATACACTTTGTAGTTTGAGCCTTTTTTTCTCTAATGGATCCATTCAATAATAAATTCTTTAATCCGTTTTTTACAGTCACAGGTTCTGAATAAAAGATGTGTGTTTCAGACCAGAAAATGATACACAAAAAGACGAGATAGGGGCTGGGGGGGGAGAGAGGAGGGGAGCCAGTGGTGTAAAGCAACTCGGTACATTTACTTAAGTATTTCCAATTTTCTTTATTTTTACTCCTAGGCCTACTCCATTGCATGTGTGACTTTTACCAGACTATTGTAAAACAAGTTACTCATTATTATTCTGTTCACTAACTTACTGTACGCTGCATTTGAAAATAGCAGATCTACAATCTTGTTTTATCTTAGAACAAGAGTGATTTTTTAAAAACTTGTATAATGGGTCATCATGCATGATGAGTATATAGTCTTTGATTGCAAAGCTCTTGTACTTTTTTAAGTAAATGTTTAATTATAAAGGCTGTGAGTGTGTGCTTGCTCCTATAGTAATAAATATGTGCGTGGTTCATCCTATAGTAAAGAAAATCAGTGTGTGGTTGTGGTTGCTCCTATAGTAAAGAAAATCAGTGTGTGGTTGTGGTTGCTCCTATAGTAAAGAAAATCAGTGTGTGGTTGCTCCTATAGTAAGCGTTGTCAGTGTGTGGTTGCTCCTATAGTAAGCGTTGTCATATAGTAAGCGTTGTCAGTGTGTGGTTGCTCCTATAGTAAGCGTTGTCAGTGTGTGGTTGCTCCTATAGTAAAGGCCATCAGTGTGTGGTTGCTCCTATAGTAAAGGCAATCAGTGTGTGGTTCCTCCTATAGTAAAGGCCATCGGTGTGTGGTTGCTCCTATAGTAAAGGCAATCAGTGTGTGGTTCCTCCTATAGTAAAGGCCATCGGTGTGTGGTTGCTCCTATAGTAAAGGCAATCAGTGTTTTGTTCCTCCTATAGTAAAGGCAATCAGTGTGTGGTTGCTCCTATAGTAAAGGCCATCGGTGTGTGGTTGCTCCTATAGTAAAACATATCAGTGTGGTTCATCCAATAGAAAGAAAATCAGTGTGTGGTTGCTCCTATAGGAAACTTTGTCAGTGTGTGGTTTCTCCTGTAGTAAAGGCTGTCAGTGTGTGGTTGTCCCCGGTAAAGGCAGTGTGTGGTTGCTCCCTGGTATAAAAAAAAACAGTGTGTGGTTGCTCCCTGGTATAAAAGCCAGTGTGTGATTGCCCCTGGTAAAGGCAGTGTGGTTGCTCTAGCAGGCCTTTAGCAGACAGCAGGCGTCTTAGCCATGAGTCACTTCTGTCAGACAAGGGAGAAAATCAAAACCGTCTGTCAGAGCACCAGCGTCCCCTGGGTGAATGGGCTGCTGCTGCTAGTGGATTCCAGCACATGCACATGCACACGCACCCCCACACACGCACGCAGGCCAGGGGCAGATCTAGGCATGGGCATGGCTAAATTCCCAGACTGCCCCACCAAACATGATGGCATGCAAAACAATCCAAGATATTTCAAATTAAAGTGCTTTTATTTAAAATGATGTGAAACACTACTACTGCTACTAACTACAGCTGTGTCACCACCAACAGCATTTCATCATTGAAAACAGAAAACTCTCTGAGTCAGACCATTAGCTTTATGCATGCTGCGTGTCTGTTGCAACTTCAACAACTGATGTTATTATTGATGCTTCCTCTCTCTCTATCTATCTCTCTCTCTCCCCCCCCCCCCCCCCCTCTCTCTCTCTCTCTCTGTCTTCCATGTTCATGCTTGGTATGTGCAACATTCATTTCCACCCACTTACTTGCTGTGTTTGTCCGCGTGCACGTCCGCAAGTGTGCGCACACTTGTGCGCGTGTGCCTGTGTGTACGCGTGTGCCTGTGTGTACGCGTGTGCCTGCGTGTACGCGTGTGCCTGCGTGTATGCGTGCACCACTTGTTCCCCCGGCTCTGCACTAATGAGGCAGGTGACAGTGCGGGTCTGAGGGATGGAACAAGGTGTCAGCAGGGCCGCCAACTACCAGCAGCCTCTGCATGACAACACCAGAGAGAGAGAGGGAGGGGGAGAGGGAGAGGGAGAGGGAGAGAGAGAGAGAGAGAGAGAGAGAGAGAGAGAGAGAGAGAGAGAGAGAGAGAGAGAGAGAGAGAGAGAGAGAGAGAGAGAGAGAGAGAGAGAGAGGGAGAGGGAGAGGAGAGGAGAGAGGGAGAGGGAGAGGGAGAGGGAGAGGGAGGGAGGGAGGGAGAGGGAGGGAGGAGAGGGAGGGAGAGGGAGAGGGAGAGAGAGAGAGGGAGAGAGAGAGAGAGAGAGAGAGAGAGAGAGAGAGAGAAGGAGAGAGAGAGGTGAAGTAGATGCCTATCTCCGGCGCTCTGAAAAACAGGAGTTGAGGGAAAAGAATTAAAAGAAAAGAAAAGAAAAGGTGAGCCGGACTGTGTATACATTTGTCGAGTTGGGTTAATGTACAGAAGGTGTATTTGTTTTCAGGAGAAGGGAAGAAGTACTGTACATCAGCTTGGTTGTCGGATGAAACCCATCATGTCTACTGTACTGTGCTGTACTGTACACTATATGCCCAAAGCAAAAACAACAGTCTGCATTCCAATAGATCCACTGTGTTTATTTCAGCATTTACTCACAAGCATAATTCATGCTTTTCATTATTTATGAAAACCTGCAGACAGACATTCACACTATTTTTTGGGCATGTACTGTACAAGTAACAGGAAAGACAACAGAACAGCATGAAGAACAGGTCTACAAGCTTGATGTGTTGTTGTCGCTGTTTTCGGGAAGAAAAAATATATGTGTGTTTGTGGCGTTTAGAATATTTAGAACACTTTCCTGGTGGTCTTTATGTGTGCAATATGTGGTATTAGATGTTTTTAGATTGAAGCTGCAGTGAGCCCAGTGTCTCTGATGTCATCAACACTACTTCCTGGACTACATGTTGCCTCAGTAAAGGCCTACTCAGAGTTTGATTTTCGGTGCCCACCGCAACCACCGTTGCCTACAATATGACGTCATACCACCGCAACCACCGCTCTTTCCAGCCCTCCTCTCGGATTTTACTAACCACCGCACCGCACCGCAGCGGTGCTCACTGGGAACGCCCTCCAAACAGAGCTAAACCAATCCCATTGGCCGGGAGCCGCCGGGCATTGTTGTTTGGTTCAGAAATTTAGTGCACCGTCTGCTTGTTTTTAACGGCTGTTAAAAAAAAGAAAAAGAAAAGAAAACACACAACTCCCATAGCGCGACGGGCAGGAGGAGAACGAAGGAATTCAATGATAGACACAATAACATAAATAGAATACGAAATAAACAAAAGCAGCAGAATTTGTTGTAATTGAGGCAGGTAGGAAGTAGAGAGAAAAACTGAGGGGGAAAATAAACAACAAAGGTCGCGAGGAGAACGGGAGTGGGGGAGAGGAGAGGGGAGTTGAGGTGCTGGTAGCTCATTGAATAGCGGTGGTCGCGGTCGTTCTGCTGGACAGTGGCGGTATGGTACTAGTAGGCTACTGTATGTTACGTTTTAAAGCAAGAGAAATGAAGGTTGATTTTCCAGCCTGCTGCTGAGTCGCAGATGGATATCAGGCAGCGCTGCTGGTGCTATAAGTGAGATAAAGACAGGAACCATCTGGAACAGTCGAGGAAACATCCCTCCCTCCCTCTTTCACAGTGGGATAGCGTCAACCAGGGGGCGGATGTAACACTTTCCAATTCGGGGGGCAGGAGAAAATGGTATGGGGGCGGCTTCCCCCCATGAAGCCGCCCCCATACCATTTTTGGTTACAGCACTTTTATTAGGCAATTAAGCATCACTAATAACATCAGTTGTTGTTGAAGTTGCAACAGACACGCAGCATGCATAAAGCTAAAGGTCTGACTCCGAGAGTTTTCTGTTTTCAATGATGAAATGCTGTTGGTTTAGTGGTGCCACAACTGTAGTTAGTTAGTAGCAGTAGTAGTGTTTTAACTATAGGCACTTTAATTTTAAATATCTCGTGTTGTTTTGCATGCCATCATGTTTGGTGGGGCAGACTGGCCATTTAGGGGGGGATTGCCCCCCCTCCCCCCATGCCCATGCCCATGCCTAGATCCGCCCCTGGCGTCAACCACAACACCTCTGAATGCTCAGCTGCCCGTGCAGCATCTGTAGAACAAACGTGTTTGCACGTGGGTTACATGGGGGAGAGAGTCATAATAGACCTTGCCATAAGCCCCCTCCCCCACACCGCTATGGTCCAATCACAGCTAAAGCATAAGTCGTGATAGACAAATCTCTCCACTAATAGTTTTCCTATATGATAAAACACTTTTAAAAAGTAATGTCACTTTCTTACAGCATAGGGGATGTCTTGTTGACGGATTTGGAAAATAATTCGAAGGTCTGGTTCCATACATAGGACAGTATTTAATATTAAGTATTTAATGTGCGTCCAAACGGAATGTGTGGAAAATGTCCAACCCATGCTTACAGAGAGGTCTATTGCTTAAAAGAGCAGTCATTGATTTGGAAAGCCCTCCGGTCCCGCCGGTAACAAGATGTGCACATGCACACACTCTACAGTGTGTGCATGTGTACATTCACCAACGCCACTCGATCCTGATTGGATATGGTCCCCACACGCTATAGTAGTCAGGATTAGTATCTAATAGTATTGACCATTTTCAGACCGCAGTCATCTTGCCATTACAGTTTGAAAGCACTAATTTTTAAGCAAAGCAACAGTCCAGCTGCCTCCATGCCTGGTTGCCTGGACACAGCCTCTGTCTGGTGGAGTCTAGTGACGCTGCCTCCGGTGTCACCAGAGCAGGTTAAAAATCTGATTATGGCAGCTGATTGGCCACCAGCCTTGACAACAGCCAAACAACAAACATGGCCGCTGCCCGCTGCCGTGAATCGTGGCCATATCAATCTGGCTCTTCAACTAACCTATGATAAATACCGTCAGGATTTATAAACATCACCATCTCACATATTTGACTGGTTCTGTTCACATGCTAGTAACGCTGGTCAGCTCTGTTTGTTTGGTTCCGGACTAGCACATTAAACATACAAATGACAGCAATGTCGTCTGCTTTCCCAATATTCTGATTGGTTGGTATGAACCAACGACCGAAGACTGCCGCTTAACGCCCAACCCATAAACTGCAGCCGTTAGGAGGGCTTTCAGACTGAATAATGAAGTGAAACGAAATGATAATTCAGACTGAGTGTCAGGCAGGCTGCCTCCTGCATTATGTGCAAATTTAAAACAGGTGTTTGTACGCATGGGCTGTTGAGTGATAATCTAACGAGCACTTCCAAACTCACAACACTTAGAAAAGGAATCACCTGCCAGGACAGAAAGTAGCTCATAACCTGTCTGCAGTGGATTTTTTTTTATGAAACAAAACGCTTTGACGTTAGTAAGAGAATAATTCAAGCTTAAGGTACAGCTGCAGGGGTTGGTGAGTTATAATTTAACAGAGGCAACATTTTAGCCAAAAATCAAAATAAATATATACAGTGGCTATATTTTTTCACCTCTACGTTGCTTCTACTTTGATGCTGCAGCTGTTTCCCTGCAGACAGACACTTGCTTCGGTCCAGAACTTTGTTGTTATCAACAAGTCATGAAAGCAAAACATTCGTCGAGCTCAGGAAAGGCGATGCTAACTTGTGAGGGGGAGGGAGGTTGTGTGGGGTGAGTCAGCATTTTAGCCAATCACAGCGGATTCATTATGATTCTCCAGCCGATTCATAATGACTCAATAGAATGAAGGTGGGATGGAGTTAGATTCTGTTTTTACACAAATCTGTTTGCAAACACTGTGTTTGCACGCACTAAAGTTGCCTCTATTACCTTTAATGTTGTTTTAATGCAGGGGGTTTTCAACAGGTTGTCTGGGGACCACCAGTGGTCCCTGAGAGGATTGCAGGTGGTCCCCAGGCTAAATGATGGAAAGTTGGTTAGCCAGATGGTACCCTTCGAGAGTGTAAATACATGAAACCAAATGGACCCTTGCGGGTCCATTTGGTCTCATGTTCTTTGGTCTCATGTTCTCAAGAGTTAAAATATTCATCATGTGAACTAGCCCAAGTCTACACAACTAGAGAATGTAGAAGATTAATGGTCATTTTCATCTGTATGTTTTGCCGTTTTTTTGTTTTCTCCAGCCTGGTATTGTAGACAAAAGCAAAAGAGATCTTTAGTGTTGGGGTCTGTGTGGGGCTAAAATGTCAAATGGTGGTCCGTGGCTCAAATTCTGAATAAATAGTGGGCCCTGGAAAAAAGGTTGAAAACCACTGTTTTAATGCAATCAGAATCAAACTTTTCACCTCTTACCCGTTGCACCTTGTGCCGTGTGAATATGATCCATATAAGACTTCCGTGATCTTTCTGGAAAAACTTCCCACGGCGGTAAAGAAAGTTCTGGGACTGCACAGACACTGCCGCAGCGCAGTGTGACTGCTGACGCTAGTGGAAACCCACAAAAACCCTGTACTGTACCTTACTGTACCATCCTCACGGCCCTGTGGCAATACAAACCCTGCCCCAAGGCCTTCTGCCGCACTATCACTGGAAATAATGTTACAGTTAAGACTCAGCTGGGATCTTCTTTTTTATTATCTGTGCTGTCGGTATTGTATCACCTCCACAAAGCTATGAATGGATGAATAAATAAATAAGGAATAAGAAATCTACTGGAGTCCATGCATAAGAGATTGTCGATTTGGTGTCCAGGTTCTTATCTGCAGAAAGACAGGTTTCAGCGCTGGTGTTCTCACCATTCACACTTTGCACACACACACACACACACACATGCGCGCGCGTGCGATGTCTTTCGCGTGTCTCTCCATGGGGTACCATCATTATCCTCCTATCTATAAATATCAGACTCTCTTTCTCTCCTGCAGTTCCCTTGCTTCTCTCCCTCCAATGTGCATTTGCTCTTTTTTTCTGGGTCACCTGCTCAGCCCTGCCTGCGGTTCTCCTGCAGAGTTACACTTCGCAGCTTAACCCATAACTCGTCGGGAACGCCTTTTGTTTTTTTAGCATTATTAACATAGTGCTAAGTAATGCATACACCATTATAAACATAGCTAAGCTACAACTAATCTGTAGACCCTCTGCTGCAATTTACATTCAGATTTTCGTGTTATATTAATCCTCACACCCACAATTTGTTTACTTTGTAGCATTCCGTCAGCCTGCTGGTCTCCTGTGACAGTTTATTCTTATTCCTCTCCATTGGCTCCATTAAGAACAATCTTTTTTTCCCATTACATCTATTCTACGGTGTCCCGCCATGACGCGCAGCCTGTATTCAGATGGCCATTGCATTGTAATGTCCCAACCATACAGACATCAGGTTTATAGTAACAACTGAAAAGTAGCAGCTAATGCTAGGACTGCCACTGTTGTCATACAGAATAACATCCTGTGTTATGAATAATAATAATAAAAATACATTCTATTTATAAGGTGCCTTGAAAGGCACTCAAGGTCACCGTACAACAGATTAAAAACAGTGAAAACAAGCACAAAAAACAAGCAAAAAAGGTATACAGAATGTAAAAGAGTCTTCTTCAGGGTTGGTTCTAGGGGGTTGGCTGAGCCCAACAAACCAGATCAGGAATATTTATATCTATTCTAAAAAAACTGAAGATAACTGTACCATTTATCATTATTTTACGAGGGGGTTGGCAACATTATTAGAGTACATTTAGACTGACCTGAACGCTCTTTGCCATCAGTTAACCAACAGGTTGCTGATGGAATTTGGATTACTGTTAGTTAAAAGAGGGAAAGCTACAGATAGATGGATAAACACATACAGATTTCTATATATTTTGGGGGCCTACAGGGATTTGACCGCCAATATACTTGTTGCCCCCACATATTTATTAGCTACTTTAGGTTAAAACTTTTCCCACCAATTCCTATTCCTATTCCATTATGCTTATACTGTTCCTTCATAAATATCTACTGTACACAAAAAACAACACCACACAGACGCTTGCACTGAAAAAATGTACATCCATAAATGTTTTAACACAAGCATGTACGCTCACACACAGACACACATATTTTTATGGATTGTTCTAATGGATCCGCGTCCATACCGAACGGATTAACATGCTCAGTAAAAGCTGACATAAATAGCGGCGGGGGTACGTCGTCGCCGTCGTCCACAGAACGTTAGCTTTTATGAAGACAGCGTTATTAGCTGCCGAGAGGAAACATACTGCTTATAAACAGAGAGAACAGGGGCGGATGTAACATTTCCCAATTGGGGGGACAAGAGAAAATGGTATGGTTGCGACTTCATCGAAGCCGCACCCATACCATTTTTGGTTACAGGACTTTTATTGGGCAAGTAAAGTATCAACAATAACATCAGTTGTTGTTGAAGTTGCAATAGACACGCAGCATGCATAAAGCTAAAGGTCTGACTCAGAGAGTTTTCTGTTTTCAATGATGAAATGCTGTTGGTTCAGTGGTGACACAGCTGTACTTAGTTAATAGCAGTAGTTGTGTTTCAAATCATTTTACATGTAAGCAGTGTTTGGTGGGGCAGACTGGGCATTTAGGGGGGCGTCCCCCCCCCCCCATCCCCATGCCTAGATCCGCCCCTGAGAGCGAATATGCGAGCAGCACACTTCTTAGACTCACACAACAACGCCTTGCTTTGTCTCCCCACAGAACAGAGGAGAAGACAGATGGACCGCGGGAGGAAGGGGAGGGAGGCCCCGGCCGTTTGTACTGCACGGGTCTTGTTTGATGGAGTCAGCTGAGATGGTAATAAACACTCCACACGTAATCTGGAAATCTCAGTCGGCCATTTTTCTGCATGCGTATACCACTCTGGGATAAAGGTTATAGCCGCCTCGAGTGAACGCGGTGCTGAAACACAGTGATGGGAAATATAACTTACATCTAGTACATCTACTTAAAGTTAATGGAGGCAACTTTTTAGTCCAAAATCAAACTAGATATATAGCTATATTTTTTCGCCTTTTTCCCCTCTACATTGCTACATTGTTGCTGCAGCTGTTTGCCTGCAGACAGACACTTGCTTCGTCTTGCAGATGGTCCAGAACTTTGTTGTTGCCAACAAATCATGGAAACAAAACATTATTCCTGCTCAGGAATTGCGGCGTCTATTACTTTTTGTTATTTTTTGTGTGAGGGACGTGTGACATAATTCAGAGTGTCAGGCAAAGAAATTGCTGGATAGTGGACTTGATATGAACCCGGCTTAATAAGTCTGATCAATGAGTTCATCATTATCAATAAAAATTGACAAGCTCCATCCTTGATTATCAATAGATGAATTGGAAATACTTTAGCAATGCACAAATATCTCCAAATTACTTTACAGCACTGCACTAGGGGAGGTCTATGTGAATAACCTACTTAGAGTGTAAACTCGACATGTACAAAGGCTGTGATGCGGTGTGTGTGTCTGTGTGTCTGTGTGTGTGTGTCTGTGTGTGTGTGTGTGTGTGTGTGGGTGTGTGGGTGTGCGGGTGTGCGTGTGCGTGCACGCATGCGTGCGTGCGACTTATTATAAGGAAACTTGTACTAATGGCACTACCATATTGTTGCCTGTACTCCCAACTTTAAAATGGAAGGGTTTTACTGGTCGTAGAATGAATGCCGCAGCCCCATCGGTCATAATAACACACACACACACACACACACACACACACACACACACACACACACACACACACACACACACACACACACACACACACACACACACACACACACACACACACAAAAACACTCAAAGTTCACAAACAGCCACCAGGCAATTCTAGTACTTTGTGAGACAGGGAACAACTGAGCCTGTACAGCTCAAGTGCTCTGAAACCATGCACTGCAGTAAAAAGAAACAATCTTTACATAACATAACGTTGCTCCTTACGTAAACAGGGTGTGTGTGTGTGTGTGTGTGTGTGTGTGTGTGTGTGTGTGTGTGTGTGTGTGTGTGTGTGTGTGTGTGTGTGTGTGTGTGTGTGTGTGTGTGTGTGTGTGTGTGTGTGTGTGTGTGTGTGTGTGTGTGTGTGTGAGAGAGAGAGAGAGAGAGAGAGAGAGAGAGAGAGAGAGAGAGAGAGATCGCAGCTTGCATATTTGGGGTGTTAGTGCAGCATCAGTGAAACCAGGACAGTCCAGCTCTAGGAGCTTTCACCTGGGACTCCTGAGTCCCCCAGAGCCTAGCATGGCGTGATGCTATAGGAGCCCCCTCTGATCAGCGCCAGATAAAGGCAGAAAACAACAGAATTAGCACTTCAAACAGCACAGGGCAGTGGTCTAAAAAAGAGAGAGAGAGAGCGGGGGGAAAAATGAAAGAAAGAAACGTTTTAAATTAAAACGCATAACATGTACGGCATAAGGCACAGCACACACTTCATATCCGCCAGGGGTCAGAGTAAACATAACCCTGCTTGCAGTATTAACTGCTGTTTTAATGGGAGATGATAGCCTGGGCGCAGGGGCGGATCTAGTATGGACGTGGGGGGGCAATGCCCCCCCTAAATGCCCAGTCTGCCCCCCCAAACACTATGCCATGCAAAACAACCCAAGATATTTCAAATTAAAGTGCTTATATTTAAGATGATTTGAAACACTACTACTGCTACTTACTAACTACAGCTGTGTCGCCACTAAACCAACAGCATTTCATCATTGAAAACAGAAAACCCTCTGAGTCAGACCTTTAGCTTTATGCATGCTGCGTGTCTGTTGCAACTTCAACAACAACTGATGTTATTATTGATACTTTATACTTGACTAATAAAAGTCCTGTAACTGAAAATGGTATGGGTGCGATGAAGCCGCACCCATACCATTTTCTCTTGCCCCTCCAACATGTTCTCTTGCCCGCCCAAATGGGACATGTCACATCCGCCCCTGGATGGCACCTTAGAGTGTGCTTACACATCCGTGTGTGCATCTGGTTTCTGTCCTGATGGGATGTTGACAGGACACGGCAGAAGGCAGTTAGACATCAACATACTGTAGCTCTATTTTTATTCCCCCCTGCTATGCATCCAGTTGTATAGGGCTGGGACAATAGGATGCTGCAGCACTGCAGCTGCAGCTGTAGTTCACACAGTTTGGACCAAGCCTACTTCACATGCATTGTGCAGACTCAGTCCACAAAAGTGAAAACTGAAAAGTCATGCACGTGACTGTTGACTCTGCGATTTCCATATTAGATATTTGTCTACACAACCCGTGGGCTAACAGAAGTCTGCTGTGTGTATGAATGAGTAAGTAGAGTATGCAAATTTTGTGATAATACGGATGTGACGCAAGCCCCACCTAAACAGTATTCCTACTCCAAACAAAACAGTGTGTCAGTTGTTGCTAATATTGTAGGTCAGGGGTTTTCAACCTTTTTCATCCCAGGGCCCACCATTTACTCAGCTTTTCAGACACGGACCACCAATTGAGGATATTTTAAGCCCACAGACCCCAAAACTAAAGATTTCTTTTGCTTCTGTCCATGACCATTAATCTTCTAAGCTGTGTAGACTTGGGGCTAATTCACATGATGGATATTTTAACTCTTGAGAGTGTAAAAATGAAACCAAATGGACCCGCCAGGGTCCATTTGGTTTCATTTTTACGTTCTCAAGAGTTACATTTGGTTGAACAACTTAGCTGGGGACCACCTGGAACCCTCTCAAGGACCACTGGTGGTCCCCGGACCACCTGTTGAAAACCCCTGTTGTAGGTGGATTATGCATTGTTGTCAATTATGCTTCTATTTATTTGCTCTCGTAATCTTCCTATTACTCTTCTTTGCTTCTGTCTCCATTTTGTTTCCAGCGGTACGACGGTACCGTCAAGCACCGCATTGTGATTGGCCGACTTATCCTTTCGGTTCTGGAGCAGCAGATACTGGAAGGAACTACAGCTCATGGGAGCTGTAGTTCCAGACTCACTACTATAGCCTTCGTAGATTTGTGGAATAGTTGGCTGGCTACACAAGACAAGTGGGCATGTAGCCCACTTTGGTCCTGCTATGAGCGTAAACTGTGCGATTTATGGCTGTGTATACTCACACAGCGTTTAATGGCCACAGAGGAATACAATCAGGACATTGCAGGGTTTTTTTTGTACAAACATGTTTGAAGTTTACTTCTCTCACACACATCTTACCCCATCTCACGTAGCACTCAATTCAGCCCCATTGTTTATCATTATTTGCCAGAGCGTTCTTTAGCACAAGGCCTCATAGACTTGCACTTTAGTCCCTACACCGCCTGTTTGTCCATGTGCTTGGAAAATACTCGATCTTCAAGCTCACAACACAGCAGCGCGCTGTGCAGGCAGCCACGTGGTGAGCTTTGCAGATTTGGCTGTGTTTTGAGCCCCGGGGTCCAATGAATATGACTCAGGCTTGAGGAGCCAAAGCCGTAAAAAGAGCGACCATATAAAGACGTCTTCTCCAGCGGTAGGACAGTTTATAGGGCAGAGGTTTTCCACTGCTGGTTGGACGAGGTCTGCACCATGCGGGCAGCAAGCAGGGGCGGATCTAGGCATGGGCATGGGGGGCCAATGCCCCCCCTAAATGCCCTGACTGCCCCACCAAACATGACGGCATGGAAACAACCCAAATTTCAAATATATTTCAAATTAAAGTGCTTATAATTAAAATGATGTGAAACACTATGCTACTAAGTAACTAGAATTGTTGTACCAATAAACAAACGGCATTTCATCATTGAAACTATCGCATCACATGTCTGCTGCAAGTTCAACAACAACTGAAGTTGTTATTGATTGCTTTTCGTGCCTAATATAAGTCCTGTAACCGAAAATGGTATGGGTGCAACTTCATCGCCCGTGTCGCTTTGCGCCACGAGCGATGAAGCCGCACGCATACCATTTTCTCCTGCCCCGCTAATTGAAAAATGTTACATCCACCCCTGGTAGCAAGGATTCCCAGCATTCACAGTGCAGATGAGCTTGATCTGTTGCTTGCGATACAGCGTGGTGGATTTGAAACCGCTGAACTATTTCGACCTCAATGCGTGTCTCCTCTTTCTTCATGTTAACTTTTGTTTTACAATTTTCCGGTCTGGACACAGAGGGAGACCCACAGGACAGAAATGTATGAGTTGGTAGAAGTCATCAGACAGAACACAGGGCAGCAGTCATAACACTCTCCCCATCATCAACTCATTCATCAACAACACAGCAGGAGTGTGGTTTTTGACAGCTATGGGTTTTTCTGCGAACCAATCATAAAATGACTTGTCTTTTAGTTCTACTGGAACTCCTCTCCTCTAGTCCATCTCTAATATTTTAGTCTGCTCTATTTGTTGATGAAATTGTCAATGTATTTATTTAGCCTAGTTTAGAACCCATAAAGGTCGTTCTTGTGAGTGTGGCCTAAGGCAAGGAGGCGGGGGCTATCGGCCGCTCTCCTTGGACGGAAACCCATTTGGGACAAAACTGTGTGGATGCATTTCCGACAAGATTGCTGTAGATGTGAACCAAGTTAAATGTGTGATTTAGAGAGAGATCCTCCGTGCGAGTATCATTTTCTCAGCCTCCACTACAGGCTAATGGAAGTAATAGCCTTAGAATTAGGTAAGATTTTGAATCCCGGTAAGGATTTTTTTTTAAGATTCGTACACATTTTTTCCCTGATCAGGTGCGGGTGGCTCTCCATCTTCGAACCGGAACTGAGCAGAAAGTATTTAGATCTTCATCTCCGTTTGCTTTCCACTCCACAGCCGTCAGCTCTGAAAAGCTCTGTGAGGATCAACTCGATTCTCCACAATTATGCTTCGCCTTTCCTTCCTGGCAAAGTTACATCTCGGAGTCTGTGTTCCTCCGACAGAAGAACACCAATAAATAGGCATTAAGAGAGCATGGATGCGTTCCAAACGGATGACTCACACGTAGAAGGCGTGAGTGTGAAGGTATGAAGATCTGGAGGAAAAGAAAAAACGGCTTGGGTGTAGGCACTTTGGCAAGCGGTTACCATTCAGGAAATATCAAATTTGCCGTTGGCAATCATGGCCATGCAGTCCATCTCCATCTAACCTTACAATTCAGTCCAAGTTTATACTGCAATAAGAGACGGCCCTTCTAACGGTTTCAAATATAGGCAAAGGCGTAACATGGTTACATTGATTTTGACGCTATACTAACACATTTTGTTCGGTATCGATAATCCCTGAAATCCCCTTATGAGGGCAACGGTGGCTCAGGGGTAGATTTACTGGATGGCATATCCAGTGCACAGTTCTCTGTTGTGCAGGCGCAAAGATGCACAAATGCTTTGTAGCAACAGCGATACTTTGAATTTAGGACCAGTGATGGGCAGTAAATTAATTGTTGCAAGTAGCTAAGCTACATAGCTTAACTACATTTTCCTGTAGCTTGTAGTGTAGCTTACTACATTTGTTCTGGTAGCAACTAACTACATTTTCCCACACACATTTTCTAATTCTGTCCATTTTAATGGGTAGAAAACCTCTAAAATACATCCCAAAACTTAGACATGCCACCATCCTACGTTCAAACCCACCCCTAGATTATTATTATAATGATTTTTATTTACTTTATTTTATTATTATTATTATTTAGGAACTTGTACATTAAGTTGAGATGTATTTATATATATGTAGTGTTGATGTAGCAAGCTACTTTTGTCGTGTAGCTTGTAGTGTAGCTTGCTACAATGTTCTGGGGATAGCTTGTAGTGTAGCTTAGCTACATTTTCCCAGTAACTTGCCCATCACTGTTTAGGACTCAACAGGCGTACAATATATCAACAGTAAAATCTCTGATCGTCTGGCGAGACAAGAATACATCAATAGTGATCTGCACTGAACTGGCACATGACTTCAGCAGCGGTACATCATTAACATCATTAAAAGTCAAGGTTCGTTTGGCACGTATCCCCAAGAGCAACGACATGAGAGAGGAGGAGAGAGGGGGGATTTACAATTTAGGCATTTAGCACACGCACTTAATCCAGAGTGACTTGAATGAATGAACAAATGAAGAAAACATGGTAATACATTACCCTATACAATCATTGAATCATACATTAGATGTCATACATTAGAATCGTGCATTAGATTAATTAACAGTAGAAAATCTATATAGGTTATATAAACTGTACATGTATCCGTTATAGTGCTATACTGTATTTACATGAAAATAGCTATAAGTATGTATAAAGCTGCCTAAGGCGTACATAAAAATGCTATCTAGGATACTTGGTACTTTGCGTATGCCTATATGAGATCGAGGCTCGGGCAAGTACTTCTGTGATTGCTATGGGCTGAGATAGAGTCCTCCTAAGAGATGCGTTTTCAGGAAGATTGGGAGCGAGTCTGCAGTTCTGACTGCAATGGGAAGTGCAGTTTTGGGAACGGTGTGGAGAAGAGTTTGGGTCGCGTGGTCGCATCGGCCAGGCGTTTTTAGCGAGGGTATACTTCCATGTAAAGATAACACAGCATGTATAAATTCAAAAAGATGTTCCTTGATATAGGGCTGCGCAGTCCCGCCCCTTTCATGACGTCGTCCGTGTTCCAGAAACAGAATCCTCATTCATTTTCCTCATAGACTTTTCCGAAAATGGTTAATAAAAACACAATTGCGGATAAAGACAACTCGGGTCGTGACAAATCATGCCAACAAACACAATATTATCATGCAATATCTAATTGGCAAGAAGTAGAAAACAGCAGGATACAACTGTTTCGTTTTTCATCTTAGAAAATATTTGATTGTCCTAAGAGATTGTGTGTGTCATCATGATTCGTCACCCGAGTACCCGAGTTGGCTTTGTCCGCAGCGTAATCATCTTTATATGACTCATTTTCAGGAAGTCTATGAGAAAAATGAATGGGGAATCCGTTTCCGGAACAGGGGTGACGTCACGAGAGGGCGGGACTGCGCAGCTCTATATACAGTAACAGTATAGGAGTTGTGAGAGTGGGAATATAAAACACAGTGAAGTTGGGGTGGCCCTAAACAAGTGTTTACCCTTTCAAACCCGTAGTGATCTGTCAGCGCCGCGCGCTCAGCTGACTGCATCGCAGCTTCTTGCATGACGAACGCCCCGGCACCCCTGCGAGTGTACGTGTCACCTGCGATGGAAACCCCCATAGCCTACGATAAAGGCAAATGAAAAAGAGACGGTGGGGGGAAATAATAATAATAATAATAATAATAAAATCAACATAATCATGTGCATAATCACAACGTTGACACAATGCGCCCAGCGTGAGCTCATAACGGGCGATATGAGGTCGGACGTTATTGCATTAATCATGTAAACGTTGATCTTGTGATTAAAGCAGAACTGCTGTTTATTGCGTGTAATTGTATTGGGTCGCGGCTATACGCTCGCAGGAATACCAACACTGGCACCGTCAATATTTGATGAAACCGACTTGGGGATGGCGGAGTGTGTGCGGAGGTTCGCCGGTTCCTCTTTCATGTCGGTCTGAACCCCGCGGTATCGAAACCTGACCCCCAGAGCGCTGCTCATTTCATCATTCCGCAATTCTTCACGGGGCCCCCTGCATATGAATGAATATTATCCATGTCAAAATTGTTTTCCGCGCAATATTATTTTCACAGAACACAACCCCACCACCCCATCCCACTTCCTGCACCTTCCTATTTTTATCAGCAAATCCAATATGGGGCATGAAAGCATGTGCATGCATAAAGGAATATACCAACCATTATGATTGCTCAAGGGAGGAGTGTTGGGCGGTATTGAGAAACAAGGAGCGTGAGGTAGAAGAGGTGTGCAATTGTGCATGTTTTTCTTCCCTTTTTTGGCATGTTAAAAACTAGGTAGAGCGAAATCCACTAGCGACCAACAAACTGGTCGTAATCGGTTCAAGACCTCTTGCTTACTAGTAGGTGAAGGAGGCACTGGAGCAGCACAGACAGTTTGAGCCTTTATTTCATATACAGGGTGCAAGCACTAAAATGTCATTTTAGTGCTTGCACCCTGTATATGAAATAAAGGCTCAAACTGTCTGTGCTGCTCCAGTGCCTCCTTCACCTACTGCTACATGTCCTGCTTCTGAGATGCACCAGACTGGCCTGCCACAGGCTTGAAGCGCGGTTGGAACTCCCTGTTGCTCATACCTCTTGCTTACTAGTTGTGACCAGGTCTTCTGGGTTAGGTTTGAACGTTTGAACTGTATATTTTGTTATATACAGTAGATAGTTCCCTGCCACTGATGTTGAATCTAATGACTTGTATTAAGTACTCTACATTAAGTTCCTTTGTTATTTATCCCCCCATGAAGTGTTGTATAACATGAAGAATTTGACACAAAGAGGTTAAAGACTGAATTATTCTTCATTGTGATTTACTGTATGTTGAAAAATTATATTTGTTTGAGTTTGTATTAATTGTTTTCAAGTTGATTGCCACTTGGCTCCAGTGTAGGGAGTCTACCAACTACAACGTATTAGGTTGAATGGGGGACATGTGAATGTTGCGTCTGTAGCCTACACATAGAACTCTAATTATCATTATGTGTAAATCTTTGTACATTTCTGACACTTTGAATGTATTGGTGACATTTAATGTAAGAAATGTGACGTCTCTGGACATAGTGAACTTAACTGGAAATTGTGGATTCACTTCAGAGTTGGTAGGGTCCTGTCACTACCACATCTACTGACAGCGCCTCCAGGCTTGAAGCAACCGTGGCCAAGTCTGGTACTGCAGGCGGGTGGAATTCATGAACGAGCGCCCCGAGAGCACGCGCGCTGTTTGCTTTGTGCACGCGGACAGGGCAGTTTGTGTTTAAGTTGTTTTCTGGATGAACCACCGGTCCTCTATTGCTGTGCTGTGTTCCATCTGCTACAGTATTATTCTCCTGCCACAGCGGCTCGCAAATCTCACTGCTGTGTTTGCACATAGTTGTACTTCACCCGTTGGGTTTGGGAGTCATTTGTCATCAGTCATGTTTTCAAAGTCTCCTTGGGTGATTGTGATGTGTGGGTTGTAAATTGTGTCTCTGATGTCTTGGTACAGTGGACAGACAATCTCTCTCTCTCTCTCTCTCTCTCTCTCTCTCTCTCTCTCTCTCTCTCTCTCTCTCTCTCTCCTCTACAACAGTCCACTTCGGCGTCCCTGCGGTCGGCCTGGCGCTGGACGGACTTCAGAGGCCCCCGCGAGATCCGTCTTCGTTTTTTGGGAGGATATAAACTTCAAAAGGTCGGGGCTTTATCGCTGGAGTGCAACATGGTTTTATTACCATGTCTGAAACCTCCATCTCTCTCTCTCTCTCTCTCCCCTTCCCCTCCATCTGCTTCCATGTGTTGTCAGATACACTTCACCTCCGTGTTGGACATGCTGGGTGGCTTTTGGTGAACAGGTTTAAACGGTCGACGTAAACACTTCACGAAAAGGTTATCTATAAGGAAAGGCTTGCCTCCTCCAGGGTGAGCGGCGGCACACGCCCCTGAGCGAGTCCTCTCAGCAGTTCAGAATGATGGTCCATTAAATGGCAAATGGTGCAGTTATAGGGTTTTATAAGTGTTTCTATTTTCTAAGTGTCCGTTTAGCCCTTAACCCCATGGTCATTTTTTTAAATTCTGCCTAATATATATATTATATACTCACACTACTCCACAACTACAGGGCCCAGATGTACAGTACAATGCAAATGTATATCAGGTGGACGTTTAGTGGTACCATCCAGAACAGAGTGATAGCAGATATAACACAGCATAAATTATATATCTTCATTGCAACCTAAAAAAAACAAAAACAAATTCAATGAGAAATATAGCTGCAAGCAGCAATAAAACGGGATCAAGCAAGCAGCAATAAGGAGTAAGAACAATACGCACAAATAAGCCATAGAAACATGGGAGCCTGAACTTCAGAAATACATCAGGTAATTATGTGTGAGACTGACTCACATTGTAATCTGGTGTGACTGAGTGAATGATTGGTGAGCTGTGAGTGAGTGGTGAACTGAGCTATGAACTGTCATTAGTGACAACATGGCCGAATAGTGACAGTCAAACAGCCTTGCCCAGCCATGAGGCCCATAGGGCAGGTGCCTATCTCCTGTTTCTGTAGCATGAGGCAGCTTGATGTACAAGTACACCCTCTGGACATGACGCTAGTATGACACAGGGTCTTACCCCCAATCCATCCCTTGATGCTGAGTGCCAAGCAGGGAGGCATTGGATCCCGTTTTTAGAGCCTTTGGTATGACCCGGCCGGGAATCGAACCCCGGCCTCCCAGTCTCAGGGCGGACACTCTAACCACAAGGCCACTGATTTGGTGAATGAGTAAATGATTGGTGAGCTGTGAGTGAGTGGTGAACTGAGCTGTGAACTGTCATTAGTGACAACATGGCCGAATAGTGACAAAACACAACATGGCCGAATGGTGACAACCACCATTACATTGAGTTTTACCCTGGGTTACACATAGAACCATGAACTTAGATGTAGAAGACCACATGAGATTGTGCATGATTGACTCATATTACTAGGTGTCCGTGCCGGGATTTGAACCCAGGAACTCTCATTTCCAAGTCATGCGCTCTACCAATGAGGCTACCCAACAGACACAAGACGTACTGGAAACAACACACACATTCAGTGGACTGCTTGGTAAATGGTAAATGGTGCATTTATATAGCGCCTTTATCCAAGGCGCTTTACATAGATTGTGCATCACATTCACCCATTCACACACACATTCATACACTGATGGCAGTGGGACAGGGACACATCGACACTAACTCTGCAGGAGCCCGGGATCGAACCGGCAACCTTGTGGTTACCATCCGGTTACTCTACCTCTGAGCCACTACCGCTCCTTAAATATGCACAAATAAGCCATAGAAACATGGAAGAAATACATCATGTGATTGTGGAAACACAGCAGGGTTTTTTGGAGACTCAGACTTTGTATTGTCAGCAGTGGGACTTGAACCCTCAATCTTGTGTTCCGAAGTCAGGCACCCTACCGACTGAGCTATCCTGGCACAATGATTTGCTTAGTTGTTGTCATCAATGAAACAACCCAACAACACGCCACCAAGCAGTAAGCAATATGAACAATATGCACAATTCAGCAGTCAGAGGGTGGAGCTTAGTGGTCAAAGTGACAAATGGAAACTAGAATATTCGCAATTTAAAAATTGCAAAGTGTGGTTGCCGTTGTCGCTTGCCCCCCGCAGCTCCCCCCCATATTGTCACTTGCCCCCCGCAGCCCCCCCCCCATACTGCACACTGCGGTGCAGTATGCCCCCCCCCCATACTGCAGTACAGTATGCCCCCCCCCCATACTGCAGTACAGTATGCCCCCCCCCATACTGCAGTACAGTATGCCCCCCCCCCCCATACTGCACACTGCGGTGCAGTATGGCCCCCCCACACTGCACACTGCACACTGCGGTGCAGTATGGCCCCCCCACACTGCACACTGCGGTGCAGTATGGCCCCCCCATACTGCACATTGCGGTGCAGTACGGCCCCCCCACACTGCGCACTGCGGTGCAGTATGGCCCCCCCACACTGCGCACTGCGGTGCAGTATGGCCCCCCCACACTGCACACTGCGGTGCAGTATGGCCCCCCCATACTGCACACTGCGATGCAGTATGGGCTTCAGCCAGCAGGCGCCCTCGTTCCGTCCAACTCCCGACCCCGTTGGCAACTACACCATGGTACATAGCGTTGTACAAAACGGTTTTCACACCTGCTTGTATAGCAAGCACCATGCAGCTCTAATGAGTGCTCCATCTCTGGTGTGTGTGTGTGTCTACATCAGTTCCCATTGTTGTACAACCAGAGGAATATAATTAAAATAGAGCTTGGAATTGAAATGATAGTTTAATAATCTCTAATTAAAAGTGGAACGATACAGCTTAAAATTGGAACGATACAGTTTAATAATCTCTGACTAATATTGGAATGATACAGTTTGAAATTGTCGCAATACAGTTTACTAATCTAAAAATGGAACGATACAGTTTGTAATTGAAACAATATAGTGTACTATTCTCTGACTAAAATTGGAACGATACATCTTAAAATTGAAATGATAGTTTAATAATCTCTCACTAATATTGGAACAATACTGCTTGAAATTGGAACGATGTAGTTTACTACTCTCTGAGTAACATTGGAATGATACAGTGTGAAATTAGAACAATACAGTTTACTAATCTCAGACTAAAAATGGAACGATACAGTTTGAAATTGGAATGATACAGCTAAATTGTTCGAATTTCAGTCAGAAAAGATTAGAACGATGCAGTGCTTTGTGCTTTATAGCAGTGGTTTCCAACCTTTTTGAAACCACGGCCCACGACCTAAAGGACCCACAATGCAATGCAATCTAGCTAGCCTGAAAAAAAAACCCACATATATTTATATATATTAAAGGTGTTGGCGTTAACACGTTAATGCGTTAACGCATTAATGCATTAATCTCGTGTTAACACAGCCGTGCGTTAATGGCATCAAAAAAATTAACGCGAGATTAACACACTGACGATGGCTGTCCTCGGTGCGGCAGGCCACAGAAGTACTTTACGTCCACACACAAACACAGTGATGGTGTGTACAAAAAATGCAAACCGGCTTGTACAACAAACATTTGTTGTGCAAATCAAAAATCCAGCCAGAAAATCAGGCATGAGCATTTTTCAAACTGCTTAAAATGGCAGACACTCTGGGGGTGGAGCTTACCGGTCAATGTTACAGATGTGTTCCACATGAATCAAGGAACATGTAGAAACAAGTCCCATGATTTTTGGCCAAACGAGGCCCGAGTTATGGTTTTTCAAATGTTTCAGTTTCAAAGAATTGTTATAGCGCCCCCATTTGAGCAATTGGAGTAAGACTGGTTTTGCTGCTATTTGGCATCCCCCTCTACCAAACTGTAAAATCTCATAAACAGATTACTTTGCATGTGTAGATTAGGGATAATAGAAGAATTTTCACAAACAAGCAATTTTCATTGGCTCGTAAAAACATCATTTTTTTCACTGAAAACAAAATTCACACCCATTTCATGTTTGTATGGCTTCAAAGTTCATGTGTAGGTCATTGTTATGCATTTTGATCAAAGATTGTAGGAGAAGAGACATTTTAACTGTTTTACATATAATTCAAGATGGCGGTTCATCTAAAGGTCAGAGGTCAAAAGTAAGAATACAAAAGTTGTTCGGCATAAGCAGACGCATAAGTGAATATAAGTTACATTTCTGAGAGTCGAGCAGTTCATGAGTTATGAGTGTTTAAAGTTTGCAATTTCAGTTGAGTGCTATAGCGCCACCATTTGACCAGTGGTCACAGGCTTCACATCATCACCGTTTGGCATCACCCTCTACCAGATTACCAATTTTCGCGAAAACCGACTGCACGGTTCAGCCAGAACAGCTATTTCTGGTGGAAGGAGGAAAAAAGAGACAAAAACAAGAAGGGATCAAGGTCCACTTCGTGGACTGCTTGATCCCTTAATAACAGCACTATAGGCATTTACCAGCAAGCCAAAGATGTAGCGTGTTTCTACAACTTCTGAACTGCTGTTCCTCCAGATTTGGTGTCATAGAACTCAAGCAAAACAATTTTACAGACATAGTTGTACAGGACGGACTCCAACGTTTATCTATTTGCATATCAAATCTGCTTTCATGCTTATGAAATAATAGACCTCTGGATGAATAAAATCTTGACAGCTGATTGTATCCTGCAGATCAACTTCTGGCACTAATTAGAGTGCCAGAAGTACATCTAGAAAGCATACTCATATTGCAGTATTCCATTTCACAAGTTTACAAATGCATAAAATTGATTTAAGTTGATCTACATGCTTACAATATTGTGAGCATGCATTGCATTAACTATATTTTTCAAATAAATTTAGTTGAATAAAATAACAAAAAATAATGTGGTAAAATTATATATAGCGCCTCTATCAAAGCCACTTTACATGGTGCATTTACATACACCCGTACAGACACATGCACTCACTGATCGTATTATAGTATTAAAAACAATTTTCTGTAAAAGGCGGAAGTCTTTTTGATACACCCTCTGCCTCAGGTTGTGCCCAGGCTTTCCTTTCTGCAGCGCATATGAGGTATAAGCCTGGAGACCGAGGCTGTACACTTCTCCAGGATTTTCTTTGCCAACTCTGCAACCCCCCGGGCACCACCCCACTGAGTCACCTCTGCTCTACCCACCTAAACTATACCTTCACCAACAAAATGTGCAGCTCTCAGTTGGTCACGTGCTGTTTCTGCCCTGCAGAGGTTGCGTGTGTGTGTGTGTGTGTGCGTGTGCGTGCATGCATGCGTGCATGCGTGTGTCAAAGAGAGTGACTGATGTAGTGTAGGCTTCATATTCAGGAAGGCGTAGCGGCTAGGGTCGACGGGGAGGTTGGAGGAGGAGGAGGAGGAGGAGGAGGAGGAGGAGGAGGAGGAGGAGGAGGCACCGAGGATTCCTCAACAATGAGAAACAGATGACCAAGTTCCTGGAGTGTGAGAGTGTGCATGAGCATGCGTCTGTGTCTGTGTCTGTGTCTGTGTGTGTGTGTGTGTGTGTGTGTGTGTGTGTGTGTGTGTGTGTGTGTGTGTGTGTGTGTGTGTGTGTGTGTGTGTGTTATGCGCACATTTCATTGGCTGTGTCATCATGTGAGTGTGTGACTGACTGTCTGGTGTGTTTTCTCGAGTTGTTGTTGTTGTTGTTGTCGTCGACACGTCGCCATGATGACCAAATTACCCCGATGGTCACAAGATACTGTACAACACAACACAAGGCTTTTCTTGGTGTTTAGCTGTTTCCTCTTATGCGCCTTTGCACAGCTGCACGCAAGCACACACACACACACACACACACGCACGCACGCACGCACGCACGCACACACACACGCACACACCCTGGCTTAAACAGAGGTGAATGGGATGAAACTGGGTCACGGTGGGACCCGTGGATACAAGGGGTAAAGCCTGATTTCTATTTATACTTGTATATCAACTCGCTCACAACGATGCGCCGCAAATTCCGCAATGCGACGTGTTGTTGTGAGGATGTGGATCGACCTTGTTGTTGGGACTTGGGCACTGGTGCCTAACTAAGTGTAAGTACATGCCTATAAGTCAGTGTTTTCTCTGGCCGTTTCCTGGCTGTTGGGGAAGGGGCGATTTGGTATAGGTCCGCACTGGAATCAAGAAATCGTAGCATTAAAAAAAATCCTTCATGTTGGCATGTTTTCCGTTAACATTAAATTTTAACTTACACAAAATCCAGCAAATTGTGGCATTGTGGCACGTAAGGCAGGAGGTTTATTTTATGATTCAGTTTATTCTCAGTCAGTAATTCATTCTGTTCCTTTAAACCAGCAGTCTCTCCATGGGTGCGTTCCGATACCACATTTTTAACACTCGCTCACTCCCCTCGCGTCCTCCACTCGCCACCTTAGCTCCGCCCCCAGCGAGGAGGAGTGGAGGAGATGCGAGGACAGAGTGGTCAAGTGGATTTGACATGAGATTCGGAATGTACTCAAGATGTCATTTCAAAGCGACGGCACGTCCGCGATTGCTTATGACGTTCATTACTTCAATTCAATTCAATGGGCTTTATTGGCATTGGAAAACACATGTTTACATTGCCAAAGCAAAGGTGGAGAAATATAGGCTACTGTGCACACAGCTGGATCAGCTGGAACATAGAGCCCTGCGCCTTCTGTGGTACAGTAGGCTGTATAAATGCAAGATAAACAATTCATCAATGCTGCCCACGTCCTTCACAGTTTCACTTATATTATTATATTGTGAAGGAAATGCGACCTGCCCGCAGCTCACGCCCCCCCCCCCCCCCCCAACCCTACACAGTCCCGCAATTAATAACAGTGATTAGGATGGTAGTCTCTCTGACTTGCAGTTCAGTCCACATGAATAAATACATTTTCGTTTCCGTCATTCAGAGCAGTCTGTGCATTCAGGAATGCATAGTGGATTTAGCTTTTGTGGAAGATTAAATGGATATAATATCATTTATATAGCTTTTATTTATTATCCTAATATCACATATCATGATGCAATAAAGCCACAGCCACTGCTTTGTTGTTGTCCTTTCACTTTATATATGTAGGCTGCTTTATCATTCTGAAGGTCTAGCCTATATTTCAGCGAAAATGTGTCTTCAACAAACATAAAAAAACAAAAAAAAAAGTGTAATGTGTGTCCGTGCGTACGAGCTGCAGCGCTAGTGGAGGGGGGGGGGGGTATCGGGTTTCAAGCAGTGTTGTCTGAGCGCGTCTCCACATGTGGAGTGGAGG
This sequence comes from Benthosema pterotum, assembly GCA_039105355.1. Taxonomy (NCBI): domain Eukaryota; kingdom Metazoa; phylum Chordata; class Actinopteri; order Myctophiformes; family Myctophidae; genus Benthosema; species Benthosema pterotum. The sequence continues at coordinate 12,486,527 of CM076987.1, forward strand.
AGGAGGGCTTATGTCACTGGAGAAGGAAAAAAACGTGTACACGTGATGCGGACATCCGCCGAGAGGAGACGAAATGCTGCATCGAGGGAACACTCGACTTATCCTCGCTCTATGTGGCCTCAGAAGCCTCCTCGGCTCCTCCACTCGCCACCACTCGTCTCCTCGATGAGAATCGGAACGTTAACCATTTCCGGTTCACGGCTGAAATGACCCCGAGGAACCGAGTGGGAGTGAGCGAGTGGCCGAGATTTGGGTATCGGAACGCACCCCATGTCAACTCTCCTCACTCTCATTGGCAGCTAAGTCACTCAACCCCCACATTCAATCAGGTGTTCTTTATAAGTAGTCACCAGTCTGTCCTCAGTCTTCCTTCTAGATGATTTTCAGTGTCGGCGTTCAAATTCCCTCCTCCTCCCGGGTCTCCTCCCTGTGGCACTAGCCCTAAGTTGTTGCGGCTGTGGCTCAGGAGGTAGAGCAGGTCGGCTAATGATCCAATGGTCGGCGGTTCGAATCCCGGCTCCTCCTGTCTACATGTCGAAGTGTCCTTGGGCAAGACACTGAACCCCGCCTTGCCTCCAGTGGTTGCCACCACTGGTGTGTGGATGTGGGAAGTGGGGACGCTGGCGTTGACTGTTCGCCGCTCTACTTCCCAATGTATGAATGAATGGACCATTGTAAGCGCTTTGAGTATACACGTAGTGCATAGAAAAGCGCTATAAAAATGCAATCCATGTGGTACTAGTGGCACTAGTCCTAAGTGGATGATTATGTGATAATCGTGATTATGGATTGTGCCATATTGTGGTATCTACTTCTGTTGTGGCTATTTGTGATTATTATGTGTTCAGTATCTGTGTGGTACATGCATTTGGAATGGATTGTAACTATGTTGATGCAATGTCCTAAGTTAGGGCTCTGCTCAGAGCTGCGTCTTGGTGGACAAAAATCTGAGCAGAAACACACTGCCATACTAACATGCAAAAGCTTTGCAATAAATCTATTGTCAATCTGAGCCAAAGTCTGTCACTAAAGTAGATTAATCGTCAGACAGCTCCCCTCCCAATAACAAGTGCTTGAAATATGTTATAGTCTCCATTGTTTAATCCACGTTTATAATCTGTTGTCATACGGGCGATCTACAGTAGATCTAATAATGGATATGAGAGGTGTGTGTTGACGTCACCACTAGAAGGCTCCTTCTCGCCAGTGTGCAAAGGCTTATGGGAAATTTGAAAAAAAGTGTTAATTCTTAAAGCGCCGTTCTCGAGCTGCTCATGGACTTCCCGTTAGATTTCTCCCGCCGGTCACGACGACGGCTCGTATCACGACGAGATGTAGATTTCATTCTTTAATCCAACTATTAGTCCGTGCGCATCGTCTGATGATCATCCCGTTGCTGACTTTCATTTGGGACAGAATTGGGGACAACTTTTTTTTTTCCGTCCCATTGACATGCATTCAACCCAATGCATTCAAACGGCTCTCCTCCGGTTTGCCCCCTCAATGTCGCTGGCGCATGGGTTAAGCAGCCAGGGCTACACAGCTCTTCCTGACTTGTGACCCGGATGTTTTTGGGTACATCGCCAGATGATCGATTAGGCAAGACAACAGACACAGCATAACAGAAACAGCACATCCTGTTTAGGAGATCTGAGCTTCAAAATAAGGGCTTTTTTACCGATCGAACTGGTTTGAGCCGCGGCAATGGAGAGGAAACAAAGAAGATCCGATCGCGGTCAATGAGTTAATGTGATCGCCACAATCTATATGGAATGTTTTTCACCACCATACGACAAGCGACTACACCGCTTTAAAGTGGGCCATATCAGCAGTCAGAGCAGTGGCTGTTCGAACGTAATGTTAAACATAGGCAGTCTCGGAGTGTCGCAGCCGTAGATGGTCACTTTGATGGTAGCCTGGTCTAGCCCTCAATGATTTTGGCCTTGGGGGGCGGGGGTGTCGTGGGATCCACACGGCGGAAGTGCTGCGCTCTGATTTGATCTCACTAACGTGTCGTCATCCCCGGCCCCTCCTGCGCCCGTCCACTGCTGTTCTACGTCACATCATTTAGAGCGACGCCCACCCCGGAAGGTTCACTCCCACTTGAAGGCCACTTTCCAACGTGCGTTAGTCCAGGCTTTCCGTTTTCGTGCAAGGCGAACGAAAATGAAAGCCTGGGTGTCGAGGCTAATTTGATGGTAACACTGACTGCAAACCCCTTTTTTTAACAATGGTTTTACTTTGCCCCCAAAATGACCACAGGGCAATAAAGCAGTCAAAGTATTAATTGGCATCTTATAATGCCAAGGACAAATTCTTAGCTATACTTAGTCAAAGCCTATTGCTGTTTGCTGTGTGTGTGTGTGTGTGTGTGTGTGTGTGTGTGTGTGTGTGTGTGTGTGTGTGTGTGTGTGTGTGTGTGTGTGTGTGTGTGTGTGTGTGTGTGTGTGTGTGTGTGTGTGTTGGGGGGGGTGCGTGCGAGTGTGCACATGCATGTGCGTGTGTGACAGCAGCAGTGATTGAAGCCTCTGTGTGAACCTCTATAGGGCCTGCCACTACCTGAGAAAGAATTCACTTCTCTCACTCCCTGGCACACTCTCTCTTGTTCTGTCTCTCACCATCACTGCTCTCCTCCTCTATCTCTCTGACCCACACACACACACACACACACACACACACACACACACACACACACACACACACACACACACACACACACACACACACACACACAGAGACCACGCCGCATCCCTTCCCTGTCCGCCATCCCAATAATTAAATTTTCGCCAGAGCATGATGTGACACTTCAACTTGTCAACGTCACGCTCGCGCAGCATCGGAAAAAGAGACCCAAAATAGACGCTCCCCCCCCCCTCCCTGCAACACACACACACGTGTGCAGCCGTGCACACAACAATCCAACCTGCGCGCCCTCTTCTCCCTCTCACTCTGAAAGAGAGAGAGAGAGAGAGAGAGAGAGAGAGAGAGAGAAAGAGAGAAGGCACCGTGACGTTCGTTCCGCATGTTCCATCAAGCCAGGTACAGCAGCACCCTGGGAAATAGAGTAGCGGTACGTATGTGCCAGGCACCGGCGGTGACCTCCACTGCACTCCCGGCGCGGAAAAAAAACAGGCAGGAAAGCAGCGACAACTCCACCATGATGGCACTGACAGCGACATGGGGAGGTATAGGGTGTTGGGCTGGGGCTGGGGACACACCGCGGCTAAAGGTTGGGGTTAGAATATCGCTGGCGCGGGCAGGCGGGTGGAGTGGCGGCAGGGCCGGATTTAGCCAGCGCCTCTAGGGTGGGCTGGAAGAATGGTAGAGTTTGTTTTTATCCACAATTCCAGGCTGGATTTGGGAAACAAAACCGTCAAACATACAGATCAAAATGACCATTAATCTTCTTTATTCTCTAGTTGTCTAGACTTGGGCTAATTCACATGATGAATACGGTATTTTAACTCTTGAGAGTGTAAAAATGAAACCAAATGGACCCGCAAGGGTCCATTTGGTTTCCTTTCAGAGTTACATCTGGTTAATGAACTTTCCACCATTTAGCTGGGGACCCACCTGGACCTTTTTCAACCACTGGTAGTCCCCGGACCACTGATGAAAACCACTGATATTACCTTTCATTGGGTGGTCAGGATGCACATTTGGGGCGGGCTCTGCCCACCCCTGCCCCCCTCTGGATCCGGCCCTGACTGGCGGGCACTCTATATGTGCAGCTGCCTCTGTCTCTGACAACGATGGGGAGATTTCATATCAAAACATCGAGGGGAGGTGCAGGTGTTGGGGAGCGCACGCACACACACACACACACACACACACACACACACACACACACACACACACACACACACAGGAACACGCGTCACACACACACACACACCACAGACAATATACGCTCCCGGGCCAGTTATTGGTGACTGCTCCCCTTCCCGTAGGGGGGGGCTTCACAGATGGATGGAAGATTGTTTTCCTGTTTGCCTTCGACCCCGCGGGGCTTTAATTGGCTGCTGCCTCTATCTGACCTCCAACCTTTACCGCAAATGACCACTACCGCACCTGAGAGAGAGAGAGAGAGAGAAAGGAGGGAGGTTTGGGGTGGAAAAAAGAGAGATATCCCATCAGGGATTGTGTAAAGAAAGCCAACTAAGGGAACCATTGTTGCAGGGTCAAAGGTCAAACTCCGCGGCTCCATATATATAGCGCTGCCGTTACAAAAACTGTGGGTTTCTGTTCTGCTGTGGTCTCTCTCTGTTCATGTTTTCCTTTTCAGTTAAAGATGGACTGAGCCTGTCCATCTTTAACTGAAAGGGAAAATTATTATTCTTATATGAGGGGGAAGATTCTTTCCCAAAAAGTGTATAGTATTTGTTAAAATGACGTTTTTATGTGGTTTGCAGTGATGGGTGGTGATCCACCTGAGCTGAAGCCACACCCACAGCTGTAGTTGGATGATAAAGGGGGAGGAGTTAGGGGAGGGGCTGATGGTGTGATGTCACTCTATCGTTGTGGCCGAAAATATTGGCACCCTTGCACAGAAAGACCCAACAACTCCAAATGTCCGTGAATTGGTGTCTCAAATCCTTTATTAGACTAATAATAGTAGAGAAACCCTTTAATCAGAACTTAATATTTAATTTTAAAGAGTAGATTACACCACAAGGCAGTTTACATAACACATGTCTTTTTTCATTACTCAGATTTTTTTTTATCCATACAGTAATGTGTTCAACATCACAGATTTTCTATATTATCCTGGTGGAGACCTGTGGCCAGAAGGACACTTTTTCTAATGTATATTTTCTCTTTTTGTTTTTTTCAGTGGTTCATGTTGGAGACGATGAGTTCCCTGGTCAGACTGAAGGAGAGGAGAGACGTCTACAGTGATGGAAAGTGAGTACTATAAAGCCGTCTGTGATCTCCCTACCCATGTACGTTTACGGTTTGCATCATATCACAGCCCTGTGCCGTTTAAAGGTCTGCAAGGCCACAGTGTATTGAGTCGTGAGCTTGTAGATGCTGCTCTATTCAGCGAGGGAACACCGCTGGCAAACTATAAATCCGGCAATACAAATAATAATAATAATAACAAAGAGGAAACGAGGGAGCCAGTGTTGCAACAGAGGAGGCTGCGGCGTCAGGCTGGAACGGCTCCGCAGAGGATGTGAAAGTGAAAAGGCGTTTCCTGTCGAGGTTGGCCAGCAGCTGTTTTGGATTTACGCAACCGCGACTCTCTCTCTCTACAGTATATAACAAAGCAGAAACACCAAGCCGAGGCAGTGTTGCCAACTGCCAAAATCCAAAATGCGCTAGAATGCGCTAGAATGCTTGCCTGGAAGGGTTAAGGTTTTGACATGAAATGACAATTAATCTTCTAAATTCTCTACTTGTGTAGACTTGTGCTAATTCACATGATGAATATTTTTAACTCTTGAGAACGTAAAAATGAAACCAAATGGACCCACAAGGGTCCATTTGGTTAACCAACTGTCCATCATTTAGCCTGGGGTCATAGGAGGAGAAATGGTTAAAAATGAGGGTTTTATCTCTGGCGCCTGTCAATCGATTTCGTCTCAACTCATCAGCCAAAAAGCACTAGATTTTCCGACAGGAACTTTTCACTAATTTTGTCGCTAGTGGGGGTCTGGGAAAAAAAATGCTAAATATAGTGACAAATGCGCCAAGTTGGCAACACTGAGGCGAGGTGACGAACAACACAGAACAGGAATCCATCCTACCAGTCAGAGAGAGAGCCGCAACGCAGCTGTTTTCATTTCAGAGCCTGTCACGCGTTTTTTGATTGAGTGATTGATTGAATACGTAATTGGCAGAAATGTAATCGGTACAGGTTACAGTCAAGCACACAACCAATGGGATCACGGAAAAAAAAGTGATTGCAGCCTTGTTTCCATTTGGGTCCTCAGGGATTCAGTTCATAAAAATAGTTCAAATCATCATAAAAGCTGAAATTAACACAATATGTGGGGTTAGAGGTGGTTATAGGGGGATGGGGAAGTCACTACTGTATACTGTGATCGGTGGGTAATCATTCTCTCTCTCTCTCTTGCTGAAAAGTGCATTTTCAGGCCTGTTTTAAAGGACACCAGGGATTTAGACTTTTTGAGAGAGAGGGCCAATTCCTCACTCGAGTGGCAGTGCTGTGTAGAGAATTTGCCAGATCATTCAACGTTCACGCTTCCTCGTGTGTCGTGGCTGCGGGAGTCACTAACTAACGTTCTCTAAGTTGCTTTAGTTTGCCATAAAACTCACCGGGTCCTTTTCAAATAAAAGGATTCCAAATAAAACTACTCTCGACTCCCGATGCGTGTCCATTTTTCACCGTTCTTCGGTCGCCCGCTCCTTCTTTCATTAAGTTCCAGGCCTGTTCTACTGCGATGTGTCTTCCAATGACCCCTTCCTCTCTGCTCCTTCCTCCATCTGTCTCCCCATTCTCATCTCCTGGTCTTCTAAATTCAACCCCGTACCCCCCCCATCCCCCTGTATTCCCTTTCCAATCACCCCTGCAACGTGCCCTCTGCTCTCACCCCAGCTCACCCCACCGCCGCCGACACCCCCCCACCACCACCACCCTCACCCTCAGGTGATCATTACCTATTGATTGCCGGTTCACACAATCGTTTGGTCAATGTGCTAATTGCGCTTTTTCTCTCTCTCTATGTGGGCTACGCGGGGGGACGATCGATCGATCATCAGCTAATGAGTGAGAGAGAGAGACTGAGAGAACGAGAGAGATGGGGGAGGAGTAGAGAAAGAAAGAGAGAAGGAGAGAGAGAGAGAGAGAGAGAGAGAGAGAGAGAGAGAGAGAGAGAGAGAGAGAGAGAGAAATGGAGGAGGTGTGGAGAAAATAAAGAGAGGCTGCAGAACGAACGTCCCAGAGTTTGGTTGTTACAGTAAGGTTTACTGTATGAACAGCACACGCCTTCGTCTTCGTTAACACTTTAAGCTGGCAGAACCGTCGGTCGACCGTTCAATTGGTGTGCCCGCGATCGTTTCAAGATGTTTCAGACGCCAGGCTTCATAGCAGATGCAGCTAAGACCAGACGCAACCCAGATCTAGTAATTGGGAACGAAAGGGAGGTCATATTAAGCCTACACCGTGACTAACGATGGGGCGTCCCTCCACGGGCCGTCAAACACAAGCGCTTTGATTACAGTTTTATAGAGTTTGATTTAGATCAGGAGTTATGAAGGCTCAACGATAGGTAGAATGGGGCCGCACGACTTTGGACGTCGGTCCAGGTCTGTCGATAACTTATGCAATAGTCTCCGGAGCTCCGTTTTCGAATGAATTCCGTCTCCGTCTTTTGATTCATCTCCGTTTCATCTCGTTTTTCGTAATCGTTTTTTGTGCTGCAGTGCTCTTTATAAGGACGGAAATCTCCGTTCTTGCAGCTCATGGTGTTAAAGGGCCCCTCACTGTAGCGGTCATTTCTACCAACTCGGCTTCGTTATAACCCACGCAGTATTGACCCCTTGGTCAGCCAGGCCCATCGGGGCGGACACACACACACACACACACACACACACACACACACACACACACACACACACACACACACACACACACACACACACACACACACACACACACACACACACACACACACACACACACACACACACACGCACACAGATTTCAGTGGCGGCTGAAGTTGATGAACTGAAAGTGTGCTGCAGTTTATACAGATAACGATTGCGATGTTGGGTTTTGTTGGGTGTGTGTGTGTGTGCTTTTTTTTTTCCTTCCCTTTTCATCTTTCTTTGTGCACGCCGACGTCGTGAACGATTACAGCACATTCCGCGGTGCTAATGATGAAATAAAAGCCGCGCTTTGTCTTTCCTTGACCCCGCCGTGTCCGTCTCCGCCCCTCTTCCCCTCATTTTCCTGTTTTCTCTCTCTCTCGTGCGCGCTTTCTCTCGTTCTCTTGGCTTTGCTTTCTCACTAGAACGGTTCCAGTGAGCAAGTGAGTGGGCCGCGTATTGATTTTTACTGTTGAACTTGTGTGTGCGTCTCTCTCTCTCTCTCTCTCGCTCCCGTTCGCCCCCACAGACACATATCCTGACGGAGAAGTTGATTAGTAGCAGCTCTAAATATATCCTCCTCTCCTCTCTCTCTTCTTCTCTCCCGCTCCCTCCCTCCCTCGCTCTCGCTCTCACTCTCACTCTCTCACTCACCCACTCGCTCTCCCACACTCGCTCAATCACTCACTCATTCATTCACTCACCATCACTGATTCACGCGTCCGTCCGCGGCTTCACCCATCGCATTTCTCTCCCCGTTTTCATTCTCCAATCAAATGTTTTTACTTACGTAAAAGTATGTATATGTATATATGGCCACCTTATATATGATCACCTTTCTGTAAGCCCCGCCCTCTCCCCAGTGTCCTACCATGGGTTGGACACTTTCCAGCAGGGCTCATTCATTCCAATGCAAATACCATGGGCATTACACATTAAATTCTGGTTCGTTTTTGGCACCAGGCCTTGAAAATCTCTTCCACATTTGTTAAAAATATACTGTGACATTTATTCAAGTTACAAGTTAAATGTATAATAAATTCAAATGGAATGTGCGGTATATAATGCTGTAGTATTGAATGTACTGTATGTTTTGCCATAATAATAATGGCAAAGCTCCAAGTAATGGAGTCGAAGTACCGGTTAAGCTATTGGAAATTGTGAATACTCAAGTATACAGTATGTAGGTAGTAGTTAACTTACACCAGGGGCGCCCACATTTTTTTGACTTGAGAGCTACTTTCAAAATGAGCAGCTCAACAAGATCTACACATCAACAATGTGATTATCCCATTACTGAAAATAGTTTAAAAAATCCATTCCAAGATCCTCTCTAAAGTGGAAGCGTTGACAGTGGTGTTCCTTTCTGTTAGTGTTAAACAGTAAAAAACACAATTAAAATGAAAAATAGGGTGGGCGAATTGGAAGGCTTTTTTGTATATGCTACTACTGACATTTGAAAACACAGTATATATTTTAGGGGTCTGTGTGATCTAGTGGTAGATCACGATCTACCTTTTAGGCATGCCTGCCTTACAACATGTTTCTCTCCCTATATCTCTATCTCTGTCTGAGCTCATCACTGTTTTCTACAAAAGAGAAGACAATTCTTGTCTAGAGGAAACATAGTGCTCTGTTTATGGCGTGCTTGGTAAGATGCAAATGTGTGTATCGTAAAAACCCACCCATCCACACACACACACACCTACCCACACACAAGCACACGCACACATTGTACTTTCACGCTGTTTTGGTAAGGTGACACCTTTGTCTGACTCACCTGAATTGTGGCGACACATTTGCCACCTTCCCTGGGTGCACAACACACACACACACACACACACACACACACACACACACACACACACACACACACACACACACACACACACACACACACACACACCATTCGTACCTGTTAGATACTGATGGTATCCAGATGGGGCGGAAAAAAGCGACTTTTCTCTTCCTTTGTAACTTTGTACATACGGCCATCCGTCCCTGAGGATATAAACACCTGATAAGCGCACTGTGTATACACTGTGTATACACATACCGTTTAGAAACGGCAGCAGTTTAGCACACTGAGTGCATGCACGTGTGTGTGTCCGCATGCACGTCGTACACGTATGCGTGTGTGTGGCATGGAAACAGACTGAGTAAACACGTTTATCAGTCCTATTCTCCTGCGGACCGGCCGGCGTGCGTGCGTATGTGTGTGCGTAGTTGGCGGCGTTGGTGTGCCACTCATGCCTCTGATTTAAATCTCATTTGCCTTCTCCTGGCTTTATCTGTTGGCGTCCAGGAACATGGAGGCTGGCTGAGGCAGTGGAGAAGAACTGCCAACCAACCAACCAACCAAGCCGTTGTATGTGCTCATTGTTATAAAGGGACGGGGCGTGGGCTCATAAATGAAGTCTTTTTTCCATCATCTTCTTTTATTTATTTATCTTAAACAGAAGACAATATGCACGTGGGCGTATGGCTTTGGGCATATTTGACAGGATCAAATCACTTATACGGGAAAGGAAATGCAGTTGTTTTATGAAATAATCCTCCTATATTTATTTCACCCGCAGCTACACTCACTCTCTGTGCGCATGCACGCACGCACGCACGCACGCACGCACGCACACACACACACACACACACACACACACACACACACACACACACACACACACACACACACACACACACACACACACATGCACCACCCTTCCTGGAATATGGATGGAGGTAAAAATGGGAATATATTCAGTGGGTGGTTTTTCAAATGCAACGCATATGACTTTTGTTTTGGATTTAAAATGCACATCACACACACACACACACACACACACACACACACACACACACACACACACACACACACACACACACACACACACACACACACACACACACACAATGACATAAACCTCAAGGCGTCCTCGGTCTCCTCAGATTTGCATGATTGTGTCAAAATGAACACGCTGACAAAAACAAGTGACTGTTTGTGATTCTCTAGTGACTGTAGTTCATATGCAGGTACATGCACCGCGTGTGTCCGTGTGCACGCGCCTGTACACGTTCGACTGTTAAAGCTGCAGTGAAACAGAGCATTTTATTATGAATCCCACCTGAAGCACTGGCTGTGTAGTTTCTGAACCAATCAGAGCACCGCATCAATTCAGGCAATGGGTATCGTTGCATGGTGTGTTTGTTTACAAGAACACAGACTATCAGCGAGCTCTATAGCTCTAGTACTTATGTGGCTTCCTTCTGGCCTATGATGTTTTCAGATTCATATTTTAGCGTGATGATTAAGTTACACTGTCTGGATGTCTCATTCAAAATGGAGTAGTTCTTTAATCAACACCCACGGTTCAGAAACGGGATAAAAACAGGTCAGCTTAATTTCTACGCAGCCCGTTTTTTTTTTTTGAAACTTAGATGTCCCTCGTTTTTGTGGCATTCATTATTAGATATGACCATGCAATGGTCACGGATGTGGCCCAAAGGTGTGAGGAATCTATTTTATTTTTCAACCAATTTTGTAGTATAGAAAATAGTAATTGAAAGTAGAAAGATGTCACTGGTGGACAGATTTCTGAACTGTCCACCGTCCCTCTAAGAGACACTCGTTTCTGTACTGCCCACAGCCCTCCTATGAGACACAGACTGGTTTCTGAACTGTCCACAGCCTCTTATGAGACACAGACTGGTTTTTGAACTGCCCACACTCCGTCACTCGGTACTTGGTCACCACCCCTGCGTTAGAGCAGATCTACAAGCCCACGCACTTGAGTCAAACAAAAAGAATGCGCAGCGATGTATAAAACGACGGGACAAAACTGCACGCCTCTCTCTCTAGCGAGCGTCGCTGCAAACACCGTGGAATGTGCGGACGAACAATGGCTCCGTCGGAGAGACATTTTTTCACCGTATACAAAGCATGGCGTGTGTTGCGTGGGCGGTCTGAGCGGAGTGTATTAATTTGCACACTGAGTATTTGCCACGGTTCAGGGTGTGAATCCTGGCTCGTCCCTTCAGCGCTGCGCCGCTCTCTCTCCCTCTCTCTCTCTCCCTCTCTCTCTCTCCCTCTCTCCATATCTCTCTCTCTCACCCTCTCTCTCCCTCTCTCCATCTCTCTCTCTCTCTCCCCCCTCGTCCCCCGACTGTCTCTGCATGTCTGTCCGGCTGTCTCTACAAAGCTAATTAAAATAAAAAAATGGAGAAAAAAGAAAGAGCTCACTGCCCACTCTCACCTGGCACACATGCTGTATCTGTGTGCATGTGCGTGCACGCACGTGCATGCCTGTGTGTGTGTGTCTGTCTGTGTCTGTGTGTGTGTGTGTGTGTGTGTGTGTGTGTGTGTGTGTGTGTGTGTGTGTGTGTGTGTGTGTGTGTGTGTGTGTGTGTGTGTGTGTGCACGCGCACGCACGTGCGTACATGCACATGTGCCAGGTTTTTGGACAGGATGCATGCCTAAAGACTGTCAGTCCCAGCAGCCTGATTATAATATGCTGAAAATTAGCACTCTGCGGGTGGAGGGGCTAAAATTCATGATCTGTCCACACACACACACACACACACACACACGGATGATGATGACGACAGCCAGCTTCGGTTCGCGCGTGTATGTGTATGTGTGTATGTGTGTGTGTGTGTGTGTGTGTGCGCACTTGTGTGTGCGTGTGTGAGAGAGAGAGACGGAAATAGAGAGAGAAAAGAAAGGGAAAGGAGAGAGAGGCTGTCAACTCTCCCTCCCTCCTCTCTGTGAAGCAGATGTCCAATTGAGTCTATTTAAAGGGCGTGCAGCGTGCCTGCTGATGCCGCCGCGAAGCAGCTTGTAGCTTTGCATTATCACTCGTCGTCTTAACACCTATAAGCTACAGCCTCAAACCTCCCGCTTGCTCCCCCCGCCCCCCACCCTGTGAAAACCAAATGTTCTGTCTCCGCTGTTCAGCCATGCCTGCCGAGATTTATCACTATGCACGTTAAACATCTTATGTTTATTATGAAGCGGTGCACGTGCAGGGCCCGATTAACCCCACCCCGCATCCCCCATCCCCCAAATATGAGGGCCCACTAATGTATTTGGGTCCCCGCCATAGTGTGTGCAACGTTTCTTTTGTAGTTTCTTTTTATTTGCTATGTTTGCTTTGCTGCACACATAATGCGTTTGTGTAGGTGTGACTGTTTGTGAGACCCCTCACTTTGCACAAGTGTGATTTTCCATACGTCCAGCTTTGAGGGTTTGCGTGAACCCAAATATTGTCCTCACAAACATTAAATGCCTTTGGCAATTAACGGCCGGTTTTGAGTGGTCGCGTGAACGGAAACATTGCATAAACATGGTGCTGAAGACTAAGGTTAAGCCGCAAATTGTGCCTGAATGAGATGATCAGGTATTAATTCTTTGTACGCCGTTCTCGAGCTGCTCGTGGATTTCCCGTTAGAATCCTCCCGCCGGTCACACGGACGGCGCGTATCACGACGAAATGTAGATTTCATTCTTTAATCCAACTATTAGTCCGAGCGCATCGTCTGATGATGATCCCGTTGCTCACTTTCATTTGGGACAGAATTGGCGACAACTTTTTTTTTTTTGTCCCATTCACATTCATTCAATCCAATGCATTCAAACGGCTCTCCTCCGGTTTGCCCCCTGAATGTCATGAGCGCATGGGTAAAGCAGCCAGGGCTGCACTGCTCTTCCTGACTTGTGACCCGGATGTTTTTGCTCAGATCGTCAGACGAGAGGTCAGCCAAGACAACATAAACAGCATGACAGAAACAGCACATCCTGTTTAGGAGATCTGAGCTTCAAAATAAGGGTTTTTTACCGATCGAACGGGTTTGAGCCGTGGCAATGGGGAGAAAACAAAGAAGATCCGATCGTGGTAAATGAGTTAACTTGTGTTTTTTTTAAACTTCAATTTAACATAATTAATGGCCAATGAAGGGCCCAAAACTGTAAATCTATGGAACATCTGATGGGTTTACAACTAATTGAACAGAGCTGGGTGTAATCAGTAATATAAAATAATGTTACAGTAATTGTATTACTTACTGTATGTCTGTAAATGTAATAATATTACAGGATTACGTCCCACAAAAAAGTAATAATATTACAGTTACGTACTTCTACTAATATTACTACTTACTTTCATCATGCTACTGCTTTCAACAGTATTGCAGTGTAGAAGGGAGATGAGCTAATGCCTCTTTACTTTGACCTAAAAAAGTGCAGTGAACAGCAACCTATTATTACAGTCAGACGTACAAAGACATCAGTGTTGCTGTGACATTGAGGGGTCAGAGTGCTCGAAAGCTGTTCGTGCAGCTTTTTTGTGGATTGGGGCGCAAAAGTTTTACATAAAAAAGTATTATGTAATGTGTTACACATTACTCCTAAGACCATGTAATATGATTACTTTCCTAAAGAGGTAATATTTAATAAGTAATGTATTGGTCTTTTATATTGATATTGCCCAGCACTGCGAGTGAGTAATAATTAAACACCAAGTTGTTTATTGATGATTATAACATACAGTAAAACTCGAGTCAGGTCAAACACCTCAAGAGAGTGCCTAGTGTTCAAATCCTAGGCACCTGTATTGTAAAACCTAAACATATGTTTTTTTTTAATGTGTTAGTGGCGATTAAACATGCTCTTTTGTTTTTAACCTTCATTCCTGCGTCACAGGCAACGACATGAAAGACTGCTCAGCTTTTTAGCGCCTTTATGGAAGGCACTTTAAATAGTTTCATTTCATTCACACACTTTTTAAAATGGTGCATTTATATAACGCCTTCATCCAAGGTGCTTTACATAGCTTGTGCATCACATTCACCCATTCTCACACACATCCATACACTGATGGCAGTGGAAACCATGCAAGGTACCTACTAGCACATCAGGAGCAATTAGGGGTTAAGTGTCTTGCTCAAGGACACTTCGACACTAACTCTGCGGGAGCCCGGGATCGAACCGGCAACCTTGGTGACTACCCCTGACTACCCCTGAGCCACTCCCGCCCACGAAGGGGGTTTAGCCATTCAGTCTCCAGAAGTTCTATAATGAGCCAATAGTGTGGAGGTGAGGTGGAGTTAGATTCAAGTCTGTGTACAAGCACATAGTTTGCAGTACACACTAAAGTTGCCTGTTATACCTTTAAACAATAGGACTATTAATGTGGACCGTTAAAGGCATAATAACCACGGCGCCACAACGGACAGTGGCACGGCACTGGGGGTGCTTCGATATCTGTCCTGCATGCGGTCCTTTCAGCTCTTTGAATGACTAACAACATCAACAGCCACTGGCCTTGAAAATAACTATTGTGATTACAACAGGCGGGAGATTTTCATCGCATCAGCCGCGATCAAGCTGTCCCCGGCTATTATCTGAAGCAGACACGATTTTGACACCCTTTTTATATATTTATTTTTTTCTTCTTCCACAACAAGGGCTCATCTGGTGTATGTTGTTGTTGTCGTCCTATCACTCTCTCTCTCTCTCTCTCTCTCTCTCTCTCTCTCTCTCTCTCTCTCTCTCTCTCTCTCTCTCTCTCTCTTTCTCTCTCTCTCTCTCTCTCTCTCTCTCTCTCTCTCTCTCTCTCTCTCTCTGCACATGCATGTGCATGTAGGAATGAAAAGGAGACCCAGAATAGGTGTGTGTGTATGTGGGGGGGGGGGGGGGGGGGGGGGGGGGGTTGGCCATGCATGGACCATGCAGGCCATGTCATTTCGTGCCAGGGTGACACATCTGCTGAGTGGAATGGTAGTAGAGAGAGAGAGCCAGAAAGAGACAGTGTTGACAACTTGGTGCATTTGTCGCTTTATTTAGCTTTTTCCCAGACCCCCCTAAGCGCCAAATTTAGTGAAAAACTCCTGGCAGAAAATCTAGTGCTTTTTTTTGCTGGTGAGTTGGGGCTAAATTGGTTGACAGGCGCCAGAGATAAAACCGTTGTTTTTCACCATTTTTCCTCCTATGAGTCCTCCCTCCTTCCTAGAAAGGACCATTAGTAACCAAATGAACTCTTGAGGTCGTCTCTCAAGAGTTAAATTATGTTTAAACATCTGAATTACCTAATTTTCAAGAATCTATTGCTATTTTGACCAACATTTTTTCCAGTTATCTGTCCTAATTTAGTCCGAGAGGCTAAACTCGACATCAAATGGTGGTCCTTCGTGGCTAAAATGCAGAATAAATAGTGGCCGCTGGTATGAAAATGGTTGAAAACCACTACTCTAGTGCTGCTTCTATTGCATTTTGGAAGTGCCACTAGTGCGTTTTGGATTTTGGCAGTTGGCAACACTGGGCAGAGAGAGAGCCAGAGAGAGAGAGAGAGAGAGCCAGAGAGAGAGAGAGAGAGAGAGAGAGAGAGAGAGAGAGAGAGAGAGAGAGAGAGAGAGAGAGAGAGAGAGAGAGAGAGAGAGAGAGAGATTCTCTGTCATCAACAGGATGCTGCAGTGTCAGACAGGAAGTTAGCTCTGGCAGTTTTTTATTTTCTCTCACTCTCTCTTTTTTTAGAGTCTGTTTCTCTCTGCAGGCAGCAGGTTGGTTGTGTTGACATCCATGCTACTGCTGCCTGCCTGTCTGTCTGTTCATACATGTCAGATCCTTCTGAAATTGGCTCCACCTGAAACCTTTTTTTTGTTTACCTGCCGGTGCTGTGTTGGTCGCTGCACATGCTGATACTTCCTCCATAATGCATGTGTTGTTGGTGTCCAAACGAATGACTCAAAAAGCGTGATCGTGCAGAGCACGACCCAGCACCCAGCACGACCCACAAAACTTGAACCAGCAAGTGAAAATGGTGCCACAATAACGTTACGATGACGTCCCACGCTGACGCCTGCATGACGTTCAGGACTATAGGCCAGATCACAGCCCATATGGGCATCTTTCTTTACAACATTTCCAGGACGTGAATCTTATTCTGGGCCAGATCTAATTGATTTAAGTTGATCACAGCCTCAATCAGACTCTCTCTGATTGTTCCAGGGACAGAATTCATGTTAGTTGAAATCAGGAGATATTCTGGCCCAGACAGGATTCACTGATTTGTTGTGCTTGCTGGGGAGGGTACAGAAATACATCTTTGAACAGTGATGAAGTTGGAAATACATAGAGCTATTTTACCTTTACAGTCCAATCCTGCAAACTTTGAAAGCCAAAAAATTGGGATGGAACATGAAATATTGGACAGAACCGTCTTGAGCACATGATTCTAGAGATGCTGTGTAATGATTTGCAGTATTTTGGGACAGAATCTGGATGAGTGCTATGAAATAATGATTTTTCTTTTACAAAGATTGGCCTTCTGGTGGCACTATGAAAGCATTTGTACTAGAAAAGGTACCCTTCTAGGCACAGGTCTCCACCACCTGTTGGTGGCGCTATTACAAGGCGCTAGTAGGAAAGTGTGTTAAAGATTTCACGTAAATTGCATGCTGTGTTGCATGGATTGATGCTTTTTATTTAAAATGGGCTAATCCTGCAAACTTTGAAAGCCAATTATAGACAATTAGTATGGAATATGAGATCTGTCTTGAGCACATGACTCTAGAGATTCTATGTAACGATTTGTGGGATTTGGGGACATAATCTGGATGAGTGATATCAAAGAATGTGTTTTACAAAGATCTGTGAAAAATATACGCCAAAGGTCTGTCCTTGTACTCGAGGGGTATGCATGCAACGCTTCATGCAGATCAGTGCATTTATAATGTGAGAAAAGCTGGCTCATGGTGGTGCTACTGTATAACATAATGTTCTGGAACTTTTGGGGCAGAAGTTCATCGTGGGCATGGTGGAGACAAACATTATGTTATTATTTGACTGTTATGAGTGTGACTATTTGTTCTTGTTACGTGTTCATGGTGGAGCTTATGAGTTGTCAGGGGAGCTTTATTAGAATCATGCATGGATGAAATATTCAGGCAGACTTTTGTTTTACGTGCAACACTTCAAAATGACAGCAACGTGGACTCATGTCATAATGGACCATATGGACATGGCTGCCATTATGTGCAAGACTTCAGAATGACAGCACCGTGGACTCATGTCGTAATGGTCGTTATTGACATGGCTGCCATCTTGCCAGAAAGGTGCCAGCAAGGTGCAACTTCCCATAGATAGTCGACTCATTCATCGGAAAAGTTCAACTGTATATAATTGTATTAAAAACGTCACACTCACCAACATTGCAGTACGAAAAGCTTGAATTGTTCTCTTTATATGCGAAGTATTATTATTTTTTACATAGAAATCCGCTGTATGTTATGGGCTATACTTTTTGCAAAGAAATTCAGTTCAGATGATTTTAGCTGCTGTTGTTTGGAAGTACTTGTTGTCTATCAATCAACAGCCCATCCGTACCACCTGTTTTGAATTTACAGATAATGCATTAGGCAGCAGGAGGTTGCTTTAATGATAACGAGCTCTTCCTAACTCTGACGCTTAGAAAATTAATCAAATTTCTTGACGGGAAGTCACTCGTAACACCTATGGTGGATTTTTTTTCTTTATGAAACAAACACTCTGCAGATAGCAAGAGTATAATTCAAGCTTTCCGCACAGCTGCAATTTTGGTGAGTTTGATGTCATTTAATTCAATTATAGATAGGACTCTTCTGTTTGGGATAAATGGGCTGTCTATGGGAAGTTGCTCCAACGTTGGCAAGATGGTTGCGGTCTGAATATTGTCAATAGATACACATTGTCAATAGATAGATACACATTCTAGGCACTATAGCGACTTTAAGCTGTATGACGGCGAGCCTCTAGTACGGCAACAGGAACTCGATCCGTGCTCAATTGATAAACCTGCTTGCCGTAGCAGCCGTTCCTACTACGACAGAACGTACAACTTTAACGTAGTGTCCACAACGCCTGTTTGACACACACTGCATAGACGTGTCACCATGGTAACCTGTTGCCGTTGCGGATGGCTATGAGCTTAATGGTTTTGACAGCTACGGTAATTGCGTCATAGCAGCCGTACTTCCTGTTAGGGTTTCCCTTCTAAAATGCGACAGCTTAAAGTCCCTATCCTGTTTGAGCCCTCAGGGCGCTACAAATATACAATATCTACACATATAGGTGAACCTATCCTAAATTCACTTAGGATAGGTAAAGGTAGTGTTTGCTAATCATTGTTGTAAGTATAGCTCTTATTTTGAAGAGGACAGGAAGATGCTTGTAGCTAGATGTAGTTTACTTTACTTCCTAGATATTGATCCCGGGGAGGAGGAGGGATTGACGGAATGTAAACATTGCTGTGGTGTTGGATACATGCTTTTAGCTTGCAGAGTAGACCTATGCTGGATGCTGCACATCTTTGGCTGTCTACAACGTACACACTTTGGAGTATGCGCGTTCAAGTATCAACCTCTACAGCTGCAGCAGGGGCGGATGTAACCTGTCCCATTTGGGGGGGGGGGATGTTGGAGGGGCAAGAGAAAATATGGGGTATGGGGGCGGCTTCATCACCCATACCATTTTCAGTTACAGGACTTTTATTAGTCAAGTAAAGCCTCAATAGCGTTTTCTGTTTTCAATGATGAAATGCTGTTGGTTTAGTGGTGCCACAGCTGCAGTTAGTAGCAGTAGTAGTGTTTCAAATCATTTTAAATACAAGCACTTTAATTTGAAATATCTTGGGTTGTTTTGCATGCCATCGTGTTTGGGGGGGCAGTGTTTAGGTGTTTACCCCCCCCCCCCCCCATGCCCATGCCTAGATCCGCCCCTGAGCTGCAGCCAGCATTATAGGCGAGTCATTAATTCATTGTAAATGTATCACGCTGCTAAAATCAGTGTGATCATGATCAGGTAGGCAGGATACTGCCTTCAAGGATGTACTTGGAAGTTGGAAGTGTTGGCCGCTGAGCAGTGTTGGGACATGTGCACAACATAACTTAATGTATTACATAATATATTACCAAAATGCA
>CM076987.1:12511026-12519302 GCA_039105355.1 Benthosema pterotum
GTGTGTGCACGTGCATGCATGTGTGTGTGTAGTTTTATCTTTATCCGATCAGAGCCAGGGTGTGGCCTCTGCGCTGTCTCCACCATCTCTGTTTAGACATTTTGCACACGCACGCACGCACGCACGCATGCACGCGCACACACACACACACACACACACACACACACACACACACACACACACACACACACACACACCTAAAGTGCTAGGGAAAGAGCAGCGCGTTATGGATGTTGAAAATCTGTCCGTGACTCTTGCGGCGCGCGTCACATTCTGAAGAGCAGTTCAGTTATTCCATAATGAGAAACAGCATGGTTATTAATTCCACCTGATTACATCCAGCAGCACCTAACGTACGCACGCGCACACACACACACACACACACACACACACACACACACACACACACACACACACACACACACACACACACACACACACACACACACACACACACACACACACACACACACACACACGTACACACGTACACACACACATAATGGAGACGAGGTGTGTTCTGTATTAGATTAGGGTAGAGCAGGGAATCTCAGGTTTTTATTCTATTAGCCGTCTGTTAAATTATGCTGGGATGTTCAGACAGACACCCCAGACAGCGGTAGAGAGACACTGTGTTAGAGAAAGAGAGAGAGAGAGAGAGAGAGAGAGAGAGAGAAGATGTAGACAGTGTTGGGGGAGAAAGTATAGGGATTATCAACAACAACTCCTCCACATTTCTTGTAAACACGTTGCCAAAAAAATGTGGTCTTTATCTTGTGGCGTGAATTCAAAACCGCATCCATTTTCACACAAACCCACCCACCCACCCACTCCCCCTTCTCCCCAGTGTGACGAAAACGAGATCGATTGACGTCATCGTTTCCTGTCGTCATTTTGTTTTTGTGCGGAGAAACACCACCGAAGATGTTAAGACATTCCAGCACCTGCTATACTGTACTGACGCACCGGTGTATACCCTAGGAACAGGTGTTCAGTTTATGTAACAGTTGTTTTTTTTAGTATCACAGGGTTAAGATTATAAATACAAGAACATGAAGAGGAGCTTTAGGTGTTTCAGTGATTGAAAAAATATCACTTACAAGGTAGGTCTGATATTTTTTGGGAAATATTGCGAAAACTTGACAGGAGTTTACCTAAATTTTAGGGACAACATCGTTTTTGTTTTCAGGGAACTCCCAGAAAGTCCCTGGAGTTTTTAAGTTCCAGGGATAACATTTTACTTCCAGGAACAACATTTTAGGTCCAGGGACCTCCTGCAAGGTCCCTGCAACTATTTTCAGATAATTTCGGAGCTCCTTGACTGAAATAGAAATTTGCCGAGTGGCACCGACATAGAAACATTTTTTTCTGGAAACTCTGAATTTAGAAAAAAAAAAAAAAGTAATGTTTTTTTGTTTTTGTTTTGTTTTTTATATTTGGCCGCAGTACAAAATGTGTCAATTGCACTTTCTACACTTTTTTAAACACATATACTTTTTCCAATCAAAATCAGATGTTCACCAGAGGTGCTTGATCTGTATTTCATATGCAACAAATTAACATTTTGGCACACTGGTCTTTAGGCTTTTTCTTTAAAACCCGTAAATTTGTATATACTCGTAATGCGCCCATAATCCTTGTAATCTATGATCAGTGTTCAAAGGGAAAAAATGGGGTGGGGTGGTGTTGGGTGGTGGGGTGGTTGGGGGGGGGGGGGGGGGGGGGGTTGTGGGCACGGATATGTGGGAGTGTGTATTATGGTGGGTGTGGTGTTGTTGGGGGACGGGGACGAAATTGTCTGGCGCTATGTACGGTGTATAGGTTTCCATTTTCACCTGCAGTCCAATCGCATAAATCCTTTTATCAACACCGTCAGCTCTCTCTCTCTCTCTCTCTCTCTCTCTCTCTTCTCTCTCTCTCTCTCTCTCTCTCCTCTCTCTCTCTCTCTCTCTCTCTCTCTCTCTCTCTCGTCTGCCCACACGTACAAGTGCCGCTCTGAAATTGAAGTACACATGTAGAGAGAGAGGGGGGGGGGGGGATTGGATGAAGAGGTTGTATGGAGGAGAATGGGATGGATAGCGAGCGTTCGTTTGGGTGGGTGGGCTTGACCCTTGACCTGGCAGTGTTAGTTTTTTTAATTAATCCACTTAAAGAGTGCGTCCGCCTGTGTGTGTGTACACGAGTCGCCGCCTTCTATCCGTATAAGAGCTAGAGAAAGAGAGAGAGAGAGAGGCACAAATCCATCTGCCTAATTACCAAGACCACTGTTCTGAATCTGTAAATCCCCTCGTGTTATAGTAGAGTGCGCGTGTGTGTGTGTGTGTGTGTGTGTGTGTGTGTGTGTGTGTGTGTGTGTGTGTGTGTGTGTGTGTGTGTGTGTGTGTGTGTGTTCTATCTACATCCTCCCTAACCCTTGTGTCTCTTTGGGATTAGAGACAAAACCGATTTAATGTCCCCTTCTTCATCGCATCCCTGTGCCGTCAGTCAGGGTTGAGGTGTGTGTGTGTGTGTGTGTGTGTGTGTGTGTGGTGTGGTGTGTGTGTGTGTGTGTGTGTGTGTGTGTGTGTGTGTGTGTCAGGGCGGATGTAACATGTCCCATTTGGGGGGGGGGGGGGGCAAGAGAACATTTTGGAGGGGCAAGAGAAAATGGTATGGGGGCGGCTGATGAAGTCGCACCCATACCATTTTCGGTTACAGGACTTTTATTAGTTAAGTAAAGCATCAAAAATAACTTCAGTTGTTGTTGAAGTTGCAACAGACACGCAGCATGCATAAAGCTAAAGGTCTGACTCAGAGAGTTTTCTGTTTTCAATGATGAAATGCTGTTGGTTTAGTGGTG
Organism: Benthosema pterotum; assembly: GCA_039105355.1. Taxonomy (NCBI): domain Eukaryota; kingdom Metazoa; phylum Chordata; class Actinopteri; order Myctophiformes; family Myctophidae; genus Benthosema; species Benthosema pterotum. Next base: position 12,513,866 of record CM076987.1, read on the forward strand.
CCAAAATTGTAGTTAGTAGCAGAAGTAGTTTTTCAAATCATTTTAAATATAAGCACTTTAATTTGAAATATCTTGTTATATCTGGTTGTTTTGTTTTTGGTCTTATCTGGTTGTTGCATGGCATCGTGTTTGGGGGGGCAGGCTGGGTATTTAGGGGGGCATTGCCCCCGCATGCCCACATGCCCATGCCTAGATCCGCCCCTGGTGTGTGTGTGTGTGTGTGTGGTGGTGTGGTGGTGGTGGGGGGGGGGGGTCTTAGTAATCCCCCACTCCTCCTTTATCCCTGTGGACGTGCGGTGTGTGGCCAGGGGAGGGTGGCATTGGGCCGGGTGTATACCGACAGAGAGAGAGAGAGAGAGAGAGACCCCTGCCCCTAGAGAGAGAGAGAGAGAGAGAGGACCCCTGGCTAACCCTAACTCCTAACCCTGGCAGTTATCTGTGTCAGTTCTATTGTCCTCTGAGATAATGAGATAATGTTGTAGGGGCAATAGACGTTGCAGCTTGGTGTGTTTCCAGCTTGTAGACTTGGTTGCTTTGGTACGCTTGAATGGAAATCGTGAATAATGTTTTGCTATTTTATTTTAATTGTTGGATGGAATCCTGAAATGTAGTCATTGTAGTCAGATGCATTTAGTTATAGTTATGTTGACTTTGGACTTTGAACACATTGGACCCTTAAAAACACACTAAACGGGCCTCTAATAAACAGTAGACTGAAGTAATTATGAACCAGCATGTTTGCATGTTTGGAATTGTAAGAGCTGAACTCATATAATATTTCAATATTGTGATATTAACCTGCAGGCTGCATAGTGAAGTTGGGAGATGCAGGCCACCACATGTAACACAAAGTTAATTCAGATCATCACCATCAAAACTCATATGGTTTTCATTTGTCATAAAAAATGTTAACTTCCTGTTGATTTGTCCATATTTTTTCCTGGATCTGTGAAACTGGATCCAGATCTTTAAATAGAACCAATAAAACCACATGAGTTTTTGGTACTGCTCTGTATTCTGTCTCAATCAAATTTTGTTTGTGTCCTGAGTGATTCTGAGAGCTGTTTTGGTGCACAGTGGAGGTCAAGGAGGAGCACATTTTGAATTATCAATTTCGAATCTCTGAACATTTTTGTTCATTTTTTATTTCACTTCCACCTTTGGAGTTACATAATGGCAACCCAACGCAAACCTCTACAAAAGTGGTCGTACCCTGTAAAAAACACAAACAAAAAAGATCATGTTAATGGTATTGACACTGATGTCAATGTTACAGTTTCCAAATAATAGATTAACAAAGTATAAATTGGCTCAAATGGAAACCACAACATAAAAGGACATCAAACAAAGTAGCAAGTTTTAAGGATTTTATTTACCTCCCAAAAGTATTTGATTACATTTAGTACAAGTACTGCATGGCTGGTAGAGCTGGTATAGTTATACTTAAAGTAATCTGATTACAAATATATTACATTTTACTTGAGTACTTTACCAAACAAAGGAGAAGAAACAAAGGGAGACCTGAAGATGCCAAAGGAACAAAAGGAGGGGGGCCCAGGCCACCCCTATAGGGACGTCGAAGCCGGCCCGACCCCTCCCCTAACTTAACAAATTAATCCTAAACTCAAAAGTAAAAGGTCTAACGAAAAACAAGGCTGCCGGCCATCTCCAGGCCAAACAGAAATAACAAACTAAACTAAACTAAAGAGAACTGAAACAACAAAGGCTAACAGAAGCTGTAGAGCTGTTGCTGGGTCTGTGTCTGCCCTCAGACTGAGCTGGCTGGCTTTTATGCAGGAGAGGAGCATGGGTAATTGGGAACCTGCTGCAGGTGCCAGCTGGGCGTGTACTCTGAGTGAGGGAGAGACAGAGGGAGTTAGACAAACTGATTGACAAACAGAGTGTGTGTATGACTGTGTGTGTGTGTCTGCTGTCCTGGCCACACGCAACAGTCCAATGACATCAGAGACAACTGCTGTCATGGACATCATGGACACTCCTGGACTACATGTTGTCTCTGTAAGACAAGCCCCCTCCCTCTATCCACAAGGAGCAGCAGTGCACCAAATCACTTTGGGAATTGTAGTCCAGGAAGTAGTGTCCATGACACTACTGTCCATCAGAGACACTGAGCTCACTTCTAAAAAATAAAATCACAAAGAAAACCACATATTTCCAGACCTAAAGACCCCCAGGAAAGTGTTCTAAATCCTCTAAACATATATTTTTTGTCAAACGGTTGAAATCTCCCTTCAGTAAATACTGTAGTGCTAAACTAAGTACCTGACACTGCTGTTGCCGGGCATCGGAGGGCCATGCCTCATTTTCGACGGTTCACAGAGCAGTTTGTGAACCTGAACCTGATGTGTTGTTGTTGTGGCGGTTCATTTGCTTCTATCTGTTTTCTTTCGTGGATCAAGACTTTAAGAGGGCATCGGGGGAGGTCAAAAGTTGAGCCCAGAGAAAGGATGATGTGTGTAGACTAGAGCTCAGCGATGGGGAGGGAAGGAAGGAGGGAGGGAGGGAGGGAGGGAGGGAGAAGGAGAGATCAGCCGATCTCCCGTTCCGTGATGGACTCCACAATTCACTCGCCCCTTTTCCGGGAACTGTCAATCAAAGCATTGTTGTGTGTGCCGCGCTAGATGGAGGGGCGAGTGGGCGATCGAGGGGGACGGGCCCTGGCGTCACGCGACAAACGGCGACTGGGAACAATGCACGTCATTCAGAACGCGCTCGGCAGAAGAGAAAAAACACAGACAGGCGAGGCAGACGGGCGGAGAAAAGAGAGAGGGGCTCTTCCAATCGGGCGCTCCTCCGAATCGGAGTCTAAAAGATAATTACAACGTTGGAGCGAAACAAAAGATAACGGGGTGGGGGTAGGCGGCCCCGGGGCCCCCGCCAACGCAGGCGACACACGTATGTGGAGACTCTGGAAGAAAGAGAGAGGGAGGAAGCGAAGTGAAATGAGTACAAAAGGCACAGGAATGGGGGACGAGAGAGCTTTAGAAGAAAGAGAACGTGAAGCGTGCGAGGAAGGGAGAGATATAGAAGGGATTTTAAGCCACTACGGTTATCAGAACGGCTCCGAGTTACGGCAGATATGATGCCATCGCCTGTGGCTGTCAAAATCGTTAACTAAACAGTCGTCCTGCGACTGGGTTACCATGGTGACGCGTCCCTGCACCCGTCAACACGTCAGATAACATGCCTCTTACATGCGAAACATGACATGGGAAAGAGGAAAGCGTTTTAATAAACACAGTCACTATGATGTAGAGCATTGTTACTTATTCACTCAGAACACGTCAACCCATTAGACAGGATAAGTGATGGAGCAATTTGTGTAAATGTTATGTATGGCAGTTCATTGCAATGAAACATGATTTGACGTAACGTCTAGAGATGCTGCATGGATTGGAAGTGTAGCTTCTGTGATGCATAGAGTAAGACAAGTATACCTTAAAACATTATACTTCTATAACTAAAGCATAAAGACAAAAGCAGCTTAAATATTTTATTTCTTTCATAAATAGACAATGTTTCACTCAACAGGAGGGGACTGCTCCTGGCATACGCTGATGATGTCATATGTCCTCATGTCATCCAGAACTATGGAATAATATGGAATGCACAAAATATTGCTTTGGTATTACGTTGTTGTTTTTTTTAGAACATGCCTTCCATATTTCCATATGGCTGGGTCACTCACATGTGACATCATCTTGTGACACTTGAGACAGGAGAGGTCCCTATCGAGTGAAAGATTTTCTGTTCATGAAACAAATTAAGCATGTTTAAGCTGTTTTTTTTTTGTTTTTGTTTTTTCAGTTATAGGGCAGTGGTTTTTGATCCCAGGGCCCACTATTTATTCAGCATTTGTGCCACAGACCACCATTATAACATTTTAGCCCCACAGACCCCCACACTAAAGAATTTTTTTTTTTTGTCCACATGCAATTCCCAGCTGGAATTTGGAAACAAAACATGCCAAACATACAGATCAAAATAACCAATAATCTCCTAATTCTCACTTGGGCTAATATTCAGATATCATATTTTTAACGCTTGAGAGGTAACATAAACCAAATGAAGAGTTGCATCTGGTTACCAACTTTCCATCATTTAGCCCGAGGACTACCTGGGACACTCATCAAGGACCACCGATTGAAAACCTATGTGATAGGGGACAAGTATATAATGTTTTAAGACATATTTGTGTTATTAGCCAGGGGTCCCTTTAAAAACCCCAGGAATGAGGACGAGAGAGCTTGACATACTGAGTGTGTGGAGTGAGAGAGTGAAGGGGAGGGACAGAGGTGGCGCCTGTGGTCCAGATGTCCTCTGTTAGGACTGTAGAGGAGTTGTAGCTGCATGGAGGAGCCCTATAGCTCTATAGCAGTGGTTTTCAACCTTTTTGATACCAGGGCCCACCATTTATTCAGCATTTGAGCCACGGACCACCAATTGATGACAAATTTCTAGACCCACAGACTCAAACCCCAAAGATTTCTTCTGTTTTTATCTACAATTCCAGGCAGAAACATAATGTCAAACTTAGATCTCTAGTTGTGTAGATTCGGGCTGATTCAGATGAATATTTTAACTCTTGAGAGTGTAAAAATGAAACCAAATGGACCCGCAAGGGTCCATTTGGTTTCATTTCTACGTTCTCAAGAGTTACATCTGGTTAACCAACTTTCCATCATTTAGCCTGGGGGCCACCTGGAACCTTCTCAAGGACCACTGGTGGTCCCCGGACCACTGGTTGAAAACCCCTGTCCTATAGCTTCAGTTTCTACACTCTGCACTCTGACACGGGTCCAATGCCCCAGAGGGAGAGGGAGAGAGAGAGAGGGAGTCAGTAAAGTAAAGCACATGCACAAGTGGTTAATAATGTAGTGTGCGACATTTCCCTCAGTTGGATATATGTCATACAGATCTGCATGCCTGTATACACACACACACACGCACGCACGCACACCACGCACGCACGCAACGCACACACACACACACACACACACACACACACACACACACACACACACAACACACACACACACACACACACACACACACTCAGAGTTTACTCTGACCCTGAGTGTTTCTTTTTTCTTTTCTTTTCTTTTTTATCGTCATTTTGTGTTTAATCTTTCACAATACAAGTTCAACTGCTGGTCACCACTATACAGAACTCAGTCCATGACACACACACACACACACACACACACACACACACACACACACACAACACACACGCACACACGCCACATGCACACATGCACACACAATGCACAAAAAAGACATGGAATACGGCTGTGTATATTACAGGAAAGTACCGTTTGACTTACCAGCAAACTCTGGTAAATTCCCGCAAAATCCCAAATTGTGCCACACACCTGTACGGTATATTACTGTGTACTACTGATACTGAATTGTA
>CM076987.1:12519802-12579802 GCA_039105355.1 Benthosema pterotum
CTCTGTATCTCTCCTCTTCCCTCTTTCCCTCTTTCCTCATTTCCTTCTTTGCTTCCTGTTTCATCGCTCCCAGCTGTGTCAGAGAGGGCTGTGTGGTGTGTGTGTTGTGTGTGTGTGTGTGTGTGGTGTGTGTGTGTGTGTGTGTGTGTGTGTGTGTGTGTGTGTGTGTGTGTGTGTGTGTGTGTGTGTGTGTGTGTGTGTGTGTGTGTGTGTGTGTGTGTTGTGTGTGTGTGGTGTGTGTGTGGTGCGTGCGCACGCACTGCCTGCCCGCCCGCCCCGCATGCTATTATTCCAATTTCCCCCTCCCTATCTCCCGGGTCCCATGCCTGCTCCTCGTGTGCAGGGGCGGATCTAGGCATGGGGGGTCAATGCCCCTCCCTAAATGTCCAGACTGCCCTGCCAAACATGATGGCATGCAAAACAACCTAAATTTCAAAGATATTTCAAGTGCTCATATTTAAAATGATTTGAAACACTACTTCTGCTACTAACTACAATTTTGGCACCACTAAACCAACAGCATTTCATCATTGAAAACAGAAAACTCTCTGAGACAGACCTTTAGCTTTATACATGCTGCGTGTCTGTTGCAACTTCAACAACAACAACTGATGTTATTATTGATGCTTTACTTGACTAATAAAAGTCCTGTAACTGATCAAAGTCCTGTCGCTTCATGCCACGGTCGAAGAAGCCCCCCCCCCCAATAACATTTTCTCCTGCCTCCCCCAATCGGGAAATGTTAGATCCGCCCCTGCTCCTGGTCTGCTCTGTGAATACTCAGCCCTATATGAGCTCCAGTGCCGCCGTGGCCACATGATGACAGCATTTCATATCATCCCCTCGACGCCCGCATTCCGAGAGATGGCGGTAATTTGGCGCCGAGGCGCTTTGCGAGTCCCTGGATCCCTCTCTCTCTCCTCTCTCTCTCTCTCTCTCTCTCTCTCTCTCTCTCTCTCTCTCTCTCTCTCTCTCTCTCTCTCCGTCTCTCTGCCCCCCCCCCCCATACGGAGACATGCACGGTGGCATTACAGTTCGAGACAGCGGTGCACGCGCCAGCACGCGAATGGACGACGCCTATTAAATGGCAATCACGCGACAGAAGAAGCCGCTTTATGGACGACGAACACATTTCGGCTTTAATGGCTCTCTCTCGAAGCCAGAGTCGTCCAAATATGGCATTTCCCCAAAGCAAGCCTATTAAAATCTTATGCCGAAATCTGTTTTTTTGTTTTCTTTCTTTTTCCTTTTCCTTTTTTGTTGGTGTGTGATATGACACGGTTTTAAATCAAGGCGGGTGATTCGGCATAAGCATTCATGCACCGTCATTAGGTCTGTGAAAAACAAAACCATTCAAACAATTCAAAACAAACCGACTGAATGTTGTTTTTGAACTTTTAATTTTGTTTTTATTTATATTGGATCATCCAGTCCCTTCCTAACGTTATATGCATCCAGACATCGTATTGCTCAATCATCACATTAGAAAATATCTATCTGAACACATTATATGGTAGAAATAAGACACATAGCAGTAAAGTGGCAGGGCTGAGCGATGCTTGTAAACAAACAGTCCACATGCACTGCATGTAGTAGACATGCAGTGTACAGTATGTCTACCCATCGTCTGAAGCAGTGGTTTTCAACCTTACCAGGGCCTTACCAGGGCCAACTATTTATTCAAAATTTGAGCCACGGACCACCATTTAATGACATTTTACCCCACAGACCCCCAAAACATAAAGATTTCTTGTACTTTTGTCCAATTCCAGGCTGGATTTGGGAAACAAAACAGTCAAACATACAGATCAAAATGACCATTAATGTTCTACATTCTCTCGTTGTGTAGACCTGGGCTAATTCACATGATGAATATTTTAGCTCTCATAGAGTTACATCTGGTTAACCAGCATTCCATCATTTAGTCTGCGGACCACCTGGACTCCTCTCAGGGACCACTGGTTGAAAACCACTGGTCTGAAGGGATGGCATGCTCTGATTGGTTGCATCATCTGTGCCAGATTATTCGGAGGGATCCATGATAAAAGTCCCACCATTTTCGGTTCATTCCACCTTTAAAAGCATATAAAAGAAAGCCTTTTGGGGTGAAATTCTCCTTTAACTTGCCCCTGTATGCTGCGTCATGCCTAGTCACGCTCCACCATGTCCCACTGCTGTCGGCCCCCGAGCCCCTGCCCATGCTGTCGGCTGTGTGATCAGGTGGGAATCAGAGGCACAGACAACCCAACAACCAATCCCCCCCCCCCCCCCTCCCAACCTAACAACCAATGCAGTCCCTACCACCACCACCACCACCACCACCACCCACCACCACCAAAAAGTCCCACGATTACTGGACTGGACCGACCTCCTCCGCCCCAAAAGGCTGGGTGTAATGTGACCACGTCGTGCCTCTGGCCCTCCAGGGAGACCCTGCTCCGTGCCCGGACCATTAATTTCAAGTGCTACTCATATCTTTGCCCCCCATCCCCCCCCCCCCCCCCCCCCCCCCCCCCCCCCCCCCCCCCCCCAGCCCCACCACCTTTATATATTTCTTCTCTCCCTCTGTCTGTGTGTCTCATCAGCACCTTGGTGCCCCCAGCCCAATCTTCTGAGCTCTCTCGGCCTCATTTTGAGCTGTAATTGGAGCGGCGCCCCGGGGGACGCTCGTCAGCACGCCCCGGCGCCTCGCCCACCCCCCTCTCCTCTCCTCCCCTGGCCCGGCACGGCACGGCCCTCTCTCTGATGGGGGGTGGGGGGGGGGTGTAGGGGGTGCTGGGTGGGTACACGGGGACGTGCCCTCCTCGCCGCCGTCCGTGGTCGATAAGCAGTACCAGCCGACTCCTTCTACCACTAACGTTTCACTGTGGTGAAATTTCCAGTGACTGAAACAGAAACACTAGAAAAAGTGCCCTTCTGGGCACAGGTCTCACCAGGTCAGCCTGTGGCCTCCTGGTGGCGCTATAATAGGCCAATGTGGAAAGATTCCATTTATTGTTATTCCTTTGATGGTAATTGGATGATTTGTGGAATTTATTTCCTCTTTTGCAAAAGTCCACCTGTTGGTGGCGCTCTAACAGGCCATTGTCAAAAGGTTGCGGTTATATTCGTCCGCCCAGTAGGAAAGTGCATTAAATATTTCACGTAAATTGCACATTGATTTGATGCTTTTTGTTCAAAAGGGAAATCCTTTGAAAGCCAATTATAGAAAATTAGGATGGAATATGAAATATCGGATCTTGATCACATGACTGTAGAGACACTATGAAATGATTTGCAGGACTTTGGGACATAATCTGGATGAGTAATACCTGGCTCCCAGTGAGCGCTTCAAATAAAAAAATACAAGTAAAATGACAGGCATGTATTAGGCCTCTATTGTACTTCTATCAGTGAGTGAACAATAAATGCTCTTCTATCTGGGTATGTGCTTCTTGCTCCGACATATCACTGCTCCAATACGCCTAAACCCAACCATCGGAGCTGATTCCTAAACCCGTACCCTAACCCTTGACTCCCCTTCTATCTTGGATTCTTTGTGCCAGCGTCATTCTAGTGAGAGCAACAAAGGGTTGTGTAGGTGTCTGTTGGTTTGTATAGTTTATGTTGTTACTTGCATGAGCCGAGCGGACGCAAGTAAGGCGATCAGTGTGCGATGTTCAGTTCTCTGTGTCCAGTGGCTGTCGGTCCCGATTGCCCAGTTTAGGCGATGACATAATGTGACCTAAGTAAATGACCTTTATGTCATTAGTATTAGCTTGCTCCGCTCACGCACAAGTAGGCCATGACTTTGCTCTGCATGCTGGTTTCATGGTGGGCCGGACTGGGCTCAAATGCATGAAAATTACCTGGCTGATTTTTTTTTTTTTTGTCCCGGCCCAGTCCTGTGAAGATGAATGATAGTTATTTGACCAAAGTTTTGGCCGAAAAGCCCTGTGGCTGCTGCAGTGCACACACACACACACACACACACACACACACACACACACACACACACACACACACACACACACACACACACACACACACACACACTGTGCTCCCCTGGCTAGTAGGTTAATAACGTAGAGGAAATTAGGTAGAGGCCCCCGAGAGCCCCATTCGCTTTTATTTTTATTTCAGCAGTTAACCTGTAGCCGTTAATGTTGTGGGTAACCAATTCTTCTTAACGGTTAACAACTAAAAAAAAGCCAACACCTCTGTCGCTCGCAGTGAAATATGTACAGGTTTTGGTCGGTGGTGTCTATACTGTATGTACGGAGCTGCCAATCTGCACTATATGTAGGGTGAGATTGACGTCATTTTGTGTGTGTGTGTGTGTGTGTGTGTGTGTGTGCGCGTGTGCGCGTGTGTGCGTGTGTGCGGGTGTGTGTGTGTGTGTGTGTGTGTGTGTGTGTGTGTGTGTGTGTGTGTGTGTGTGTGTGTGTGTGGTGTGTGTGTGTGTGATTCATGAGCGATTCATGAGCCTGTCACATACACCTCTTACAGTCATCCTGCGGCGACATTGTGTACTGAATGTACCCCCTACCCCCCCCCCCCACACACACACACACACAAACATGTCCAGCAAGAAGAATCTTGCCCAGTGCTAGTTTCTCTGAGGCGGCATCCTAGCCTGTCATGTGAGGCCAGGCGATGGAACAGGCACAGAAAAACATTGGGAGCACCACGTGCACACACGCGCACACACACACGCGCGCACACACACGGAGGAGGGGGGGGGGCGGTTGAGGGAGAGGATAAGGCTCTGAAAGCTTTCCACTTCCTCTCTCATATTGGCTCATGGCTCAATCCCAAACCAGGGGTGGATCTAGGCATGGGTATGGGGGGGGTAATGCCCCCCTAAATGCCCAGCCTTTCCCACCAAACATGATGGCATGCAAAACAACCCAAGATATTTCAAATTAAAGTGCTTATATTTAAAAACACTACTACTGCTACTTACTAACTAGATTTATGGCACCACTAAACCAACAGCATTTCATCATTGAAAACAGAAAACTCTCTGAGTCAGACCTTTAGCTTTATGCATGCTGCATGTCTGTTGCAACTTCAACGACAACTGATTATTATTGATGGTTTACTTGCCTAATAGAAATCCTGTAACCGAAAATGGCATGGGTGCGGCTTCATCGCCCGTGGCGCGAAGCGACACGGTCGATGAAGCAGCACCCATACCATTTTCATTTTTTTTCCTGCAACCCCAATTGGGAAATGTTACATCCGCCCCTGTCCCAAACTATCTGAAATCTCCCCCCTCCCCTCCCCCCATCTCTTATCAGCTCTCCCTTTATTGCTGAAGCCTGACGAGAGCTTGACGGGTAAAGGAAATGGACCCGGGCCCTACGTATACCCAGGGCCCCGTGCCAACACCGTGGTGATGCATGTGAGGTCAGAGCAGTGGCGCAATGCCGCTCCGCTCGCCGTTTAGCTCCCCCTGAGGCCCTGCTTCATGCCTGATTACACATTACCGTGGTGTGTGTGTGTGTGTGTGTGTGTGTGTGTGTGTGTGTGTGTGTGTGTGTGTGTGTGTGTGTGTGTGTGTGTGTGTGTGTGTGTGTGTGTGTGTGTGTGTGTGTGAGACGTGCCAGAAGTATGTTAGAATTTGAGGGGGGAAAAAGAAGACACAGTATGACAATTCCCTGGTCCCCGCAAGAGAAAGGAATGCTTTGTATTTAAAAAGAATTTTGTATATAAAAAAAATGACTTTAGCTATTGAGTTGCTTTAGCCATTGTGTTAATACCAGTTCTTGTAGAGTGGATTTTTTTTTATACAAATCTTGCTTCTGGGAGATTACTGGAACTACATAATTTCAGATGGAGGTCTGGAGGCCCCGTACAGATCATTTTTATATGAAAATGTATATTGTACTTTAGCTATTGAGTTACTTTAGCTACCGTGTTAATATCCGTTCTTTCAGAGAGGAACATACAGATCTTTGCTTCTGGGAGGTCAATCAAACTACATATTTTCAGATGGCGGTCCTTCACCACTTTGCATAATGGTACACGCAGCATTCATAATTGCATAATGGCAGCTACCGTTTCATAACTGTCGTGACCGTTAGGCATAACAGTCATGACTGTCATGAAACTGCTGCGGTCAGGGGTTAAGGTTAGGTTTAGGCATAGGTTTTATGTAGGTTATGTGAAGGTTTAGGGGTTAGGATTAGGTTTAGTAGGGAACGTTCACAACCGTTAGTAAAAGCAACTGACCAAAAACCAGATGGCCAACATGGTCGACTGTTTCATAATGGTTATAAAACTGCCGTGACACTTCACCGGTCGCGACGCAGTTACAATTGCTGCGGCAGGCATAGCAACACTTTTCCAGCTGTCGCGATACCTGCCGCAGTCGCAAATTGCTTCCGCTGTCTCTCACAGCGTCACACAAAAGCATGTGGGAAATGCTTGTAGCTCTGTCCCTTTTTGCTATTATTTTTTATTGTAATCCTGAAAAGTTAACGACACAAGGATTAGGCATGATTTTTCCATGGCATCGTGTGGCAGCGGTGGTGGTGGCCATGCAGCGGATGAAAGTGTCTGTGGGGTTAATAATTGAAAGAATACTTAACGGCAGGAACGCTGCCCCTCGCAACCACAGCTTTTAATAACCGGGAAGGTTTCATATTTCTTGTTCTCTTTCTTTTTCATCTCGGTACAGAACACCACCATCACCACCACCTCCTCCTCTCTGCTCCTGTCTGTTCTTTTCCCATAATAGTCACAATCTCCTTCAGCTCTGCTCACAGGAGGGGAGGCACACTGACGAAAATACATCTCTCTGCATTGTAAAAACACTACACAGGAGATGTGTGTGTTCATTTGTGAGTGCGCGTGTTCATAATCTCAGAGGTTCCTCCTCTGAAATTGTGAGGTTGTGCTTGAGCCCCCCCACTGGTGGTACAAGGATCTGATTTCACATAATACAGTATAAATAACGGAATTTAGTATTATATATAACATAATATGTAGCATATTACATGCAGTATCACTCTCAGTTTCTGTCACCTCAATGTCGCAACTCTGACACTAGAGCACATTGTGCGTATGACTGTATAAATAATAGATTACAGCCTGTTCATCACACTTTTTATCTCAAAGTAAAGTCACATTAGCTCATTTCCCTCCACCAACGCAATACTGTTGAAAGCAGCAGTAACTAGTAATATTAGTAGAAGTAACGTGTTATATTACTTTTACAGAGAAAACTAATAATATTGCTGTCGTTAATCTATGGAATGTCAACTCTGTTCATGTATTCTGTTCATGTATTCTGCTCCTATATTTCATCATCAGTTATTATTATGGTGTTACTTGGTGTTAAGAACCAGTGTGTTAATCGGTGCAGGCGGCAGAATGCATAGTGTACTTTGTGAGAGTATTGGTAAATGTGGTGGGCGGAAGTCTATGTATTTAATTGGTTCACATTATCTGCTTCTCTCTGTCTGTCTCTGTGTACATGCTGTCTAGTTGAGAGATACGTTATTTGTTTATGAAAGCGTGCTGCGTGTGTCTCTCCTCCCTTAATGTGCCGCGCCGCTCAGCCCAACGGAGGCCTCATTAATTCTCCTGATGGTCTTTGATTCGCCGGGCATCACTAAGTCGTCACATTAAGAAATCTATTTCCCGGCTTTTACTTAACGACGCTTCCAGAACCATGAAACGCAATTAAATCCACATTTAGAAAACGCCGGGGCTTTACTCCTCCTGAACCCCGTGATGAGTTGATACGGCGAGCCCCTTGATTAGCGCCCCGCGGAAAAATATAAAACACACACAAACAAAAAAAAACAGATAAACAAGCAGCCTGGACAGCATTCCAGTATTCCCTTCTGTCACGGGAAAGCCCCTTAAAGCTGCCACTACTGGATTTGTTATTTTATCTACATGTAAGACGCTGCACAATTAACGCCGTTCGCCTCCCATATAATATATGGGAAGTGAACGACATTAATTGCTGTCCAGAACTTCTGGGCCATGTCACGGGTGTCTCACACACAGAGATTTTGGGCACAATTGTGACACAGTGTCACATGGTTTTGCGTTAGCTTGAGATCTGCAACTGTCACTTCTTTTTGTTTCGTATTTTGTTATGGATTTGTGGTAGACCTAATTATTTCAAGTTTTGAAATTAAAAAGCCAACCAAAGAAAAAGTTGGAATCGGGATATGAGACGCATTGAAATCGGTCCATATACCCAAACGTGCGGGAATGAGATGTGCACTTATATTGGATCTACATTTTGTCTCAATATAAGACAAGCAGTGCACAAAAGCATTATGGGGATTCTCTAAATGATTTAAGTTGTTTTGACTGTTTTGTTTCCCAAATCCAGCCTGCAGGTATTGTGGTCAAAAAGCAAAAGAAATGTTTAGTTTTGGGGGTCTGGGGGGGCTAAAATGTCCTCAAATAGTGGTCCTCCGTGGCTCAAATGCTGAAGAAATAGTGGGGCTTGGTATAAAAAGTGTTGAAAATCAACCACTGCAGTAGATGGTGTTTTCCGTTTCTTCCCAGATGTTTTTTGGACTTGCAGTGACAACATGCACTGTTATGATTGACACGCCGTCCTCTACGGATCGGGACGATAATTAGCTGTCATTGTGAACGGACCTCGGAGGCGTGTCCCGTTCAACCCGGACTATCCATTCACTCGTCTGGGATGCATAATATTCATCCCCCCTTTGAGTAGTCATAGTTACCCATCTCATTTGCATGTCATCCATTGAACGGGCCTAATTGAATAGCTGATCGCATATTAATGTAATTAGCGCGCTCCAGCCGCGATCATTGTTGCTGCGGCCGGCGGATTCAATTCAATTCAATTCTTTTCTGTCCTCTCTTTTTTTTGTGTTGTTGTCGTGGAGCTTCATGATGGAGCTTCTTTTCATGGCCGGAGGCTGCCGGGAAGCCCCCCCCACCCTCCACCCCCCCACACCCCCCAGACGATTTTAGCCAGGCCCGAGGAGGAGAGCTAGCTCTGTCACAAGAAGGCTTTGTTGCACAACCTCCTCGCACTGAACTTTGATCACAGCCTTTTCATACAGAGGAGAGAGAGAAAGAGGGAGAGATGGTGGATAGGATGTGAGGGATCGAGGGATTTCGGGGGGACGTGGTGGTGGTGGTGGGGGTGTGGGGGGTGTACAGGAAGGAAGGAGTGCAGAGAGAGAGAGAGAGAGAGAGAGAGAGAGAGAGAGGGAGAACACAGACCATTAGGAGTGAGAGTGATCATCGCCATATCCTCGCTTGCCATGAAAAGGCAACAAGTGGGAGCCTAATGGGAAATATGCAGATGTATGCAAATGTGGCGTTGGATGGGTCGCCCAGTAGGCCCGGTGGGAGATTAAAGCCTCTTCTGAGTGAAGAGGCTTGTGGATGAGAACTATGGCATAATGCGCTCTGATGACGATGATGTCCTTTTTTTTTACCAGGCGAGCTGCTTCTCTCCGACGCTGCTCCTCCTCCTCACCTATTGTTTGGCTACTATACCTGTTGTCAGACATGGCCTCTCCTCGCCTATACAATACAGCGTAAATATTAAAACAATAGATGCCTCATTGGCCGCTCCAGTTCATCGGTTTGTCTCCCCAGTGAAGGCACAATGTCAGCACTGAGGGATGCTTTCATTTTGTTCTTTTCACAAATCTTCGTCAGTCGTGATCACATACAACACAAAACAAACGCAAGCAGCAAAAGTTACTAATGCAACAATACAACATCAGAGTCAGCGGGGAACAGAAAACAAAGAGTGAACATAAAGAGAGTTCTTGCTTTTTCTTATTTAGAATTGCTGAAGGCATTGTTGAAGTGGTAGCGCTGCGTCGTAGTGCTGCATCATAGCTCTGCGGTGCTGCTTAAAGGCCCACTTTTTTACCAGATATTTCAAACTCAAGGCCCGAGGGCCAAATCAGGCCGGTGAATGAATTATCTTCAGCCCACACAGGACGATATTTACTTATTAGAACTGGGCCTCTGTTATATTGCACACAAACCAAGAATGGAACTGGAATGGAATTGATTCACTTTCTCATTTTACTATGGAAGCACTGCTTGGTGAGGTTCATAGAAAAGGAAAGTGAACTGTACTCTGTGTTGTGGTGCTCTGTGTGTTGAAACCTGGTCTGGTGGGTCCAGCCCTCGACTTGTAGCAATTCTTAGATTTTGGCCCGGTGGGGATTTGTTCTACATCTCTGGTCTATACCAGAGGTTTTCAACCAGTGGTC
Source organism: Benthosema pterotum (assembly GCA_039105355.1). Classification (NCBI taxonomy): domain Eukaryota; kingdom Metazoa; phylum Chordata; class Actinopteri; order Myctophiformes; family Myctophidae; genus Benthosema; species Benthosema pterotum. The sequence continues at coordinate 12,530,026 of CM076987.1, forward strand.
CCTGAGAGAATTCCAGGTGGTCCCCAGCTGAATGATAGACAGTTGGTAATGAAACGGGCCATTATAGATCTGTAAGTCTTGAGTGTTAAAATGAAACGTTTCATTTTACACTCTCATTTTACATGTTTCATTTTACACTCTCGAGTTAAATTGTATTTAAAGATCTGAAATGTAGAAGGATTGTTATTTTGAGGTTAGTGTTAGGGTTAGTTTTTGCCAGTTATCTATCCTAAATTGTGGACACAAACAGGAAAATTCTTAGATTTAGGTCTGAGGGACTAAACGCAACATCAAACAGTCGTCGGTGGCTAAAATGCTGAATAAATAGTGGGCCCTCGTATGAGAAAGGTTGAAAACCACTGGTCTATGTCATACACATGTTATTTTTGTCCGCCCTTCTTCACCTACACTGTCAAGACACCCAAGACGCCCATATGTTTCCTGTATAGGCTGTCGCCGATGCGACCAGATCTGTAAAACATGTCGTTTGGCAGAGCTCCTTCTTGGCACTTTGCCTGCCGGCGGTAGCAGCAGTAGTACCGGTAGTACTAGTAGTGGTTGTTTGTGGATGTTGATTCATGATGGATGCCGTTCATTTGACAGTAACTCTGTGAAGACGGAGGCCTTGTTCTTTGCTTTTCTTTACTCTCCTCCGCCACACACACACACACACACACACACACACACACACACCACACACACACGCACACACACACACAACCACCTACCCCTCCAAGGACCTTCTGAAGGAATTTGATGGATGGGATCCCACAGCCATTATTTCACAGTCCTTCACAGGTTGATCTGTCCAAGAGTGTCTTCGGAGAGACGAGCAGGTGGAGATGGAGAAAGGGGTGTATGTGTGTGTGTGTGGGGGGGGGGGGGGGGGGGGGGGGGGGGGGGGGGGGGGGGGGGGGGGGGGGGGGGGGGTATGATGGAAGGTGAAGCGCAACAAAAGAAGGGGTAAAAAATGTACTAATACATCACAGTGTTGCCAACAGCCAAAATCCAAAATGCACTAGTGGCACTTCCAAAATGCACTACTAGTGGCACTTCCAAAATGCACTAGTATGCGCTAGAGCCATGGTTTTTTCATAGCCATTTTCATAGCAGGGCCCACTGTTTAGCCACGGAGGACCACCATTTGATGTAGATTTTAGTCTCTCGGACTAATTTAGAGAGATCGATAACTGGCAAAAATGTTGGTCAAAATAGCAATTATTCTACATTTTTCTAAATATGTGGATTCTTGAAATTTAGGTATTTCAGAATGAATTAAATGTAAGAGCGTGAAATGAAACCAAATGGACCCTAGACGGGTCCATTTGGTTTCATTTTACGCTCTCAAGAGTCTCAAATGAAGATCTCAAATGAAGCTAAATATAGCGACAAATGCGTCAAGTTGGCAACACTCCTACATCAGCCCCTCCAGCCCTGATGCTGTTCATGCTCGGCATCCACACTTGATCCGCTTGGCTCCCTCCAACCTGAGCCCCTACAGCCTGCAGGATGAAGATGTCCTGTCCGTGAGAGGGTTACAGATGTGTAGCACACACACAGCAGACACACCGACAGGTCCTCCCCTCTCTGCTTCACGTTCACATGCCGCTGCAGGGCCATATGCACACACATGTCATTGTCAAACTCGTCCTCCTCAAAGAGCAATAGGCTATATGGGCCGGCGGGTTTTGGACGCGGCTGGGACGGGTCTATAGGCATGGGTATGGGGGGGGGGGGGGGCATGCAAAACAACTTATATATTTAAAATGATTTGAAACACTACTACTACTGCTACTAACTAATTGTGGCACCAGTAAACCAACACCATGTCATCGTTCAAAACATAAAAACTCAGTCAGACCTTTAGCTTTATGCATGCTGCGTGTCTGTTGCAACTTCAACAACAACTGATGTTATTATTGATGCTTTACTTGCCTAATAAAAGTCCTGTAACCGAAAATGGTATGGGGGCGATGAAACCAAACGGACCCTTATGGGTTTCATTTTACGCTCTCAAGAGTTAAATTACGTTTAATTAATTCATTGAAATACCTACTTTTCAAGAATCTACACAAAAATGTAAAAGAAAAATGTAGAAGACTTGCTATTTAGACCAACATTTTGCCAGTTATCGCTCCTATAACTGGCAAAATTACAGGACTTTTATCATTTTCTGTTTGCCACCCCCATTGGGAAATGTTACATCCGCCCCTGTTGGACGCGGCAAAAAAAACAAATGTGTGCGCGCAGTTCCGTAATATATGATCGTGACGGCGAGTTCCTTCCGTTGTTCCGCTTTTAGCAACCCAAAAAAGACAGGCTGGGCTCATCTTCCAGTGCAAAGCACGCCTGCATTGACAGGTGTCAAGTCTCGCGGGGCCCCCGACCCCCCCGTTTCATCCGCTGGTATTTGGCACCCTCATAAATCTGCGCTTTGCCGGCCGAACATGGCAGTGGCGACCCTGACAGAGCTTGTAAAAAAGTAGTATCCGCGGTGTTTGATTCCCTATGTATGCATTTCTTTATTTTTGGAATCACGGTAAGGACAATGGCCCCAGCTCTTAAAAGTGTTGACTTAAATCCAGATAGGGAGGGATTATTATGCTTTATCATTCGTTTCTGTCGTTCTTTGTCTCTGCGTGCCATCACTATAAGCTGAGGTCATTCACGTGTTAAAGTCAGGTCATTCACCATGTGAAAATACATCTTGAATGGATTTCTTTAGATGCTTCTTTCTCTTCATTTGGTTGCCTTTGTACACTCTCAGAAAATAAATTGAAAATGGGTGGAATTCCCCTTCAACTATACTGCCAAAAAACAAGTTTGAGCAATCAATAAACAGGAAATGGTCCGTTAGTAAAGTTCCCCTCTCTTCGATGTTAGCTGACTATTCTTAAAATCCATTTATCACACATTCTTTTGGCAGATTGTATTCTTGATCAAACCAACTTCATAGCCCATAAACTAAAGCTTCGCTGGGCGTGGTTACATAATGAATGTTTTGGGTGAATTGAAAATATATACTGTATATTTATACCATGGCTAACTTTACATGGACACTTACCTCGCTGTGCACAGACCCTGTGTTGTTTTTTTTTTTTATTTAAATAAGCAAAGTTCACTCTGAAAAGACCTTTACATTAGGAAATGATTAGGAAATGATTGAACAAATTTGAATGTGTTCACTTATCCAGGTTGTTCGAGTTTGGGTTACGTTTGTACAAATTAAACTTTACTGTCATTTTCCACTAGCCATTTGGTCAGGCCTGCGTTATCTGTCTTTGCTCAGGGGTCCATAAAACAGTGTCTGTGCGTACAGTATGTATGTACGGAGCCCTGGAGTGGCCGTAGGGAAAAAATAATAATAATTCGTTCCCTCGATTTAGCATATCGAGGCCTCGATTTACTAAATCGAGCGAAACGAATTAATATCTCGTGCCCACGAAATAGTTATTTCGTGCCCACGGATTAGTTATCTCGTGGCCACGAATTAGCATATCGAGGCCTCGATTTACTATATCGAGCGAACGAAATACTACTTGGATCTTCCCGGCTGCCAGATCCTCCCACTAGAAGCGCCAGCCGTAGCACAGAGGTCTCAGCTGTTACTTTACAGCACAGAACAGGTAATCTTACGCTATTTTATGCAACTTAATGACTAAACGGATTATAATGTTGTGTTTTATATGTGTTCACCTTGTGAAAGAAATAGGACCTAGCCAAACAGAGCTAACTTGTTGGCTATGCGTGTTTACACCTTGTTCAATGGGCTGTAATCGTTTCAGTAATATAACATCACAATGCAACGTTTGATGCTGTGGTATCAATGTGTTAAGAGCCAACACAATGGATTCATGTTTAAGAATATGTGTGACATCTGAGCGGACAATAGTGTATTGATAAGATGACTTTACTTGCACACACCCACACACACATTCTATAGCATGGGTTTTCAACAGGTGGTCCGGGACCACCAGTGGTCCTTGAGAAGGTTTTACGTGGTCCCCATGGCTAATGATGGAAAGTTGCTTAACCAGATGTAACTCTTGAGAATGTAAAAATGAAACCAAATGGACCCTTGCGGGTCCATTTGGTTTCATTTTTACACTCTCAAAAGTTAAAATATTCATCATCTGAATTAGCACCACTTAATCAAGACGTTTACACTGTTTTGTTGGCAAAATACAGCCTGGAATTGTGGACAAAATCAGAATAATTATTTAATTTTAGGTCTTTGGTGTGAAAATGTAATCAAATGGTGGTCCGTGGCCCAAATGCCGAATAAATGGTGGTCCCTGGAGTCAAAAAGGTTGAAAACCCCTGTTCTATAGGCTATTTTTCTAAACATAATTGAATCAGTGGATATTACAGCAATATGACTGATGATCATCACCAGAACTATTTATTGCCTGCTAATTTCATAGGCTATAGGCTATGTGTGTAGGATTAAACTGCCACCGTAGTCATACAGCACATACAGCACTAACCCTTAAAGGGACACTTCACCTTTTTGCAAAATAAATATACGTTGATAACGTTTAGAAGATTTAGAACACATTACGGTTGGGTCTTTACTTTATACGTGTAAATATGTGGTTTTACATATATTATGAATGTGGAACCTTTTAAGGGTCCACAAGGGTTATATTGACACTATAAACCCTACACAACACTAGGATGGAACAAACAATTAAAACCTTTTATTCTCTCTCCCATTTCTCAGGTTGAGGAGGAATTTGTCCTGCATCTGCACTGTGAGATGAACACCACACAGCCTCCTCTCCAAAGACTACGCACCCCATTTCATTAATAAATTCATGTATTGTCAATAAAGTTTTCAACAGTGTGTTTCTTCTGACTAGTGAAGATGGTGAGAGATACAGTATGTTGCTCTTTCATCACACCAGAATAGATGTAGAGTTCAATGTGTTCATTTTCTTATAAACTTCATGCTTCACCACTTCTCAACCTGGCTACAAATATCTTATCTAAATATGTTTTTAGTATCTTAAAAAACTGAACACAGTGTTGAGAGCTTGTAGATCTGCTATTTTTGTCAAAAAATGCCCTCTTATGTGATTTCAGGATCTTCCCACTAAAACTCTGCATGTCCCTTGTGACAGTACTTCATCAGATCCCTTGGTGTGGTGGTTTTGTGCAATATGATGCGTTCACTTTTGTATTTAGGGTTTCTCCTGCAGGCTGAATCCTTGACAGACAAGATTCAATGTGATCAAGTGGATTAATGTAAATACAAGTGTACACTACAAAACATGTGCTATTTGCACAATTTTGGTAGTGGTGGTAAGCACAGTACATTGCTTATTATTCCACTACTTTACAGGTGAAACTGTTTTACTCCACTTTACATTACCTTGCAGATTTTGCTTAATAAGAATGCAAAACTTATTAAAGGATAGTTGTTAAATGATACAACTTGGATCAATTATTAAATGAGATGATGAAACTACTTAGAGCCCTGAATTCACCCACTCCTATCCAGCATCAGGCTCCAAAGTCTACTCTGTTGTTGACATAGTGTAAAATTGTTATAAGCTCATAATGTAATAAATATGCATAAAGTAGCCTAACAATGCCTTTCACAGAGGTAGCTATAACATTTCATAATGGAATAACAGTTAATAGTGTTGAAGTGTCATCATAATCGTGTCAGTATCATAGCAATATTATTTATTACATGAGTAGCTACATACAGTATTACTTTTCATTTGCACATAATTGGTATACCCAGGCTCCTATCTAGCTAAAGCAGTCAAATGGTGTTTTATAATTTAAGTAATGACATTTAGATTAACTTATTTTCCACATGTATTCCCAGTCTACAAACTGTTGTCCCGCAGCAGTTCATTACCCTATCTTGGCCAAACCTTCCTGCCTGCTGTTTATAAGAGAACACAACTCAACTCACCACTAAGTTAACACTTATATTATACATCATAGTAGCACACCACTAGCACATTATGACCACCGGTATATGTTTATTCTTTGGTGAGTTATTTAGTCATTGTGTTGTGTACAATAATCAAAGCAATAATTAATTATCCATTTATTACATAGCTTGGACATGAACAAGTCCAAAGATTTTATAACATTTGATCTAATGCATTTAAATGGTTTACAGGTGTTTACGGATGCATATAGGAACCTGGCCCAGAGACTGCACGGTTTAGTTCTCAATTTGTGTAAAATCATACTGTTCTGTACAAAATAGTAAATATAAGCCTTATGATATGGTGTGGTGATGAAATATTACAATTCCAAGACTTGGCAGAAACATTGTTATGATCAGTGTTGTAGTAGTACTTTTAGAAGTGGGGGACGCCTCTGAACCATTTGGTTCCATTTGTACACTAAGAAAAAAGGAAACTCATTAACATGGTGCAACACATCTCGATGATGTCATCAAGATGTATTTCACCATGCTAATGATTTTTTTCAGACCCAAAAATATTTTAGATGTGAGAAGTGCCGTCCCCCCGCGTCCCCCCTCCACTACACTCCTGGTTACGATCAGTTCCATGTTAGACAATAAACAAATTAATGAAATGGGGTGTAGGTTCCTGGAGTGTCGCCGACTATGAAGTCTTTGGAGAGGAGGCTGTGTGGTGTTCATCTCACAGTGCAGATGCAGGACAAATTCCTCCTCAACCTGAGAAATGGGAGAGAGAATAAGAGGTTTTAATTGTTTGTTCCATCCTAGTGTTGTGTAGGGTTTATAGTGTCAATATAACCCCTTGTGGACCCTTAAAAGGTTCCACATTCATAATATATGTAAAACCACATATTACACGTATAAAGTAAAGACCCAACCGTAATGTGTTCTAAATCTTCTAAACGTTATCAACGTATATTTATTTTGCAAAAAGGTGAAGTGTCCCTTTAAGGGTAGTGCTGTATGTGCTGTATGACTACGGTGGCAGTTTAATCCTACACACATAGCCTATAGCCTATGAAATTAGCAGGCAATAAATAGTTCTGGTGATGATCATCAGTCATATTGCTGTAATATCCACTGATTCAATTATGTTTAGAAAAATAGCCTATAGAACAGGGGTTTTTCAACCTTTTTGACTCCAGGGACCACCATTTATTCGGCATTTTGGGCCACGGACCACCATTTGATTACATTTTCACACCAAAGACCTAAAATTAATTAATTATTCTGATTTTGTCCACAATTCCAGGCTGTATTTTGCCAACAAAACAGTGTAAACGTCTTGATTAAGTGGTGCTAATTCAGATGATGAATATTTTTAACTTTTGAGAGTGTAAAAATGAAACCAAATGGACCCGCAAGGGTCCATTTGGTTTCATTTTTACATTCTCAAGAGTTACATCTGGTTAAGCAACTTTCCATCATTAGCCATGGGGACACACGTAAAACCTTCTCAAGGACCACTGGTGGTCCCCGGACCACCTGTTGAAAACCCCTGCTATAGAATGTGTGTGTGGGTGTGTGCAAGTAAAGTCATCTTATCAATACACTATTGTCCGCTCAGATGTCACACATATTCTTAAACATGAATCCATTGTGTTGGCTCTTAACACATTGATACCACAGCATCAAACGTTGCATTGTGATGTTATATTACTGAAACGATTACAGCCCATTGAACAAGGTGTAAACACGCATAGCCAACAAGTTAGCTCTGTTTGGCTAGGTCCTATTTCTTTCACAAGGTGAACACATATAAAACACAACATTATAATCCGTTTAGTCATTAAGTTGCATAAAATAGCGTAAGATTACCTGTTCTGTGCTGTAAAGTAACAGCTGAGACCTCTGTGCTACGGCTGGCGCTTCTAGTGGGAGGATCTGGCAGCCGGGAAGATCCAAGTAGTATTTCGTTCGCTCGATATAGTAAATCGAGGCCTCGATATGCTAATTCGTGGCCACGAGATAACTAATCCGTGGGCACGAAATAACTATTTCGTGGGCACGAGATATTAATTCGTTCGCTCGATTTAGTAAATCGAGGCCTCGATATGCTAAATCGAGGGAACGAATTATTTTTTTTTTTTCCCTACGGCCACTCCAGGGCTCCGTATGTATGCAATGCCATATATGTTCTGCTCCGCTGTTCAAATCGCTCCGAGACGCCCCCCCGCGCCCCCAGACAGACAGACAGCGGACGGATGGCACAGCTGGAGTTTATCACTCCCATAAATTACCTTTATGTCCTGCCACAGATTACCGTTTCGCAGCGGCGGTCTTCTCTCCCCTTCCTCATTTCCTCTGTCTGTCCCTCCCTCTCTCCTTCCCTCCCCACCCATCCCAGACTCCTCCTCGTCTCGCCACGCTAGCCAACGTGAGAAAATTCTGCCTTTTTTTTTCCTTCCATGGGAGATAACCATAATTTCCTGGGAAAGAAGGCAAGTGGCTCTTGAGGGTATTCTCGGGGAAAGAACCTCGATTGTTTTAGTCGTTTGACTCAGGCTTGGCTTATTTCTCCCCTCATATCGTGCGACCATGCCGGCCCGTTTTGTCCAACGGTAAATGGTGCATTTATATAGCGCCTTTATCCAAGGCGCTTTACAGTACATAGCTTGTGCATCACATTCACACATTCACCCACACATTCATACACTGATGGCAGTGGAAACCATGCAAGGTACCTACTAGCGCATGAGGAGCAATTAGGGGTTCAGAGTCTTGCTCAACTAAAGGCTCATTCAGAGTTCAGAATTTCGGTGGCCACCACGAGCACCGCTCAGAGCACCGCGACCACCACTATTCCAAAGTCCACTGCCAGCCCCCTGCTGTGGTGTGTTGTGTTGTATTGTGTGTTTTTTTTTTTTTTTTTAAAACAGCCGTTAAAAACAAGCAACCGCTGCGGTGCGGTGGTTAGTAAAATCCGAGAGGAGGGCTGGAAAGTGCGGTGGTTGCGGTGGTATGACGTCATATTGTAGGAAACGGTGGTCGCGGTGGGCACCGAAAATCCATCTCTGAATAGGCCTTAACTCTGCGGGGATCGAGCCCGGGATTGAACCGGCAACCTTGTGGTTACCATCCGGTGACTCTACCCCTGATCCACTGCCGCCCCTACGGTGAAACGACGTGATGTGAGCCCTAATGTACTTCTCATGTAAGCGTGCATCAGCCTGGCGTAGGTTCCGTAGTGCGTCGTTGTGTGCGCCGTGGTGTTGTTGAACTTACATAAGAACATTCATTCCTCACCCCTGAGGCAATAGCGTCACAGCAGCAGCAGCAGCAGCTCTGTTTCTCCCTCTTTTTTTTACCCCTGAACGCTAGCTGTCACGAGCTGGAGGGGCTGAGGGGAGTGTTGGGGGATTTTCTCCCTCCTCGTATCCATGGAGAAAAACTAAACAGAGATGATGCGGTGCAGCCCCCACCCCTAACCCCCCACCCCAGTTCAGGCAGACCGCCAGTGTTCTGATTAAAGCAGTTGCTTACATACCAGTGCCGCTGGTGGTGTTGTGCGGGAGCTAGCGTAGCATTATATATACACGCTCTATAACTCCGGGAGGAAGAAGCAGATTAGATGCATGGCAAATGCCACAGGCTGGTTGTGAAGGCCAGGAGAGGTACTTTAGTTTGAGTGTGTTTATGCATGTGTACTTTTCTCTTTTTGCGTGGGTGTACACGGGATGGGACTGCGCGTGTATGTGAGTCTGTGTGTGTGCGTGTGTGTGTGTGTGTGTGTGTGTGTGTGTGTGTGTGTGTGTGTGTGTGTGTGTGTGTGTGTGTGCGTGTGTGTGTGTGTGTGTGTGTGTGCGTGTGTGCGCACGCACCTGTGATAAAAGCTGACTGTCAGCCCCGTCCCCCGGGCGTCGCACGGATTCTGTCTGGGCCGTGCTCTCGTAGCACTTTCCTCCATCTCTAATGGTATTCCTCGGCACATCTCCTTCTTTGCCCCATCTATCTGTCCGTCTACCCCATCTACCCCCCACCCCCAGCCCACCGCGACGAACGCAGCCCCTGTGATTTACAAGGCCTTAGATTTCTTTTTTTTCCCTCGCTGCCCTCTTGCTGTCGGCTGTCCGTCTGTAATCAATCTAACAAAAAAGGGCGCTGCTCGAGAATACATTTGCACAAGCTGTCGAAACTCATCCATCCATCCATCCATCCATCCATCCATCCATCCATCCATCCATCCATCCATCCATCCATCCATCCATCCATCTATCTTTGTATACGGCCTCCAAATCCTCGGTATTTGTCTTGCAGGTATATACGTGACTTGACAGTGTCCTCCTCCTTGCCTCTTGTTGCTTCTTTTTACCATGGAAAAGAAGTGGCAAAAGAATCTCATTTATAACAACAACACTACAGGGCCCACCCCTGCACGATCATGATTGGAGAAAGGCCCCTCTCATCATCCTGATTAGGTGAAGACGTTGCATCCTAATGCCCAACCTTTTGTTTTGCAACGCCCGTTACTTCTCCCTGCCCTGTATGGCATCATGCGTCAACTCAGAATCAAGACGACCAAAGTAGCCTCGGTGGTGCCAGCAACTTTTAGATGTTGGAAGGCGCGGTGTTCACTGTCTGAGTGTAGTTATCCATGACTGATGATGTCAATCGAGACGCGGACGGGAAGTGAATCCCCCTATTATACCTGTTTGGACCATAAAACACTTCTGCGTGGCCTGAGGTTTGGACCACTCCTAGTGCTGCCGCGCTATAAACTTCTAGATCTGCAATCTTACAGTTCTGGAGGCGGGCCCCCCGGAGCAACATATTTTCAGATGGCGAGGGGTCCGTGGCCAAATACATCCAGATAATTGTGTGAGTCCTTTTGCTTGACATGAACCACTGAGATTGAAGCTGTTCTTTTTTTGTGTTACTTTCGTGAGCGGAGCAGGTGCAAGTTAAGTGATCGGTGCACTGCGGGGCGCTGTGCATGCTCAGTCGTACTCCGATTGGTCGGTTATTAGATGACGTAATGATGATGTAAGTTAAAGACATTCACAGCTGAAGAGTGTTAGCTGTATTCACGCGAGAGTAGGCCATGGCCTATTTGTGCGCAACATACAATTTGCACTCTACCGAGTGCTGATCTAGTTTATAGCAGGACATTTATAGCAGGGGTTTTCAACAGGTGGTCAGGGGACCACCCGTGGTCCCTGAGAGGTTTCCAGGTGGTCCTCAGGCTAAATGTTGGAAGGTTGGTTAACCAGATGTAACTCTTGAGAAACCAAATGGACCATTGCGGGTCCATTTGGTTTCATTTTCACACTCTCAAGAGTTAAAATACTGTATTCTTCATCTGAATTAGCACCACTTAATTAAGAAGTATACGCTGTTTTGTTTCCCAGATCCAGCCTGGAATTGTGGACAAAACCAAAAGAATTCTTAATTTTAGGTCTTTAGGGTGAAAATTTTAATCAAATGGTGGTCCCTGGTGTCAAAAAGGTTGAAAACCCCTGATTTATAGAATGGGTTCCCAGGAAATTGATTTATTCAAAATATACAACACATTCCCCCCTTCGTCCACTTTTTTCCTTGCAATCCTTTGTCCCCGGCCCTTCTTCTTCTAGCTGTCGGTGGCAGCGAGCCAACTATATGCCAACGCTCCGTGTCCCCCCGTACCCCCTCCGCACACCCCCAACCCCTTCACTGCGAGCGAAGCGCTGGCAAGCGGCGAGCAAGCGAGCGTTGCACACAAGAGATGTTCTCATTGGCTTTGGAGTGGAGAGAGGGGGGGACTTGTCCACCGAGTGGGGGCTAATTATGCAAATCCCTGCCTCATCCTCATTGGTCAGGGTCAGGGCCCCGCGATATTAACGAGCGGTGGGGAGCGCGGGGAGCAAGGGAGAGATAAAGTGAAGGAGAAAAGAACTGTGAAGGGAGAAAAAAAGGGGATTTTGTGTGTGTGTGTGTGTGTGTGCCGGTGTGTGTGTGCGCCTCTGTGCGCGTGTGTGTCGCGGAGCGAGAGAGGATTTGACTGAGAAAAATAAATAGAAAAATCTCACTCGCATGCACTAAACACACATACATCTTCACGTACACGCCAGGGGCGGATGTAACTTTTCCAATTGGGGGGGCCGGAGAAAATGGTATGGGTGCGGGCTTCATCGCCCGTGTCGCTTCGTGCCAAGGGCGATGAAGTCGCGCCCATACCATTTTTGGTTACAGGAATTTCATAAGGCAAGTAATCATCAATATTAACCCACCCGCTGCTGCAAGAAAGGGGACAGTAAGTGTCACTGCCAGGAATACCTGACTTTTAGACAATTATGGAAAAATCTATGGTGGGGCCGTTCGAGACACGGAATACCTTAAAAAATTCCTCCCTCTCTTTGCTTTCATGGAAAAAAATAAGTGAGTTGATAACATGTTCTGTTTTGTAGATATTAGCAATTGATTACAGTGCGTTATAATGGCAGATGATGCAGCAGCCAGAGGCCATTTTCAATAACTCAATTCAAAGTTTTATTTAGCATTTAACATTAGGTAATATTACTGCTACATATCCATGCCATATATCAAATTAAACCTCATGATGCCTGCTTGAATCTAAAAAAATAAAGAATGAAATAGCATCTACCGTTATGTAAATATCAGCCTTGGAAAGCAGCATTGTTACTCACTAGTGACTGAATTATGTCACATCAATCTGTTTTTGATCACTGATAACTCCAAAATGGTACATGCTAGAAACTCGCTTCTTCTTTTGTATTCAAGAGGACATCATAACCTTTCATTAGAGATATGGCATGTTCATGTAGTCCCCACAGATGATGTTCTGTGGCTGCATTTTCTTGCAGAAATCAGTTTATGATATAGCACAGTTAGGGAAATATACCACACTCACATCACACATATCACACACTGTGATGTACTGTACTAAACTTGAACGGCACCATACCAAAATGTACTATACAATACCCATAACCATATAAATACATCAAAATAATATTATAAATAAAATCATGCCAGCCTCAATAAACAACTTTTTTTTTTTTTTCATTTACTTCCACAACACATCACAACGAGCTTGAAGAACTGCCATGTTCAATGCCTGATGGATTTGAACTATTTCATGTGTAAAGTAGTATTATTTTGAGACCTGGTTACTTATTTCTCTCCAACAACCTGGCAACACTGTAGGAACCTCTTTGGGGCAGTGTTGCCAACTTGGCACATTTGACACCTATATTAGCTTTTTTTTTCCAGACCCCCTCTAGCACCAAAATGATTGAAAAACTCCTGGTCAAAAATCTAGTGCTTTCTTGCTGGTGAGTTGCTTGAAAACAACTGCACAATTTTGGAATTGTCACTAGTGCATTTCGGATTTTGGCAGTTGGCAACACTGCTTGAGAGAGAGAGAGAGAGAGAGAGAGAGAGCCTCACCATGTGGCTCTCCCTGCCACGTGTGTCAGCCATTATGCAACCACACAACAAACACAGAGAGAGAGACGAGGAGAATGGCAGGATCAATGGATCTGTACACCGAAGGAGCTTGGATTTATTGACTTTTGGATCTAATAGCGATCTTTTCCCTGATCTTTGGTGGTTGACCTGTTATTTGGAGACAAGGTAAGGTTAAAAAAAAGCCTTGGTTGCTGTTTTTTTTTTTTTTTTTTTGTAATGGTGGCACTGATTGTTTGAGGATTGCTAGTTAGATCCAGCTAAATGATGGATCCTTTGTAACCAAACGGACCCTTATGGATCTGTAACTCTTGAGATCATAAAATGAAACCAAATGGACCTCATGCTCTCAGGGACCACTGGTGGTCCCCAGACTACTGGTGTGTGTGTGTGTGTGTGGTGTGTTGTGTGTGTGTGTGTGTGTGTGTGTGTGTGTGTTGCGTGCGTGTGTGCGCAGCCGTCTGCTCTCTCTCTCTCTCTCTCTCTGCTGCTGCTGCCATGCGGTGGGCACAGCAAGTTATATTTCAGTTGATTTTTAGATACAATTGGCTACTCTGTCTGTGCATGGTGTGCTGTTATCGTCTGCTGTGGTGTTGTCCTTTGATGTAGAGGTTTGATATCCCACAGGGTGGATGCACAAGGGTTAATCTAACATATAATGGGGGAAATGGTTATCGTCGTGATTGGGCTGATCGTCGTGATTGGCAGTGGGGACGGACAGAGAAATCACGAGTCCACGTGGACAGCAGGGGGTGGGTTAATAACATCAGTTGTTGTTGAAGTTGAAACAGACACGCAGCATGCATAAAGCTAAAGGTCTGAATGATGATGAAATGCTGTTGGTTTAGTGGTGAGACAGCTTAGTTAGTTAATAGCAGTTGTTTCAAATCATAAATCATAAATCATCATGTTTTAAACATAAGCACTTTCATTTGAAATACTGTATCTTGGGTTGTTTTGTACGCCATCATGTTTGGTGGGGCAGTCTGGGCATTTAGGGGGGCATTGCCACCCATGCCCATGCCTAGATCCGCCCCTGGTACATGCATGCGTTCTTCCCCCTGAGCGGATCGTTGTCGTTTCTCGGGGAGGAGAATGAAGCCCTTCATCTGGCGACACAGTCAAACACTTCCGTTTCCACGGAGACGCACTGCCTCGCTGACGCCCCGGCCGACGGGCCAAGGCATCAGGGTCGGACCCGCAGAGACCCCCCCCACCCCCCACCCCCACCCGCCCCACCCGGAACCCACCCACCCCATAGACAGGGACCCCCTGATCCCAAGAGACAACTACAGTTTAGGCCACCATAGTGGAGAGGAAGAGATTGGATACGGTGTGTGTGTGTGTGTGTGTTGTGTGTGTGTGTGTGTGTGTTGTGTGTGTGTGTGTGTGTGTGTGTGTGTGTGTGTGTGTGTGTGTGTGCGTGCGTGCGTGCGTGCGTGCGTGCGTGCGTGCGTGCGTGCGTGCGTGCGTGCGTGCGTGCGTGCGTGCGTGCGTGCGTGCGTGCGTGCGTGCGTGCGTGCGTGCGTGTGTTCGTGCGCACAGTGGTGTACTGAAAGCTGATAATGTGTCGCATTGTGACCAGAAATTCCGAAAATGTGAAACGCCATACCTTCTGCATAACTTTTACAAAGGGGAACTCCACCCATTTTTAATATTATCTCAGATATTTTGTGTGGACATAATAAAAAAAAAAGTTCCCCCATTCTGTGTTTCCTAGAAATGGAGGTCTGGGGGGAAAAAATCTTTAATGTGGTGAAACACAACTTGATGACATCACCAAGTTGTGTTCCACCCTTTTAATGATTTTTCTGTTAGGAACTTTTTTTCTGAGAGTGTACAAATGGATCCAAATGTCTGTAATTCCCCTATAAGTACATTTCGATACCAATACTATAGCACTTTTACTGAAGCACATTTTGAATTCCAGACCTTTGCTTAGTAACAGTTATATTGCAGAGTTGAGGGTTCAAATGCAGATGTGATTGTGTTTACTATAGTCACCCAGCTCCCTCTGACACATGCATGTGTGCTAACCAGTGTGTAATGCATTTTCTATATACAGTATATATATTTTCTTCAGGGCTAATGCATCAGTACTGGGTCTCTGTAGCCTCAGAGCAGTTTAGCTGCAGCAGCTGGTGAAACCAGAGCCTCTTCCTCCTCAAACCATCTCCCTATACCCTGGAGACCACCGAGACAGCCAGAACCTCACCCCCCCTCTCTCTCTCTCTCTCTCCAGGGCGGATCTCGGCATGGGCAAGGGGGGCAGTGCCCCCCTAAATACCCCAGTCTGCCCCCCCCAAACACGATGCCATGCAAAACAACCCAAGATATTTAAAATGATTTGAAACACTACTACTGCTACTAACTAACTAAAATGTTGACACCATTACACCAACAGCATTTCATCATTGAAAACAGAAAACTCTCTGAGTCAGACCTTTAGCTTTATGCATGCTGCGTGTCTGTTGCAACTTCAACAGCAACTGTTGTTATTATTGATTGATGCTTTACTTGCCTAATAAAAGTCCTGTAACCGAAAATGGTATGGGTGCGGGCTCCATCGCCCCTGGCGGCAAAGAGACACGGGCGATGAAGCCGCCCCCATACCATTTTCTCTTGCCCTCCAACATGTTCTCTTGCCCCCCCAAATGGGACATGCTATATCCGCCCCTCTCTCTCTCTGTCTCTGTGTTAGCTCCACTCTCGCCCTAGTCCCATCCTCATTGTCACTGGGCTCTGGTTTAGAAACCTTGTATACACCATGAAGTGTTAGTCGTCAGAAAAAATCACACCATTCGGTGCTAATCCATTAAGTATTAGCGATGCATTTTAACAGCAATGCAATACGCATCACGATACATGGTTGACAATGTGGTGATTGAATGGATACAAATCGATGCAGTAACTATTTAGCAAATCTATTGAATATGTGTGAAACATGTACATAGTGCATGATTTTTTTTAAGGGAAACATTTATTACAATGGATATAAATGTCTTTGTACACGTGAAGTGTTTTAAAATTGTGAAATACAATGCACAAGTACTTAGTATTGATAATAATTTGTTACAGATTCTTTCCATTGTCCATTGTTGCCATATCAATATAGTAAAAGACAAACTGTACTATAGAATATTTTCCGATAAACTTCGATTTTAAAAAAGTCGGTATTGCGATACAGTTAATATTATTAAAATATTATTACTTTGTGGTAGAATAGTAAAGTAAAGACATTACTCTCCTAAGTGTAGTATGTTATTGTTCAATCACATGCTCTTCTTATAATACGGTTGATTAACTACCACTTTCACATACATTAGCCATTCTTAATGAATATATAGCCCGCTACAAGCTCATTGTAACCAAGCTGTTACAAAGTATCCTTATACACCCCTAATCATGACATATTCTAGGCATTCGTTTCATGGGAAAAAAAATAACCCATGACATGATGGATGATTGGAGATACAGGGTTTCTACAACGACGGCAACTTTGCACTCCCTTCCTTCACAACCTCCCCCCCATCCCAACCCACCCCCCCACCCCCCCCCCATCCCAACCCACTCACCCACTCACCCCGCTCTCTCCCATTCCCCAAGCATGAGCAATTCACACTTAAACTAATTCAATTTCTCCCCCCCTAGCCGGGGCTCACATGGGACGCCATTGGAATCCCGGTTTGTCATGATAAAATGATTACACGGCATTGTGTTTCTCCGGGCGCCTCCCAGCGCATTTATTAGAATCTGTCAGTGTCGATGTAGATCGGGGGGGTGTGCATGCCGGCCCCCCGAATGCCCATCTCAGGGGCCTCAACCACCAGCCTCACACAAACCCCTCCTCTCCCCTCCCCTCCCCTCCCTGCCCCTCCGGTTGCCCACCACCACCCCTCCATCCACCCCTGCATGCCTGAACCAGGTTTTTCCTTATGAAAAACGTCGCTCCTGGCAGACGCATAATCTGATTACATCCGCGAGATTAAAAATATATTGAATTTCTTTTCCCTCTCCACCCCCCGTTCTCCAACGCACCCACGCGCACACGCAACGCGCACACACACACACACACACACACACACACACACACACACACACAACACACACACACACACACACACACACACACACACACACACACACACACACACACACACACCCTACCTCCGGCACTTCTTCTTTTCCAGTTCGTCAACCATCTTATTTCCCTTTTTTGGCATTACCTCGGTGGTTTTCAACCTTTTTCATAGCAGGGCCCACTATTATTTATTCAGCATTTGAGCCACGGACCACTATTTGAGGACTTTTTAGCCCCACAGACCCCCAAAACTAAATATTTCTTCTTTTGCTTTTGTACACATTACCAGGCTGGGTTTCAGAAACAAAACATTCAAACATACAGATCAAAATGACCATTAATCTTCTACATTCTCTAGTTGTGTAGACTTGGGGCTAATTCACATGATGAATATTTTAACTCTTGAGAGCGTAATCATAAGACCAAATGGACCCGCAAGTGTCCATTTTGTCTCATTTGTCTCATGTTTACGCAACCGGACCACTGGTTGAAAACCACTGGTCTATCTGCCTGTCTGTCTCTCTCTCCCCCCTTTCCTCTCGGGATAATATTACAGCTTATTATTTTTCATATTTCCTCCTCTACCCCCCCACCCCCTACCCCCCAGCCGGCCTGTCAGTTATCTGTCGCGTGTGATTTGGAGCTGTCACTCCTGCTCCCTGGGTAAGGGGAGGGGTGGTCCGAGGAACTTGTTTACCGAGATGTGTCAGGAGGTGTCACAGCGAATTAGGCAACCCACCCCACCACCACCACCACCCACACACACACACACACACTCGCACCCTGGACATCACATGCGCCCCTTCTTTGCACTATCACTCAGGAGACCACTTACACACCATATTGCACTGTGCATATACAATATTGCATTGGAAGGCGCGAGATCCAGTAACGAGCAGGTTTGCGACCAGTTTGCTGCTCACTGGTTGTGACCACTAGGTTGCAATCTATAGTTTTTGGTCGTGGACCAAACATGCATTGCTCTGTGCTTGTGGTTATGTTCAGGCTTATATGGTCTCCCTCTCCCCCCAATGACGTACAGTATAAACTAATCGCGACCATAATTAAGTAGTCGCGACCAGGTTGAAACTAGGTGCTCACTAGTCAGGACCACAAGCAACTGGTCGCAAACGTGGCCAGTAAGAAAGTATAGTAGTCACGACCAGTAAGAAACTAGTCGTGACCAGTAAGACAGTAAAGTAGTCGCAACCAGTGAGAAAGTAAAGTTGTGACCAGTGAGACAGTAAAGTAATCGCGATCAGTAAGACAGTAAAGTAGTCGCGATCAGTAAGACAGTAAAGTAGTAGCGACCAGTAAGACAGTAAAGTAGTCGCGATCAGTAAGACAGTAAAGTAGTCGCGATCAGTAAGACAGTAAAGTAGTCGCGATCAGTAAGACAGTAAAGTAGTCGCGATCAGTAAGACAGTAAAGTAGTCGCGATCAGTAAGACAGTAAAGTAGTCGCGATCAGTAAGACAGTAAAGTAGAAGCGAAAAGTGAGACAGTGAAGTAGTCGTGACCATTTAGCAACTGGGTGCGACCAGGAAAAAAAAAGGTCATAGCCAGTAAGAAAGTAGTTGTTGCGACCAGCAATCAACTGATGGCGACCGATGGTCGTCGGTCGCCATTGGATCTCGCTGTCTCTCCATTATACGGTCCGTATATACGCTCCATCCATCCATCCCCTCCCTCTCTCTACCCAGCCAACCAATTACTGCATGTCGCACCAATAAGGCTGCAGTCTCCTCACCGCTGACGTCTTCAACCCCCCCCCTCCTTCTTCTCTCTCTCTCTCTCAGCTGACAGGGGGGCGAGTCACAGCCTCGGGTTCGGGCTCCCTTAGGGAGTCATTACCCCACCATGGGACACACACACACACACACACAAACTAGTGCTCACACACACACACACACACACACACACACTGTAAACTGTCTTCACTGTGTCTCTTTTTATCTGTCACAAGGACACCGCATCCTTCTAGCAAAGCCATGTCCTCTTTTCTTCCATGTTTGGAGATTTAGCACGCACATACACACACGCACACACAGTGCCTCCTCACATAGCGCTCTGTCATTACCCCCTCCCCAACACACACACACACACACACACACACACACACACACACACACACACACACACACACACACACACACACACACACACACACACACACACACGCACACACACACGCACACACACACACACCCCTCCTGATGGGACTGGAGTCTATTTGGTCTACTGTGTGTAATAGAGTCTGGGGTGCTGGGGGGAAAGAAGCAGAATGTATAGAAGTGACACACTCCTTTATCCTCACTGACAACCAGTCTTGTTTGGTTTCGCTCACTCCCATTTCACACGTCGTTCAATGGGAAACCTCCAGTTTTTTCTCTTTCCCGCACGCCAGAGGCGGATGTAACATTTGCCAATTGGGGGGTGGGCAGGACCAAATGGTATGGGCGCACCCATACCATTTTGGGTTACAGGACTTGCGGTATATTAGGCAAGTAAAGCATCAATAATACCATCAATTGTTGTTGAATTTGCAACAGACACGCAGCATGCATAAAGCTAAAGGTCTGACTCAGAGAGTTTTCTGTTTTCAATGATGAAATGCTGTTGGTTTAGTGGTGACACAGCTGTAGTTAGTTAGTAGGAGTAGTAGTGGTTCGAATCATTTTAAATATAAGCACTTTGATTTGAAATACTTTATCTTGGGCTGTTTTGCATGCCATTGTGTTAGGTGGGGCAGGCTGGGCATTCAGGGGGGCATTGCCCCCCCCCCATGCCCATGTCTAGATCCGCCCCTGCCGCACGCCAGCCAGCCAGCCAGCTGTACCTCCGTGTGTGATTGCTATACCCACGGCCAAACCAGCAATCGTATATATGCGTATATATCCCCGCTATCGTAGCAGTCGTCTCCTCCCTCCCTAGCCCCCCAATCTCTGCAAGTGTTCTGCTATCTCCCCTTCACCACTCTCTCTCTCTCTCTCTCCTCTCTCTCTCTCTCTCTCTCTCTCTCTCTCTCTCTCTCTCTCTCTCTCTCTTTATCTGCGACTGTAATACAAGCCATATTGGTCTTATCTCTCCACTTTCCTCACCACACACACGAACACACGCAGTCTCATGGTCCCGGCCCGGAGGCCCTGAGGGTTCTCTTACTCGCTCCCTTGCTCTCTTTACACGTGTAAGCAGACACACACACACACACACACACACACACACACACACACACACACACACACACACACACACACACACACACACACACACACACACACACACACACGTGCGCACAAGCAAGCAAGCAGCCCGTCTGCCTGCCATTACAGCTTCCAGATCCTATATTGCTATCAGTGTGAATCTGTGAGTGGCTGTTTTGCTAGGAGGATCCGGGCCTGGGGCTGCCACTTAGTTCACTGCAGTGTTGCCAACTGGCAAAATCCAAAATGCACTAAAGTGGCACTTCCAAAATGCAGTAGAATGCGCTAGAAGCAGATAAAAATGACCGTTAATCTTCTATATTCTCTATTTGTGTAGACTTCACATATTCATCATGAATTCACATGATGAATATTTTAACTCTTTGAGAGCGTGAAAATGAAACCAAATGTACCCGCAAGGGTACATTTGGTTTCATTTTCACGCTCTCAAAGAGTTACATCTGGTTACTGTCCATCATTTAGTCTGGGGACAACTGGTTGAAAACCACTGCCATAGGAGGGGAAAATGGTGGAAAATGAGGTTTTTATCTCTGGCGCCTGTCAATCAATTTCCCCCCCAACTCAGCAGCCAAAAAGCACTAGATTTTAGTGGCTCAATAGCAACTCAACTGTGACCACACATGTAAACACTCTTATGATCATATCCGTCCATGCCATCAGCAGCAGTAGCAGATGCTGTTTTGGTCTATGCTGTTTAGGCACCGTTCTTCTTCTACTGCCTTATAGAATGGTTGTGAATGTTGGCCTGAGCGGAATTATCGTTAGTGCCATCTAGCGAATAAAAAGTTAGGAAGGAACTACCATGGCTTGAGTCCGATCACCACTCTGGTATAGAACCAGTTTCCTAACCATTTATTTCTGTCTGGCTTCTAAAGAATGAATGGGCTGTCCATGGAGGGTGTTGCACCTCTTGATTGGAGTGGTGAAAATTGCTGCTGTCACAAGTTCACAATGTGTTGCGAACTTGTGACGAAAAATGTGAAAAGTAAATTTAGAATTCTGGCTTGTAATTGCGTCAGTCTGACTGACACAGAGACAGACATGTCCGTGTGTGTGTGTGTGTGTGTGTGTGTGTGTGTGTGTGTGTGTGTGTGTGTGTGTGTGTGTGTGTGTGTGTGTGTGTGTGTGTGCGCGACTGTGCGTGCATGCGTGCGATCCGCACATGCGCACACAGATTGCACGCACACTAGGTGCGCGCCGGTCTTGTAATGACTTACCTCCGACACACTCGTTAATCATGGAATTCATTAGTTACCAAATCTCTAATTGTTTATACGTTTCACCCGCGGCACTTTGCGGTGCTTTATACTACACGAGGTTGCCGGCCTCCTCCTCCTCCTCCTCATAGCTGTTTTGGAGTGAACATAATGGCAAATTAATTTTCCGCGTAGCTCCAATTCGATTAGTCATTTCTGGGTACAGTCTATTAGCCAGGAAATTGTGCATTTGGAAGTTAATATGTCGACTCGTCTGGTTCTGATACCTGGAAAAGGGGCTTTGAGAGAGAGAGAGAGAGAGAGACAGAGAGAATAATAGACCTGCCTCTTTACTGGAGTCAGTACTGAGGACAACGTCTGTGTCTTCTTTCCTGTTACCTCCAGAAGGGACAAACTCTACTGGCGACTGTAGACCACGTCGCAACCAAGTCACATCCACAATAGTGCATGCACCTCGCGTGGGGTGCCCAGGTTGGTGAACATGTATTGTCCCGTGCTTGCATATATGTTTAGGCTTAGTCTTAGAGATAGGGTTATGTTTAGGCTTATGATTAGAGATAGGGTTATGTTTAGGCTTATGATTAGAGATAGGGTTATGGCTAGGGTTGGTGTTAGAGATAAGGGGCTTACAGACGGCAAGGAATAAATCATGCATCCTAATTCATTTTCAATGGAGCCAGCTTTTTTTGCTCAGAAAACGATTTGCGATAAAGATAGTGTTTAACGCTGGTCTTTTATCACCCGGCGTCACTGATTTTTGTTGTGTGCGTGCTCGTTTCGTGCACACACGTGCAATGTTTTTGAAAGCTCAATCCCGTTAATCGACGGGCGATTTTCTTTATGTCGGCACTGCAGAGAGAATCGAGAATCGCCGCGTTTATGCGGGCGTTTATCGCTTATGGTTATGCGGGCGTTTATCGCTTATGGTTAGAGATGGGGTTATGTTTAGGCTTAGTGTTAGAGAAATAGAGTTATGTAGGCTTAGGGTCTCCCCCGACCTATAAACTAGTCGGAACCATAATCAAGTAGTCGTGACCAGGTTGCAACTGGTCACGACCATAAGCAACCTATAGACCAATAAGAATCTGGTCAGCTGCATGGTGTGTGGGAAAGGTGCGCATATATATATATATATATATATATATATATATATACTGTATATACAGTATATATATCGCATCAGTCACTGGTTGTGTGTGTGCCTGTGCATTCTGTGTGTGTGCGTGTGTGCATTCTGTACAAGCACGCATGTCACTTCTACTATGCTTATGTGTCAGAGAAAGGGATGCAAATGAATGAGCCAACATAGGGCAATCTGTGCTTCAAGGCATGCATGCACACGCACACGTACACGCACACACACACACACACACACACACACACACACACACACACACACACACACACACACACACACACACACACACGCCAGGGCAATTCAATCCTTTTACGATACTGAAATGCAGCTGCAATAGACTTACCACAAGTGAACTTATTGAAACTATGCATTATAGATCAATGTGTCGTTCCTCTTGTTCTTTCTCTCTCTCACACACACACACGTGCGCATGCACAGAAACGCATACACCAATATGGGCATGCGTGCGTGAACGTGCGCGCTCTCCCTCCTCTCACAAATGAAGCTACGTGCACGCGCCAGCGCCGGCACGCCACATCACAAATGATGGGATTTAAACATCAACAGTATGAAATATTCATGTGTCAGCAGCCTCCGCTCGAGCAGAACTAACACCGAGGGGGATTTTTGCCTTCAGATCTGGGGAGGGGGGTTGGTGGTGGTGCTACTGTATTTCTCTTCCTCCCTCCATCGCTTTCGCTCTCCCTTTTCTTTCATTCTCTCCCCTTCTCTCTCTCTCCTGCCATGTCACACAAACGCCCTCAACTTCTCTCTCTCTCCCTCTCCCTCTCTCACTTAGCCCCAACCCCACCCACCCACCCACCCACCCCACCTCACCCCCTCAGAGCGTGTCGCAGCATTCCCAGCCATTGTCACGGTGGTGTTGTGTGTGTGTCAGTGTTTTTTGTTTTTTTGACGCTTATTGTTCTGTTATTGTCTGGCATCGCTGCAGCTTCAACTCCAGTCGTTGTTGTTGTTATTGTTATCCCCCTGATGTCTCTGTCTGTCTTTTTACAACTTTTAGCCTTCCTCGCCCTCCTCCTCCTCTTCCTCCACCTAAGACGCACATGCACACTGTGTGTGTGTGTGTGGTGTGTGTGTGTGTGTGTGTGTGTGTGTGTGTGTGTGTGTGTGTGTGTGTGTGTGTGTGTGTGTTTGTGCGTGTGTGCGTGTGTGTGTGTGTGTGTGTGTGTGTGTGTGTGTGTGTGTGTGTGTGTGTGTGCGTGTGTGTGTGTGTGTGTGCGTGTGTGCGTGTGTGCGTGTGTGTTTACGTACACGTCTGTGTGTAATGGAAGGGAAGTAACTACTTATAATATAACTCTTGTAATTTTGAAATCTGGACTTTTACTTCTACTCCGAAAATGCAGCATTGATACTTTTACTCAAGTCAAAAATGTGAGTCCTCTCTCTCTCTCTCTCTCTCTCTCTCTCTCTCTCTCTCTCTCTCTCTCTCTCTCTCTCTCTCTCTCTCCCTCCCTCGCCCACCCCTGTCAGCCGTTTGTCATTCTGTCGGCGCTGTATGCAGATGAGGATCTGCTAATATGATATCTGCTGCTGAGCTGATGGATGTTTAAAATGATATGCCAACCCTGAGCATCCTCACTGCAGGCTGCCTGGTTGTTGCACGCGCTTCGTTGGTGTGCATGCATAAGAGCAACCCATTTTTTTGGGCTAGAAACATTTAGACATTATATGCTACATTCTGACAGTGATATATTATTATACCGGTATTTTATCCTAAAAGCTCCCTCTTCCTTTAAGCAGAGACACAACAAAGGTCTGATGCAGACAAACATGCTGTTGGAGCCCAAATGCTTTTTGTTTATTTTCTTTATTTAAATATATGAAATGAATCTGAAACAGCATGACATCTCCTGTCAGACCTGGCAACCTCACAGACCTGTCAGTCAATCAATCTGGCTTGGTGGGCGGTTGCCATAGAAACCTTTTTTTACCTTCCTTGTGTGTGAGATTGCACTCAGGTGCGACAGGGGAAGGCCAACAGTTTTTGACCGTGTCATGGGTATAGGTGTGGCTGTACACATGCAATGTGAAAATGCTCTATAGGCCAACATGTGCTGCTCTGTCCTTTATGGAAAAGTTAAAGGGGACGTGTCCTGCCCTTTGGGAGATAACATGTGTTTTTGATATACTAATCTTGATTGTGACGTCACACAGCAGACGTAACTTTTTTCCCCATTGTCTTCAATGCCAGTGCTAGCCTACATACTGTAAATAAACATAGCAACATGCTCGTTTCGGCGTTACATCATAGGCTAAAATGTATAGTATACTCTCTCTCACATGTCTCATTTCTGCCGCCCTCATTGAAAACAATGTATTTCCAACTCCAGTTTGTCCCTATTCAGGCTGTTTCTGACCCCTCGTTGTCGCAACTCTTCTCCTTGATGGCTCTGGTCTGCACATCCTGGATCGGTACTTGTGCGATGGTGTCTTTGTGCGTGCATGCAAGTGCCGCACGTGCACGGGAGGGTGCGTGTGCGCGCGTGGCGTGTGTTTGAAATGGGTAGTCCATGGTAACAGGGGAGAGTGCTGCTAGACTGATTGGTCTCTCCATAGACTTCATTAGTTAAAACAAAGCCAGTTGTCCATTTGGGCTCATCCAGCGGCTAATTGCTATTGATTTAGCGATTTGCTCAGAGGTGATTTAAAGCCATGTTTGCTGTTATCGTCAACAGCGCTTTTTTTTCCCTCAGCGCCGAGCGGCTTGACAGAACATCAGTCTGTCTCACACACTGATCTCTCTCTCTCTCTCTCTCTCTCTCTCTCTCTCTCTCTCTCTCTCTCTCTCTCTCTCTCTCTCTCTCTCTCTCTCTCCCTCTCTCCCTTTCTCCCTTTCTCTTTCTCCATTTAAGTTAACTCAATTCAAAGGAATTGCTTCACTGGCATGGGAAAACAATGTTTACATTTGCCAATTAAAGAAAAAACAATGTGTAAGAAAATAGAGGTTTAAACAGTGCTGTGTTACATCAACAGTTTGAGTAAAACTGTAAAACCATTGTGCAAATTCTGTCAGGGATTGTTATACATCCATATAGGAGCTGAGATTTATAGTTTTTGACGGCAGTGTTTTCTGTTTTTTGCATTAACTTTGTGACAGGATTGTAGCAATTTAGTCAATTGTAATTTCGAGGTTAGTTAACTCTGCTTATGAACAGCATTTCCATGTAACATCCCTTCTATATCTCTCTGTTTATCTGTTTATCCAAAGACATTAATATGTTTATCCCTCTAGTGACAACAAAACCCTGTATATTCTGAGAATTTCTCATGAAGGAGAACTGAAAGCCTGACTTCATCACAATGACCACTGTAGCACAGCTCCTGTGAGCTATTTTCTATCTATCATTGTTACAGTCTAAATATAGTGTAAACAGGTTGGCGGAGGGTATGTAGAGCCCAGGAACATTAGGTAATTGGCACTGGGTGGAAAAAAGGGGTTACAAAATTGTGGCATAATCTTAGTGCAAATAAGCTAAGCATTAGCCTAGCATTAGTATACCAAACCCTGATGCTTTTCTTTTAACTCCTTGGTAGCCATTTTGCCAGCCTGTAGCACCCCAGAGTCCAGAGTGCCATTTATATGCATTAAGTAATTGTTTGATTGATCTAAAAAAAAAAAAAAATCACAAACAGCAGTTGTATACATTTTTTTCACACATTACACACATAGACATGTGTAACTAAAGGGTTAACTCCCCCGACTTTTAAATCCTGTCTTAACGTCTTTGTTACCTGGCTTGTTTATGTAATACGTCCTAACGTCCTTGGCAATTAAACAGTTAAAGGGACATTTCACTTTCAAAACAACAACAACAACAACACAGACATTTTTTTTGTCCCTTTAACTGATGCCAGCCACTATTACAAGTGACTGTGTGTGTATGCAGGCTATATAGCAAGAGAGCCTGCCTCTGATTACAGCACAAATCGACAAATGTGCAAGTGATTACAACAGGACGGCACACGCGGGATGAATTACCGTGGCAGGATTCACAGGAATGGGATTTTAGCATCGTTCCATTGGTTCAGTTGGGGTTACAGGCTTTAGTTCTGACACTATCATTGGATGATAGTCATTAGACCGACAAGCCTGCCTCAAAACCATAACCTAACC
The DNA here is from genome assembly GCA_039105355.1 of Benthosema pterotum. Classification (NCBI taxonomy): domain Eukaryota; kingdom Metazoa; phylum Chordata; class Actinopteri; order Myctophiformes; family Myctophidae; genus Benthosema; species Benthosema pterotum. Next base: position 12,557,180 of record CM076987.1, read on the forward strand.
ATCATGGTTTGCATTCTCATCTAATACTTGGGTAGACTCGATGCGAATGGGCGGAGAAGTTATGATTCCTGGGTGTCAGAACTAAAGCTGATAACCCCAACTGAACCAATGGAACGATGTTAAAATCCCCGTCTTGCGAATACTGCCTGCGGTAATTCATCCCGCGTGTGCCGTTGTAATCACTTGCACGTTTGTGCTGTAATCAGAGGCAGTCGTTCATTCTATAGCCTACATACCCACAGAGTCACTTGTAATAGTGGCTGGCATCAGTTAAAGAGATATTTTAGTTTCAAAACAACTTTTTACGCACTACAGACAAGTGCACAATGTTTCCGTATCCGCACTAGAGTTCAGATATAGAGGTTACATTTAATCATAGCACTTGCATTACATTATGCTATGTTTCTTTCACAGAGAATGTAAACTGACTTCTCATTTCCTTGGGCGCTATTTCCACCAAATATCGTAACTTCCCCTGATAGACTCTACAGCATAGGCCTCGCCCAACGTGGGTTACATTTAGATTTACACGGTTGTTTTGGCATATAGTTCACTGAGGTTACGTTTAGGTTTAAACCACTGTTTTGGCATATAGTTTATTCTGGTTATGTTGAGGCTTAAACCGTTATTTTGGCATATAGTTTACTGAGGTCATGTTTAGGTTTAAAACCGTTGTTTTGGCATATAGTTTATTGACGTTACTTTTAGATTTAAATCACTGTTTTGGCATATAGTTTATTGAGGTTATGTTTAGGTCTAAACCATTGTTTTGTCATATAGTTTACTGAGGTTCCGTTTAGGAATACCAGTCACAGACCATTCCACCACTTCGCTGGCTGTGCGCCCGAGGCGACTGTGCGTGTTGCGGTGGTGGGGGGGTGGTGAGCTTTCAGGCATCCATCACTTTTAGTGTAGACATAATTGTTCAGTGCATTAGGTCCAATACTCGACGTTATCTTATCATTGTAATGCAACCCATCGAGGCGCCTCCACGCTCTAATACCTCCCAGATAGCAGTGTGCAGTACAGTAGATGGATCGTCGCCGTATAGAGTCATGAGTGGATAATGATAGTTATCACAAATGGGGCCCGTCGGTAGACTTAAAGCGAAGCATCGAGATCAATGGCGTCGGTGTTGGCGTTCTGCGGGGGCCCTCCGACGACGACGGAGGGCCTTTTATCACCGTGACGGATGGCGGGGCCGTCCGTAATGTGACACGTTATGATCATATCAATTTGTTCCCTCCAACACGGCCCCGCCCGCCGTTGACGCTTTTACAGCCGCCGTCTCTCGCAGTCCATCGAGCCGCACGTTAAATTCTGATCGGTCGTAACAGTGGCGTGCCGTGACAACGCTCCATAAACCAACCGTTTGTCTCCCTGTGCTGTCTCAGCAACCAGCCTATACGCACTACCAGACAGTGTCCTTTCTTGGCTTTTGTGCTTTCTTTAACACTCAAAGTTATTAAAGTCAAAGAAAATGGTTCTGGTCAAAAGCTGGTCAAAGGCGATTTCGACCCATATCTTGGACTCTGAGTGCTACTAGCATTAATTGATAAACATGTGCGAGTTGGCACTCCACTGAGTGCTGTTCTAGTTTAACAATGCCAGCATTTTTCAATGGTGAGCTCTTATTTTGAAGAGCCAAATTTCCGACATCTGTTGTTTAGAGTGTTGGACGATGCTTAGTCACTTCCTATGTACATGATTGACCACCATGGTGACTGTTCTGAGAGGTGGAATATGCGCTGTTTTGACCACATAAGTAAATGCCATCTGGGACGAGGACTGAATTGAACAGGTGGTTGAAAGGACCAGATTGGATGGCTGTTTATGGACACAATGCAGTGGCGTTGAGTGTATAGCACTTGTTTGATGTAGTTTAATTGACGATGATCAACACCAATGGCGTTTTTTTTTTTTTTTTTAGTTCAGGACTGGTTTGTGTTACGCTTCATTTCAGATGTCACGGTAGGTAGAGAAAACTGAGGGTATTGGACATGCTTGAGCTAGCCTCTATGCCCAGGCTTTCATTTTCGTCCGCATTGCGTGGAAATGGAATGCGTGGAATGAATTGTCAGCCGCGGAGTCAACCTTTCTGGTGGGTGCCATCGCTCCAAATGATGTGACGTCACACAGCACTGGAGGTGGCGTGGGGGAGGGGCCGGGGGTGACGACACGTTGGTGAGATCCAATCAGTAGCCTAGTAGTAGGCTTAGTAGTATATGAAGTTTGATTTGAACAAGTTTGATGGAGTTTGTTTGAACACCATCCAATCAGATATGTGGCTACGTAACAGTTGATGTCAGGGAAATGCAAGTCAAGCAGTCTCTGGCCAGACTGATTTGCCAAGTGACATTTCAGATGTGCGGAACGTAGCGAATCAGGCTGGAGTCCAGGCTACAAAACACCTGCATTACCTTGTTACTGCCTTAGCTGCTGATTATGAATTATAACATAATTTTCTGTTGCAGGAATGTAAATAAAAACAAACAAAAGAACACCTGGGTGGGGGGTGGACACTTTTCATGGTGGAGACATTTTCACCGATACGATACGGCCTTCTATGGCCATATTGGAGAGCAATATGATGACCCTCTGATAGGAGCATATGGTCTGTTCACTGTAACTGGCTGAGCCACCAGGATTCTCGTATTTCCATACGTCTATATCGCTCCCTAGCTCTGCTCAGACGACCCCCCCCCCCACAAACACACACACACATACACATGCCTGTGCACCTCCTCGTTCTCGTCTCGACAAGCCGAATGGAAGAGTGAAGGGAATCAGGCCGGGATTAAAATGTAATATCAGACTATTAAAGAGATTAGCGGTTGACATTTCGCCGTCTGAGGCGGCCCCCAATCTGATGAACTGGCATTCAGGCTATTGATTCACACTTCCCTTTTTTTTTATCAGCCCCGCCGTTCACACACAGATCTGATACGGTGGCCTTCGCTGCTGCTTCCCTTTTCATTTCTTTTTCATAAGACACTCTAAGTCACCCCCAACCTCTCCGTTTTGGCTCCCAGGACTGTTTGTTTTTTTGGAGAGAAAAGCAAAGTTTATTCATCATATCTTGCAGCAACAAAAGGGATGCACAAAGGGCTATGAGCGTTGTTTTGCCGTCTCCGACCGACAAAAGCCGTGAGGGTCCCCCCGGTGTTGAACCTGGTTAAACAAGAGCCTCGGATCGGAGTGCAATGGCGTTGTTATGAAAGAGGCCTAATTATCTCCAATTATGATCAATTATTCCAATTATTGTGCTGCAACATCCGTCAAGGCTAACAAGGTAGCTGCGACGTGACTGAAGTCCTCCATTAGTCTCTCTGTCAACGGCCCTCTGCAAAAAGACACTGCGCTCAGGCTCTCTCTAGGGCTCCAATAATAGTGTGTTAGACACACACCGCATTTAAGATGTCATTTTGTTATTAGCATTCCCGGAGCCCTGCACCGTTTGTGGAAGCGTTATGTTTCTCCAGGCCTCGTACAAGTCCTCCTTCGCTGCCTCGTTGTTATATAACTCAACTCACAACCAGTCAAGGAGGGTCCATTGCAGTGGTTTTCACCCTTTTTCATACCAGGGCCCACTATTTATTCAGAATTTTAGGCACCTACTGTACCACCATTGGATGATATGTTAGCCCCACAGACCCCAAACCTAAAGATTCCTTTTGCTTTTGTCCACAATTCCAGGTTGCATTTCAGGGAAGACAAAACAGTCCAACATACAGAATTAATTAATCTTCTACATTTGTGTTGTGTAGACTTCGGCTAATTCAGATGGTGAATATTTTAACTCTTGAGAGTGTAAAAATGAAACTAAATGGTTTCATTTGGTTTCATTTTTACGCTCTCAAAGAGTTACTGGTTAACCAACTCTTCCATCATTTAGCCTGGGGACCACCTGGAATCCTCTCCGGGACCACTGGTGGTCCCCGGCCCACCTGTTGAAAACCCCTGGTCCATTGGGTTCCATGAGTAAATCCTCTTTTTATTGACACAAACATTAGATTTCATTGACACTGAAAGCAAGATTTTTCTGCACTAAACACTAAAGGCCATCGACAAGGAAAATGAGAATGTACTGTACATCATCACAGTGATGTAGCGATGATACCCCTCACTTCACACGTACGGGTGTTATTTTTAACATACCATTTCATAATTGATTTAACGTTCTCCCAAAGCACTCATCCACACTTACACACATACAGTACAACCTTTACGTGTGTCTCATGCTACGGTATATGGCCTGTGTGCGTGCCCTCATTCCACACACACACACACACACACACACACACACACACACACACACACACACACACACACACACACACACACACAAAACCTTTCCGTGTTCACACTGTGCGGTATATATGATTCTCATGCCATCACTGCATGCTATAACATGGCTGGATCTAGGCATGGGTATGGGGGGGCAATGCCCCCCTAAATGCCCTGACTGCCCCATCAAACACGATGCATGCAAAACAACCCACATTTCCAATATTCAGATATTTCAAATCAAAGCGTTTATATTTAAAATGATTTGAAACACTACTACTACTACTACTAACTAACTACAGTTGTGGCACCACTAAACCAACAGCATTTCATCATTGAAAACAGAAAACTCTCTGAGTCAGACCTTTAGCTTTATGCATGCTGCGTGTCTGTTGCAACTTCAACAACAACTGATGTTATCATTGATGATTATACTCGCCTAATGAAAGTCCTGTAACAGAAAATGGTATGGGTGCGGCCCCCATACCATTTTCACCTGCCCCCCCAAGTGGGAAATGTAAGATCCGGACCTGTGCTATATAATGACCTCAGTTACAGGCGTGATAGCATGCATGCCGTCTTGTATCCCCCAACCCTCCCACCCGCCCCAATCAAAACTTAATGTATCTCAATTTAACCTCCATTGTCAGAGATAATATACACTCTTCCGCCCGCTCTGTGTCTCTCTCTCTCCCCATTGGTCTTCATGTCGCTCTCTCATGCCGAGGGGAAGGGGGGGTTGTGTTAGGTTCGGGCCCTGCATCAGCAGGGGCGGATATAACATGTCCCATTTGGGGGGGCAAGAGAACATGTTGGAGGGGCAAGAGAAAATGATATGGGGGCGGCTTCATCGCCCGTGTCGTTTCGCGCCACGGGCGATGAAGCCGCATCCATACCATTTTCTGTAACAGGACTTTTATCAGTCCTGTCATAAAGATAAAGGTCTGACTCAGAGAGTTTTCTGTTTTCAATGATGAAATGCTGTTGGTTTAGTGGTGACACAGCTGTAGTTAGTCAGTAGCAGTAGTATTGTCTCTGATCATTTTAATTATAAGCTCTTTAATTTGAATCACTTTTGAACTTTGGGTCGTTTGCATGCCATCATGTTTGGTGGGGCAGTCAGGTCATTTAGGGGGGCATTGCCCCCCCATGCCCATACCTAGATCCGCCCCTGCTCCGCATCAGCAATGCATAACGCGTCGCCTTTTTTCCGTGGCGATGATGATGATAACGCATCCCTCATTTGCATGTGTGAGGAGGTCCGGGGCTAATGGAGCCGATCTGTAGCGCCGCTGTTATTAATTCTTAAAGCGCCGTTCTCGAGCTGCTCGTGGACATCCCGTGGAGACCCCCCCGCCGGTCACGCGGACGGCTCGTATCACGACGAGATGTAGATTTCATTCTTTAATCCAACTATTAGTCCGTGCGCATCGTCTGATGATCATCCCGTTGCTGACTTTCATTTGGGACAGAATTGGGGACAACTTTTTTTTCCCCCGTCCCATTGACATGCATTCAACCCAATGCATTCAAACGGCTCTCCTCCGGTTTGCCCCCTCAATGTCGCTGGCGCATGGGTTAAGCAGCCAGGGCTACACAGCTCTTCCTGACTTGTGACCCGGATGTTTTTGGGTACATCGCCAGATGATCGATTAGGCAAGACAACAGACACAGCATAACAGAAACAGCACATCCTGTTTAGGAGATCTGAGCTTCAAAATAAGGGCTTTTTTACCGATCGAACTGGTTTGAGCCGCGGCAGTGGAAAGAAAACAAAGAAAATCCGATCGCGCTCAATGAGTTAAAAGGAGGAAGAGGAGAGGAGGAGAGATGCAGGGAGGGATGGGCTATTAAAGAGGACCAGGAGGAGGTAGAGAAATGGGGTTTGGTTATGGGGGGGTCCGCCTCTCCCAGCGGCCATGATGGATGTCGCGAGCAGCGGTCTATCCTTCAGTGACTTTAGGTTATTTTACGATTTGCTGTGGTGGCGGCGGCCGCCCGGGCAGTAATACGTATCTGTGTGTGTGTGTGTGTGTGTGTGTGTGTGTGTGTGTGTGTGTGTGTGTGTGTGTGTGTGTGTGTGTGTGTGTGTGTGTGTGTGGTTTATGGGGCCTGCCTGCGTTCAACCTTTGAATATCACAGGGTAAATGAGGCCTAACGTGCTATATCCCCCAAAAGCTCCCATCTCTCTCTCTCTCTCTCTCTCTCTCTCTCTCTCTCTCTCTCTCTCTCTCTCTCTCTCTCTCTCTCTCTCTCTCTCTATCTCTCTCCCTCTCTCTCTCTATCCCTCTCTCGCCCTCTCACGCTCTAAATCTCTCCAGCTTTTCCTTTTCTCTCAGATTTTCGTTCCAGTCTCAGTCCCGGGTCATTTCTTACATTGCCTTTGAATGTCCTCAATAATGTACAGCACACACGTGTGCACACATCTACACACACATGCACACAGATACACTGTATCCACTGAGAGGCAGCAAGATCATTTTGCGGCCACTGTTGCGACTGTTTTTGAAAAAAAAAAATACCCCAAACCGTCACGTTTTTATCGTTTACTAAACCTAAGCTTAGCTTACTTAAAAACATGTCACATTTTTTTTAAACAAGGTCACGAGTAGTCCCCCTCAAGCCCTCCCCACCTTGTTCTAAATTGGTCGCAACCATTTTAAACCAGTCAGGGCAGCTGTAAAAAGGTAGCGACTGCTGAAAAAGTCAGGTGTCGGGAAGTTATTTCACCCCTCAGAAACAAAAATTGCCACAAGAACAAAACGCAAAGTCTACCAACCGAAGAACACCCTGCCGGTCGAATAGATCATCGCTGTGTAATTGCCGTGTAAGAAACAGACATTTATTTATTAGATCAATCTTACAGTATTGCCAACATGGTGGAGGCCAACAACACCGTACCGCCTCAACAACACAGTCAACAGCCAGCTGTGTTGTTCGTGTCTGTGCGTGCGATCTGAGTGTGATTAATGAGAACCCGCTGCCAGTCCCGTGTCGCTCAGGTCCTGATCTCGGCCAACCCCCTACCCCCTCCACCCCTCTCCTTTTCCCCCCTTCGGCAAACTTGGCCCGACCCGCGCACAGTGTTGTTCACCAGAGTTTATATATCCAACTTGGAGGCCGGCCAAGCATACCCCATCTGACATCATACCTTCAGCAGCACAGCTGGGCTGACTTAAGAGCTGGCATGCACTGGTGGAATAGCACTCCCACATGCGCGCGTGCGTGTGAACTAGTGCTGTATAGTTGGACTAATTCTGGCCTTCGAACGTTCGCTGGGAATTATAGGGCGAGCTTCGAAGGTTCGCTAAAAAAAAAGCAGCATGCTACCCCCCCACGCCCCCCGCGCGGCGCGCGTCTACTAACTATTAACATCGTGGATGTTGCCATCGGTAGATACGTTTTCTACTGCCCTGAGATGTGATTGACATCTGTGAATACACCAGTCATGACACCGCTCTCCTTTTCTCTCCTTTCTGATGAGACTGATCCGACAGCCACGGGTAACACGCTGTTTGGATTGCCAATACATGCTGTCCATCGGCTCGTTTAATTATTTGTTTGCTGTGAACGACTACGTGTCTATTATTGTATGTAGGCCTATAGGCTTAAGCCTGCTGCCCACCAGCCTGCTATGGTGGTCAGTGAACCATAACACCAACCTTAACCAAAGGCTGGTTTAATTATTTGTTTGCTGTGAACGACTACGTGTCTATTATTGTATGTATAGGCTTAAGCCTGCTGCCCACCAGCCTGCTCTGGTGGTCAGTGAACCACAAGACCAACCGCTCCGCGTGCAGCTCTATAGAGTACAGACGGAGTTGCGCAAACTCCGTTCACTTCCTAGAGCCAGTCTAATGGCGGATCGCCTACATAGACTTCTATTGAGAATGGGACACCTTCAGTGAAAACAATACATTTCTAACTGCAGTAACAGCGCGTTTCACAGCGAGTTTCTGACCCCTCAATGTCGCAGATCTACTAGATGGGGGGGAAAAGTTAAATAAATAAATAAATGCGAATGGTTCGGCATCATTAATATTCGTTCGCGTGGCGACCTTAGCGAGCGAATGGTTCGAATCCCGAGCTTCGGTATACAGCCCTAGTGCGCACACACACACACACACACACACACACACACACACACACACACACACACACACACACACACACACACACACACACACACACACACACACACACACGCATACAGGCACACGCACACAGCTGCAGTCGTTCTCAAAACTTTTTTATGTCACAGGTCACCCCTGTAAAATGATCTTTTCAAGGCAGCCTTTACTTTATAGAACATTACGTTAATGACATATTAATGTACATACATACTGTATGTAAATCTTTCCCTTTCGCTACAATATGTATCTGCCACAAGGAAAACTTGAGAGAATATTAGTTCCCATTACGACATATTGAAAAAAATAACTTCCAGCCTTGACATTTAAGCACTTGAGCCCCAGCATCCCCATTCTATGGGCGGAAGATTCAGTAGAATGTGCATACCGCCAGAACTGCTCGACCGAGCGAGGTCACAGTTGGTCGGGTTGTGAGGGATTTCCCAGGACCCGCGGGATGAAGTGTGTGGAAGTTGAAGACCGTCGAAAGATGTTTTTTAAATGAAAACCTCTCGAAACGATATGCTCCTAACTACAGTTGTCGCACCACTTGATATCAACACCAAAACAATAAGATAAGCTCAGAGTCACGCCACTCTCTGCACCTGTAGCCGACCAGCTTGAATAATGCTCTGCCCTGATTTTTCAACCTTAATGGCACACATTCAAATGAGTTACCCAAAAACAGCATAGGTCCCTAAGATTCCTCCTCCCCTATCATTTCTAACTCTGGCCTACTCTGGCATACCAAACAGGGTTTCATATTTGCCTATTGATACGAGTTCTGGGAAGCCAGCTTTGTTACCTTATTCATTATTGTTTTTTGTGTAAATCATCCTTGCCTCTGTTTACAATAGCCCTATGTTTACTACTTAAAGGACCACTTAACCACTTTTCAATGTATCTTCATATAATAGGTCCTCACTAATGTACATGATAGAATAAACAATATGTTTTGGGAACAAGAGAACGATGGCTGCCATTTCCGCATTGCAACTTTTCAGCAATAGAAAGCCTGCAGGTTATATTAGCTTGGATTTCCAATAGATAATATAATTCGATGATATAATTTGACTCATCAGACAGCAACAAAAGATTTCTATTGATGTATAATATGTTATCTTTTGCATACACCAGTGTCCTATAGCCTACACAATTTTGTGTACGACGCTTGTTTTTTGTGTTTAGTAGCGTGGTGTTTAGGTTGTGACAGCTGGTTCCCAGCACCTCAATGGTGTCCCGCGCCTCTAATGCGGCGCCCCGGCAGCTACGTGCGTGCGTCAAATCCTCCGCTAATCGCGATGTCGCCAAATACACCCCGTGTGGGATCGCGGGGGTCCTGCCACCTGCTCTCCCTCCACTCCGCCATGGCTTTACGGGGGGCTATTGGTACAGGCGCAGTACGGCGGCACTGTAGTGCCGCGCTGCGGTGCGAGGGGCTCTTGATAAAGCCTCGGCTATAAGCCTCCCCCACATGCTCCGCGTACAGAGCCTACAGGCCTACCCGCATTGTGGAGGCTGGCCTTTCTTGTGGTTGACACTTTTACACACTAAATAGCGATCCGTAAACTTCCCATGGTTGCTTATAGTCAGCATACAGCTGAAGTATTTGTGCCCCTTTGATCCATGAAAATCCCCCTGAAAATAGCCCCATGGCTTGTTATTGAACGACCAAAACAGCGGCCGACGCCGATGCGATACAACCCGGGAAGTCTTCGGTGCAATGCGGTGCCCCTGCAATGTAAACACCTCTGTTCACTTCCAATGGATTCAGTGCCTCATATCCATAGCTGTCCGTCCAGTTCGACCCCACACATGGATAAAACGTTTAAAACACAAACTTGGGTTATTCGTCCTTGGTAGTCAAGCTGTTTTATGAGGAAAAACTTGTCTATGTCGTTCGTGGGAGTTAAACTGTCAACAGTTTGTAGAACACTTCAATTGCAACCGCGAACACCACAACACTTCCCCACCTCCAACAAACTCACACTCTCAGTACCAAATGCTGCTCTGCTTTTAGAGCAGAAATTCCTGTTAACGCCTGTGGTTTAGACAGAGACTTCTCCATCGCAACATCAATCTCCATGGTGGTCACCATTTTCACCTCTCAGGCTGAGTCCAGCAGTGCAGTGCCATGATGTAAAGCAGTGGTTTTCAACCTTTTTGATACCAGGGCCCACTATTTATTCATCATTTAAGCCACGGACCACCATTTGAGTACATTTTATCCCCACAGACCCAAAACTAAAGATTTATTTTGCTTTTGTCCACAATTCCAGGCTGGATTTGGAAAACAAAACAGTCAAACATACATACCAAAATGACCATTAATCTTCTACATTCTCTAGTTGTGTAGATGTAGGCTAATTCAGATGATGAATATGGTGATGAATCTTTTAGCATGGGGATCATCTGGAATCCTCTCAGGGACCACGTGTTGAAAACCCCTGACGTAATTCAGACCAATCAGAAGCCTCTTTTGCATTTCGACCTTACTAAGCCACGCCCACTCGCAGTGATTGGCTCCTTGCCAGACAGAGTTGAATTTGAAGTTCAGCGTAGCAAAGGAGGCTGGATTCCAGGCTATACTGAATGCATATATTGGTAATAATACAGATTCACAATCGCAGCAGTCTGCATGGGTATAGGTTTATATCTGATTTTATTTAAAGCAGTAGAAGAGTTAAAAAGGCCAAAAAGGTCAGCGTTGACATTCTTGTGAGTGAGAATACAGTACAGCGATATTATGTTCGTGAAAATGGGAAGGTCCCTGTGCGGGCGTGCTTCTTGTGTACGCGTGTGTGTGTGTGCGTGCGCGCGCACGTGTGTGTGTGTGTGTGTGTGTGTGTGTGTGTTTGTGTGCGAGCATGTGTTTCTGTCCATGTGCGGACGGATAATGGGGGATGAGTGCGGTGCGGTCGGAGATGAAAAAGACAGGCGAAGGCCTTTGAAATGCAAAGCACACGGCCATCATGCCAATTGGCCGGCGTGCTGAGGAGTTGGGGAGCGGGCGCACGCGCGCACACACACACACACACACACACACACACACACACACACACACACACACACACACACACACACACACACACACACACACACACACACATATGGTTAAATCCTCAGGCGTTTGGTTTGGAAGCCTGAGAGCGACGGATGTACCACGTATGGACCATAATGGTCTCCCTTCCGGGGTCCGTTATATCTCCACCGTGGCAGGGTGAGATTAACACTAGGAATTCACACACACTGTGCAGAGAGAGAGAGAGAGAGAGAGAGAGAGAGAGAGAGAGAGAGAGAGAGAGAGAGAGAGAGAGAGAGAGAGAGAGAGAGAGAGAGAGAGAGAGAGAGGATATACCAGGTTTGTGTTTCCCCTGCATTTCATCATAAAACTGAGACACACACACACATACACAAGCACATGCACATGGACACGCACGCACATCATTAATGAGGAAATAGTTTTTTTTTCCTTCTCCTTCTTTTATTATTCCTCTATTTACCTCTGACACAAAAGCTCACACTAATAGGCTGCAGCTTGGTGCTCTTGAGGTGTAAGCGTGCGTGCATGCGTGGGTGCTTGTGCACGCCACTACCACGCAAGCAAGCAAACACACACACATGCGCACACACCGGGGATAGAGAAGAGTGTCTACAGGCAGGCAGGGCCTGGGGACCAATTTATTTACATGCGGTGGTGAGAAAAAGGGAACGGCGCCGGTGGAGTGGCGGATGGGATGCAGCGGCACACTGCAGGGAAACAGATGGAGAGATAAACAGAGAGGCAGAGAGCAGGGAATTACAGGGGGAGACCGACCCCATGTTGTCCCCCCCCCCCCCGTCCCGTCCCGTCACGTCACGTCATCCCCCTTTAGGCAGGAAAGACCAATTTAGTATGTGTGCCTGTGCAGGTGCATGACTTCATTGCGTTTCATGTGGGCTGATTTCTGCCTTGTGCAGAGATTTTTTGGGTTCTCAGCATGCGGTATGCTCCTCATGCGCCGCCAAGAACGCACCCAGACATGTCCCCGGCATGCTCTCTTGTCCTTCGTTTATTTGGTGCATTTGTGTGCATTGTCGAAAATCCTAGTACAGGTACGTGACGCAGCACTGGGTGTGCTGAGTTGCGTTGCACTGAGCAACCCTATACCCTGGAGATGGGGTTGTCCAGTGCGAGTTGCAGTGATTGCGTCAGATCTGTCTCGAACACTCTGCTAATATTAAGAATTAGCCTACGTTCTGGTTGATTTTTCACATCAAGGACCCGCAAATTGCCTCTCATTAGCCTGCAGACCTAGACTGGCTAAAGCAAGACCGAATCAGCTGTTGGCAAAACATTTCCTGTCGGCAGATAGGTCTGGAATAGCGCAATTGTACATCTATTTCCTACTCCAGAGAACTTGGCTGGCCAATCAGAAGCCAGTATGTTTGCATACTGTGTCCTGATTGGCCACCCTGATTTTCTGGAGTAGTGCCTTTTGGACAGGACAGCGTTATGTCTGTCTGCTTGTCGTTCTGACTCCCACTAGGTCATTTTAATGTAGGATGTCAATAGGATGTACTTTGTTTCCTAAAGAGGTTATCGTCTTTCAGGGCGCTGCCCTGGACGCAGTAATGAATGAGGGATCTATTGGCTTTCGTTGTTGCTGCAGGACACTGTGTACATGGTCGCCGATCGGCGGATCCATCTACTGCAGAGGTTTTCAACCTTTTTCATACCAGGGTCCACTATTTTTTCTGCATTTTAGCCATGGACCACCATTTGGTGTTGAGTTTAGTCTCTCTAACTTCATATACTCTCAGAGTTAAAATAAAATCAAAGGTTTTACAGTCTAAATCGGGGTCCCGGAGATAAGAAAATAAAATAAAATAAAGAAAGCGAAAGAAGTGATGGCCCGTGGCTTAATGCTATATGTCAAACCGGGTGGTCCTTGAAAAGGTAATTGATTGAGAGTCTGGGCTTTTAAAGCGCGCTGCGCAGGCTGCGGCCCGACCCCAGTATGACACAAACGATGGCTTTTAGCTGAAGCGCGTTCGCCCGCTGCCCTCAATTTATGGCAGACTATTGATCTGTGAGTGCTGCTGTCGTGTCATACCTTTGACTCCGGCGCCCGCGATGAGAACCCTGCCTATTTAATTCACTCTCTACCGGAAGGCCAAGGTTTATGGCACCTGAGCTATTGCTATCGTGTGGAGTGGCACTGCTTTGTGGAACTTATATGTGTTTTGCATGTCATATATTATTCTTATAAATCACAAAATTATATATGTTTTATATGTAATCACTTTACATAGAAATATTATGGATTTTATATTAACTTTATTGTTTTATATGAGAACCACTTTCAAGAAGTGCATATACAGTTGTTTTTTCCATATGGGCACCTGCTACTTTGAGGTAAAGTTGTGAAAACGCAGTGCAATTCTTCAGAATCGATATTGTCCGATCCATATGGTTTAAATGGAAGAACTATTGAACTGACTGCGGTCCTCTCCCCGTGTCTCCTTTGTCCCCCTTGCAGGCAGGACGCCAGTGACCTATCTGGACCCATACAGAGGTAGGAACCACTTCATTTCCTCCCGCTCTCTTTCTCTGTGTGTCTCGTTTTCTTGTGCAGCCGAGTATTTTTGTAATTATTTATTTTATTTTATTTTACCCTTTTCATGTCAAGGTTCTATATTTACTTTGGCATTTGAGTCACCACCATTTGATGACATTTAGCCTCTCTTTTAGACCCGGCAAGGGCAAAAAAATATTTCAATTCATGCCGTGTTGGTGGTCGATCAAAATAACACTTCTCAAAACCCGGGGTTTAGTCACTGTCCAATGCCAATTTAGCAACTGTTGCTATGCAGGTCAAGCTTTCCTCTACTAACGTGCCTATTGGACAAGGACGAATTGGGGAGGGACTTAGTGCTCATTGTTTCGACTTCTTGTAAATTAGCAGTTTTTCCCCCAAGGACGACTTGGATGAACTTTTTGCATGTAGTACAGCTTCTCTCCCAAGAAGGTGTTGTGTTCAAATTGTCCGCATTTCTACTTCTATAATGGAAGTCAATGGATGCAACTGACGCACGTGACGTCACCAATTTGCAATTTGACAGACGACACAGAGGGCTCTGAGAGGAGAAAGCCTTGAATACTTAGGAGATCATTTGTAGGCTTTGTAGTCTTTCCCCCTCTAGTGGCGTCAATGCAAGTTGGCCTATCTTTGAACATAGATCGTCTTTGGCGACATAGTCCTAAAGCGCAAAGGCTTCTGGGAATCAGAGTCCCATTAAAGTGAATGGTGCATTCCTACTTCCTGGTGGTATAGGAACACACATGCACTGGTGGCCATAACACTTCGTAGTTGGTAAATGGTAAATGGTGCATTTATATAGCACCTTTGTCCAAGGCGCTTTACATACAGTAGATTGTGCATCACATTCACCCATTCACACGCACATTCATACACTGATGGCAGTGGAAACCATGCAAGGTACCTACTAGCACATCAGGAGCAATTAGGGGTTCAGTGTCTTGCTCAGGGACACATCGACACATAACTCTGCGGGAGCCCGGGATCGAACCGGCAACCTTGTGGTTACCATCCGGTTACTCTACCTCTGAGCCACAGCCGCCCCTAGTTGCATCGTATCGAACGGAGGTTTGTTTTGGTTGTTCAACAAGAAGCAATGAGATTGCTATAGGTTTTTGGGGGAGGATTTCCTCACAAATCCTCACAAATACGTTGGGCGATCTCAGGGCAGTGAAGCCCATTAAAGTAGCCGCTATTAAAGTAGTCCAACCGTTAAGTCATGCAGATGTTTTACCAGTGATGTCACGTTTTCAGAAGAAACGTGCGTGTCACGTTGATGTGACATCCCTCCTGACCCGGCCGGCGCTATGAAACATGGCAGAAGGACAACTTTTTTTTTTTTCTGAGACAGAAAGAGAGAGGAAGAAAGGACACCCGGGCTGAGAATGGGTGAATGTTAAAGGAGGACGGGACAAGGATGGGATCTAAGGCCGAGCAAGGCCATTAAAATAAAGCCTAGAGCGACAGAGCGGCCGGCCGACACAGAAGAAGAGAGAGAGAGAGAGAGAGAGAGAGAGAGAGAGAGAGAGAGAGAGAGAGAGAGAGAGAGAGGGAGAGGGAGAAGGAGAGAGAGTTTTAGATAAAAGGCTGGTCTTTAAATAGCTGTACCTATTTTTCTTCTGAGGCACAGTTAAGGAAAACGTCTCATTTTCTGCCCTCGCTCGCACACCGTTACTGCTATATAATAAAATCCTCGTAGTTCAACTCTTAGGGGGTGAAAACAAAACAGAAATGGGCCCCAACTGGGTCAGTGTTTAGACTTACTGGCTGAGATAAATAGATCTGAGGTCCCGTTTTTACACCGCAGTCACAACATCCAGTCAAATTCGACGTTGATTAAAATCTTGATTTATTTCCTCAAGTCGAATTATACTTGGCCTTCATAACTAACATTACAAAATCAACACTGAAATATATTATTTCTTTCATAAAGAGTGAATCTTTCACTGAAAAGGGGCTGCTCCTGTTACAGGTTGACGATGTCATACAGTATGTCCATGTGTGTAACAATATGAAATTATAGAATCCATATGCAACCTAATATGAGCATTAAAAAACATATTTTTCATTTTTTTTTATTAGCAAATGCATTAAGGCTTGACCACGTGTGGGCATATAACTTGCGACACAAACAGTCCCTTAAGTGAAAGATTCTCTGTTTACGTTGTTATTGATATCAATTGACATCAAATTTCCTCAAATCAGATTTGAATCCACGTCTCAACGTGAATCAAGTCACATTCGAAAAAAATGGACTGATTCCACACGAACTGTCTGCTTTTAGACAAATCAGATTTCAATGTTGATATCATGTGATACAAATCGGATCCAGGCAATGGTTTCGGCACGCCAGAGTAAATGTGGTCCCCTGTAAGTCAATTTGAATTCACACGTATCACAAAAAGCTTCATCCTTGTTAAATTTATACCTCTCGAGAGCGTACAAATTTGGCGTACACACTCTCGGAGTTAAATCGACACTGTCGTTTTTTTTACTCTCGCGGGAGAGAGCCGGAACAACAAAGCGAGAACAGAGGAGAGGTAAATGAATATATTTTCCACATTTCAAAGCCAGTAGGGCTGAGTCTCTTCTCCGATATGGGACAGACAGGCACGCAAACGCATGCACAACACAACACAACACAACACAACACAACACAACACAACACAACACAACACAACACAACACAACACAACACAACACAACACAACAGGGGCGGATGTAACATCTCCCATTTGGGGGGGGGGCAGGAGAAAATGGTATGGGGCGGATTCATCGCCCGTGTCGCTGCTTTTCTGTTTTCAATTATGAAATGGTGTTGGTTTAGTGGTGCCACAATTGTAGTTAGTAGTAGCAGTAGTTGTGTTTCAAATCATTTTAATTATAAGCACTTTAATTTGGAATATATTTGAAATTTGGGTTGTTTGCATGACATCATGCTTTGTGGGGCAGGCTGGGAATTTAGGAGGGCATTTCCCCCCCATGCCCATGCCTAGATCCGCCCCAGCAACACAACACAACCCGACTGAAAGCTCAGTTTGAAACGGAGAGATATATATTTTTTCTCATTGCGTTTCATGTATCCTCGCTAAGGTAACAGGGGACACCTAATGGGGCTCGTATGCAGATGATCCCCGGTGTGCACGTCGCTGGCACGCACACACAAGCACACACACACACACACACACACACACACGCACACACACACACGCACGCACGCACGCACGCACGCACGCACGCACGCACACACACACACACACACACACACACACACACACACACACACACACACACACACACACACACACACACACACACACACACTTCAAACGGCTTTGAGCACCGTAGAGGGATAAGGATAGAACAGGAGAGAGAGAGAGAGAGAGAGAGCAGGAAAAGAGAGGAGGCTGTGGCTGTAAATAATTAGGCAGAATAGTTTGCTTTTGTTTTTCCTCTGCTGATTGGGGAAAATGGGCGAGGCTGTGACTATTGCGCACGCACACACACACGCACACGCGCACACACACACACACACACACACACACACACACACACACACACACACACACACACGCACACACAGTGACTCACATAGTGACTCACACATACACACAGGCAACCACAGACAACACATGGCGTGTGTGTGTGTGTGTGTGTGTGTGTGTGTGTGTGTGTGTGTGTGTGTGTGTGTGTGTGTGTGTGTGTGTGTGTGTGTGTGTGTGTGTGTGTGTGTGTGTGTGTGTGTGTGTGTGTGTGTGTGTGTTTTACTCGATCCGCCACACATCTGCATCACTCTGGAGTGCATTTGTTATTTCCTGTCTCAGCAGCACCAGCAGCACCCCCTAACCTGACACACACACACACACACATACACACACACACACACACACACACACACACACACTGTCACAAAGAGAGACCTAGGCGTATAATTTGATCCCTGGTGCTTCTCCCTGTCTAACGAACATCCCCAGTGGTTTTGATTGACACCCTGCTGGCTGGTTGCACATAGCACACGTTCTGGACGCTGAACCGGAGACGGCACTGAACGGGGGGGGGGGGGGGGGGGGGGGCATAAGAGCATGAAAAGCTAGTTACTTGCAGACTGAAAAAAGATCTACTTCTAAGAGGAGGTCCAAATGGGACGCAATCCACCTATGGTACCTCAGACCCGCCCCTTCCCACTTAGACACTCCCACTTCATTCCAATGTACTGTAAATGTCGTGTTTTTTACACGTCAAATACTGGTTCGTTTTTGGAACTAGACCTTCAAAATGCTTTTTCTAATCAATCTACAAAAATACATGCTGCAGGCATATGCTGTATTGCAAGTTTGTTTAAATGGCTAAATTGGCTAAATTGTTGTAGCCTAAGTTGTATGCACTGGAGAAATGTGTGGCAATTCTTTCTTATCACATAGGAAAACTATTGGTGACTATTGGTGTTGTTATGCTTGGTGGTGATTGGACCATAGCAGTTTCGAGAGGGACTTGCTTTTGGTCAATTATTTAGCTTTAAGTAAGCACTGGAGTTGATATTGATCACTATCAAAAACTCGCTTTTTCGAGGACTATAGGAGATTATAGCAGTGGTGGGTGGTGGGTCCCCGGCCCACAGGTTGGGACCCCCAGATGTAAAGAATTGGAGGCACGGTAGGGGGTTGGGGGTGGGGGGTGTTGCTACAGAGAGACATGGCTAATAAGGAGTGTGAGTGTGAGGAAGTGAGTGCGCACACGTGCATTTCCCCACTCTATGTGTGTGTGTGTGTGTGTGTGTGTGTGTGTGTGTGTGTGTGTGTGTGTGTGTGTGTGTGTGTGTGTGTGTGTGTGTGTGTGTGTTTAATTGCAGGGCCTTTGTACTGATAATGTGCTTTGAAGCCTCACAGCCGATAATTAGCAAAGCGTGGCTCCATGGTCGGCTCACACAGCATTGGTCATTATTTGTCTGAAACCTACCATTGGTGCTGACATGACCTCCTGGGGATGACACACACACACACACACACACACACACACACACACACACACACACACACACACACACACCACACACACACACACACACACACACACACACACAAACGCACACATGCACAAACACATACACACGGCAACAGAGGCGGTTGCATATTCACATGGGTAAGAGCATGTGGCGACATGAGCACCCATTGATTTGTGTGAGAAGAATAGAATAGAATAGAATAGAATAGAATAGAATAGAATAGAATAGAATAGAATAGAATAGAATAGAATAGGTTCAGGTGTGGAAACTGGAAACTGACACAACTCTCTGTAGGCCTCTAGGTAGCACTAGAGCAGTTGTTTTAATCTTCTACATTCTCTAGTTGTGTAGACTTGTGTGTAGGCTAATTCAGAAGATGAATATTTTAACTCTTGAGTGTGTAAACTTGAAACCAAATGGACCCACAAGGGTCCATTTGGTTTCATTTGGTTTCAATTTTACGCTCTCAAAATGGTGTGGGGGCGGCTTCATCGCCTGTGTCGCTTCACTCCACGGGTGATGAAGCTGCACCCATACCATTTTCGCTTACAGGACCGGTTACAGGAGTCAAGTAAAGCATCAATAATAACATCAGTTGTTGTTGAAGTTGCAACAGACACGCACATGCATAAAGCTAAAGGTCTGACTCAGAGAGTTTTCTGTTTTCAATGATAAAATGCTGTTGGTTTAGTGGTGGCACAGCTGTAGTTAGTCAGTAGCAGTAATAGTGTTTCAAATCATTTTAATTATAAGCTCTTTCATTTGAAATATCTTGGGTTGTTTTGCAGGCCATCATGTTTGGTGGGACTGGGCATTTGCCCATTTGCCCATGCCCAAATCCGCCCCTGGAGACATCTTGATCTCAATGTAATGTAACAGAAGTGACATTCCGTAGATCAACCACTAATATAACAAAAAGTCTGTTCATAGTGAAACACCTGCAGCGGCGCAGTCGAGCATCGCGAGGCACCGCAACCGAGTCGCTGTGCTGCTGACAGAGCGGCGCAAAGGAATTTGTGAAGGCTATAATTGGCATACACTATACGCTATGATATATTTTCCGCCCATTCGCGCTGATACCAAACAGGCAGAAAATGCATTCTTGCCATTGCCATTTTTTCCGCAGTCGAAATATTCAGTGCATCATCACGACGGATTTCTGTTTTTGGGGGGAACCGCTGTTCTAGATGTGTGCGTGTGCACGTGAATGAGCGGCCGCCCTTCAAGTACATCTCTTTCTTCTCGCTTCTCTCCCTCTCTATGTCTATCTATCTCTCCCTGGCTCACTCGCTCTCGCTCTCTCCTCTCTCTCTCTGTCTGTCTCTAGCAGTGACAGTTATCGGTGTTAAAGGCTCTTTTCCTGAGCTCTAATTTATCCCCCAGTGAGTTGGGGAAAAAAAAAAACGTCCAGAGATATAATATTCGCCTCAGCCATGCAGGGAAACCTTTGCAAAAACAGACCCTTTTTATATATATATATATATATATATATATATATATATATATATATATATATATATATTTTTATATATATACTGTATAAAAAGGGGAAAACACTCCTGGTCAGCAACAATGGAGAGAGAGCTGACATCCCCGCGAGGCTCCGGGTGGAATTTAGTTATCGTTTCGTGATTGAGGGTGAGCAGTTCAACATCCCTTGAGGACAGGGGCGGATGTAACATTTCCCAATTGGGGGGTGGGCAGGAGAAAATGGTATGGGGGCGGCTTCTTCGATGAAGTCGCACCCATACCATTTTCGGTTACAGAACTTTGAGGAGGCAATTATAAGCATCAATAATAACATCAGTTGTTGTTGAAGTTGCAACAGACATGCAGCATGGATGAAGCTAAAGGTCTGACTCAGAGAGTTATATGTTTTCAATGATGAAATGCTGTTGGTGTAGTGGCGCCACAGCTGTAGTTAGTTAGTAGCAGTATTAGTGTTTCAACTCATTTTAAATATAAGCACTTTAATTTGAAATATCATGGGCTGTTTTGCATGCCATCATGTTTGGTGGGGCAGTCTAGCCCCCCCCCCCATACCCATGCCTAGATCCGCCCCTGTCCACAGGGCCAATACCGCTGTGGTTGGTTGTTGGTACTCACTTCAGGGGTCAGGGGTTTTGAGGTTATAGGTTTAGGCATCATTTCTGTGAGGTTAGGCTAAAGGTTAGCCTGGCCTGACCTGGCCTGGACCAGCCTGTGTGATTTGTGGACTAAAGGTGCTTGCAAAGAAGCCATAGATCCAATCCTCTATAGAGCTGCGCAGTCCCACCCCTTTCCTGACGTCGCCCCACGGCCCCAGAAATGAATTCTCCGTTAATTCTCCTAATATAGTTTTCCAAAGTGATTAATATAAAGATGATTACGTCTTTATATAAATCAAAGACAACTCGGGGCCACGACTTCTACTTTGGTGCTGCAGCTGTTTCCCTGCTGACAGGCACTTTGCTTTGCTCTGCAGACGGTCGAGAACTTATCTTGTTGTAGACAAATCCTTTCCATTGGTCCCATGACAGGACAGTGCTAGTGTGTTGGAGGAGGGGGTTGTGGTGGGGTGTTTTAGCCATTCACAGAGCAGCGGTCTCCAGCAGTTTCATACCGAGCCAATAGAGTGGAGGAGAGGTGGAGTCAGATTCAAATCTGTTTGCTAAGGCAGAGTTTGTCCACACTAAAGTTGCCTCTATTACCTTTAAAAAGCCCTGAATTATTTCACCGATCTGAGGGCCTGTAGACGTCACACATTGGCTCTGTGGTTGGTCTCTTTCATAACGAGGGTCCGGAAATACGTGGAGCGCTGCAGCGTTGGTTTTATTGTTGAGAGCTTGTTCTGGTTTCATGCTCGTTCATCATACATATTTCATCCAAACACATGAATTATGAAGGGACTCTAATGATGGGGAGGGGGTGGGGGGCAGAGGGCTGTAAGGAATGCGAGAATGGACAGAGATAAAGAGTTTATATGAGCCACTCTGCATATGTGCTTCTGCTAAATGCCTCAATACTAAAAAGAATGTAGGACAAGAGCTATGTGGAGAGTGGGGGAGTGTATAAGGGAGTACAGTAAGAAGGCAACGGATGAAATTTAGCATCTTTGCTAATTTTGCTGGATATTTAATATTGCATTTGTTTGTAATGTTTCTACTATCCATGGATATCCTTTTTAATCCGAAATAGAAAAATAAAGTAAAGGCAAGGGAATGGGAATGGGAGATAAGGGAAGAGTAGGAATGTGAAATTGTAATTTGTTAGGATGATGAAAGTGAACTTGATATATTGGCGGTGAACATTTGAACGTTTTTTTTTTTTTTTCTGTTTGTTTTTTTAGGTTTTGTAAACAAACAGGCAGATAAAAGAAATAACTTAATAACTTAAAAACTATATTGCAATTATTTTTTAGCGGCTCCTACTGTGCCATTAATGAAAAACAGAAATTGTAATTTGTAATTTTTATTCATAAGGTCTTTGACACTGAGCCATAGTAGACCATATAACCCCCATGGGGGCACTATTAACATTAATTAGGAAATGACTAACATAGTTGATGACTATTCGATCAACAACGACAAAAGAAGAATTGTGGAAATATGTAAATAGATGGATAGAATAGATGCTCTGCTGT
>CM076987.1:12582302-12625749 GCA_039105355.1 Benthosema pterotum
TCTAATAGTAGTGTTTTATTTTATTTTTTGCGAGAGGGGGTCCATTTAATCCTCTAGACCAGGGGTTTTCAACAGGTGGTCCGGGGACCACCAGTGGTCCTTGAGAGGGTGCCAGGTGGTTCCCAGCTAAGTTGTTTAACCAGATGTAACTCTTGAGAACGTAAAAATGAAACCAAATGGACCCTTGCGGGTCCATTTGGTTTCATTTTTACACTCTCAAGAGTTAAAATATCAATCATGCGAATTAGTTCAAGTCTACACAACTAGAAGATTAATGGTCATGGACAGAAGCAAAAGAAATCTTTAGTTTTGGGGTCTGTGGGTCTAAAAATATCCTTAATTGGTGGTCCGTGGCTCAAATGCTGAATAAATGGTGGGCCCTGGGATGAAAAAGGTTGAAAACCACTGCTCTAGACTGTTGGTGTTGTGTTAAGAGTGTACACGTTGTTGCTTCCAGAGGTCTGGTCGTATGTACAGTACAGTACTCTCTGTGACGCACATCTGACTTGATCTGTAGCTTCAGTGTTTGTCAGAGTCCAGAGAGGGAGGCCAGTTCTCTCTATTTCTCTCACACACACATACATACACACACACACACACACACACACACACACACACACACACACACACACACACACACACACACACACACAACACACACACACACACACACACACACACACACACACACACACACACCCTCATCATCATCAGAGCTACAGACCTGCTTTGGCTGGAGTTAGTAGTATAGCTAAGAGGCCAATGGCAAGAGAAGCCAACTTGCGTTGCTTTCTGGCTCTAGGAAGGAAGAATGTTGGCGTCTGTTCATTTCCAACGGTAGAATGAGCATTAACACAACTTATGATCCATTCCTTAACTCCATGGACACCAAGCTAAACACTGGAGCCAATCATCACAAGGCACACAATATTTAGAACATATTCATCTGCTAAAATGACTTCTTTAAGGGAGACAGATCAGGAAAATATTCACTTTGTTATTGCTCTGTTGTTGTTATTGATCTGTATTGTTCCTATACCAGCAACAAACTCTTGTGAGATTTCAGAGGGAGAACCTCTGTCCATCTGCAATTGGACAGAGACACACAGGGGACTCTGAGAGGGGAAAAACATGAATACAATTTGTAGGAGTTGTAGCCCAGTTTGCCTATAGTGGCGGCAATGCAAGAAGATGTCATATCTTTGTACGTATAGAGCAGGGCTGGCCAAAAGGTAGATCGTGATCTACCAGTAGATCATACAGACCGTGCAGGTAGATCACATGGCAGTCCCCATAGATTTGTACCTCTTGAGAGCGGTAAAACGAAACCAAATGGACCCGTAAGGGTCACTCTCAAGAGTCCATGCAAATAGAAAATGGAGAATAATTGTTATTTTGACCAATGTTTTGCCAGTTCTCTTTCCCAATTGTGGACAAAAGCATGAACATTTTTAGTTTTGGGCGCAAGAGACTAAGCTCAACATTACAAACTGTCAACTCAAACATATACAGCATATGTATATAGCATATACAAAAAAAACAAACAAAAAAAAACATTCCAATTCTCTCCCTCTATTTTTCATTTTAAGTGCATTATTGTTAAACACTGTACCACTATTTCAAAGCTCAAACTTTCTAGGGGGCCTTGAAATGGATTTTCAGTAATGGAATAATCACATTTTTGATGTGTAGATCTTGTTGAGCGGGTCATTTTGAAAGTAGCTCTCAAGTCAAAAAAGTGTGGGCACCCCTGGTATAGAGAATCTTTGGTGGTGGTAGTAGTACCCTGCATGCTTGCACACAGTTTGCCTCCAGGTTCTTTTGGTAAGGCGGAATGCTGTGGCCTCCAGCTGATGCTCTCAGAGAGAGAGAGGAGGAGATGAATGTGTCTGCCAACACAACAGAGAGAGAGAGAGAGAGAGAATGGCAGGCAGACAGACAGACGGACGGACGGATAAATACTAACAGAGAGAAAAAAAAAGTGAGACAGGGAGATGTGAACAGACAGAAAAACAGAAGAGAGAGAGAGACAGGCAGGCAGGCGCAGACTGTAGAAAGAGGAGGAGGAGGAGCAGACGACTGAACAGATAGCAGATAAAGAGAGGGATGGAATGAGGCTCTGTTTGAGTCTGAGAGAGATGGAGGAGGAGACATTCATTAACATACAGATTTGGAGAATGGCGGAGGAATATGGAGAAAGACAGAGAACGTGGAGGAGGGAGGGAGGGGGTGGAGGACAAAGAGTCAGTGCAGCTCTGTTCCAAGATGGAGATGGAGGGATGTGTTTTGGTTTGTTTGTCTGTTTGTTAATCCCACCCCACACCACCTCTTTGCGCAAAATTAGGGTTTTGTCACCATTGATTCTTACCCTCCACACCAGGGGCGGATCTAGGCAAAGGCATGGGGGGGCAATGCCCCCTAAATGCCCAGTCTGCCCCACCAAACATGATGGCATGCAAAACAACCCAAGATAGTTCAGTGCTTATATTCAAAAGTATATGAAACACTACTGAAAATGGTATGGGTGTGGCTTCATCGCCCAAGGCGCGAAGCGACACTGGCGATGAAGCCGCCCCCATACCATTTTCTTCTGCCCCCCCCAATTGGGAAATGTTACATCCGCCCCTCCTCACGCACATATTGGTGTGTGTTGTTTATCCTATATTGTAGGAGTTTGTCCTCAAATATTTTGGCTGCCTGGTGGTTTGAGATTGAGAATGCAGATGCAGAATTCCTGAAATGTTTCTGTAAGTGGGACAGAACGACAAATTCCAACTTTGTTGATGCATGATGTCTGGGTACAGTGGACAGTAGGTGTCTCTGGCGTCTTGGTACAGTGGACAGTATGTATCTCTGGCGTCTTGGTACAGTGGACAGCAGGTATCTCTGATGGCTTGGTACAGTGGACAGTATGTATCTCTGATGGCTTGGTACAGTGGACAGTATGTATCTCTGATGGCTTGGTACAGTGGACAGTATGTATCTCTGATGGCTTGGTACAGTGGACAGTATGTATCTCTGATGGCTTGGTACAGTGGACAGTATGTATCTCTGGCGTCTTGGTACAGTGGACAGTATGTATCTCTGATGGCTTGGTACAGTGGACAGTATGTATCTCTGATGGCTTGGTACAGTGGACAGTATGTATCTCTGGCGTCTTGGTACAGTGGACAGTATGTATCTCTGATGGCTTGGTACAGTGGACAGTATGTCTCTGATGTCTTGGTACAGTGGACAGTATGTCTCTGAAGTCTTGGTACAGTGGACAGATGGTTAGGACGTGTAGCTCGGTTGCATGACTACATTTTATGAATGCATAAATATTGTTATTTTTTATTTCTGTATTCACTGCGTGTACACATGTATGAGATTTGTTTGCGTGTCGCACAGGAGCGCGTGCGCACGTTGCCGCTTGTGTGCATGCGTTTTTTGTCTACGCAGGTGATTTTTGCACAGAACGCGTCGGTTGCAACACCACAACACTCATGGTGCGTTTAGAGTTGTTGTCAGTGTGCATATGTTAGTGTGAGGGTATAGTGTCTGATGCTTGCCGTGTTTGCGTGCACGCGTACGCGACGTGCACGCGTGTGAGCTGTTGGGGAACTGAGTGTGACGTTTTTTAGAGGGACTCCAGATGGCTGAGAGACAGGTGAGCCAATTAGCGAAGTCTCGCCACACAGAAACATCGTCGCACCAGCGGAAACGTGACAGCTTGACGCGCTGGGCGTGTGTGTGTGTGTGTGTGCGCTTCGTGTGCGTGCCTTCTCGCACGTGCACGACGTCCACGCGCACGTCAGAAGCACCGCATCACTCCATGCAGGCGGTGGTATAACATTATACCGCCGTATAATTCACAAGATACACTTTCAAGTTCCTCCTGTCACTCGCTGTCGTCTCATGGCCGACGTCCCACTTTATAGATGTATAAAGCCTCAAATTGATTTCACAATGCGGATGGCGTGATGATGGGCAGGAACGATGACAAACGATCCCCGTCGTCGTTGAGCCTGTTCTCCCCAGCCAGGCAGGCTTGCACTGCCTGCACATGGAACCTGCTGCGTGACTACACCGTCTCCCTGGAGACCCAAGTTTCTGCTTGATTCGTTGCCGTATTCACTTATTATTCTCCTTATTATTTTATTTGTTTTTCATATGAGCCGAGAATAATACCAGCTACCAGTGAGCTGGGGCTGATTCATTAGAATTCTAATGAAGTCGACATTCATCACGAGTAAGAACATTGAAAGCTGCAAGTACATAACAACAACCCCCCTCTCTCTCGCTTTCGTCACACATGTGTGCGTGCCTGCGTGCGTTTATCTGTTTTTGTATAGCATTGCTTGTCATGTTGTGTAGCTATACCGTACATGAGTGTGGCAAAAGATATAGTTACATGTTTTGTCACATCATTGTAGATCTATCTATCTATCTATCTATCTATCTATCTATCTATCTATCTATCTATCTATCTATCTATCTATCTATCTATCTATCTATCTATCTATCTATCTATCTATCTATCTATCTATCTATCTATCTATCTATCTATCTATCTATGCCTTTGGAACACCGCAGGCAGCTGTACTGAATCGAGGAATATTCTTGCACCCTGCATGGAAATGTGCTGCGTGGATTTCAGCAGTAATGAGCCTTCCTCTCCTCCCGCACAGGATCCCTGCCGGGCACACTTACACACACACACACACACACACACACACACACACACACACACACACACACACACACACACACACACACCCCTGAACCCCCTCACAGCCAAATCATCTGTTCATTTAACTCTTGACAGGGTCAAAATGGAACCCGGAAGGATTTTTTTTTGCCGCGTACACAACGGGCACGTGCGCGCACACACACACACACACACACACACACACACACACACGCACACACGCACACACACACACACACACACACAAAATGTACCTGTACTTTCTATATGGCAGATCCATCCTAACTTTTTCTCAACCCCTCCCAAGACCCCCCCACCCCCCACACACACACACACACACACACACGATAGCTGTTTATTTTATTTTTTCCCCGTTTTTGTTAAGAGATAATTGACAAGCCACGGGGGCTGCATTCCCTCTAATGGAAGGTGACAAATTAATCTTCCTGCGCTAATGTTTGCAAATGGAATAGGACCACTCTCTCTCTCTCACACACACACACACACACACACACACACACACACACACACACACACACACACACACACACACACACACACACACACACACACACACACACACACACACACACACACACCAACACACACAACAACAACAAAGCTACCTGTTTGTGTGTGCATGCGTTTGTGTGTGCGTGTGTGCGTGTACAATCCATTCAGATAAATGTCTTGTCGGTTTGTTTTGTTTTTTCGTTTGGGTTCTATGGGTGAATGTCATCCTATTTTCCCATCTTAATAGTCCATGATCCCCCTCCCCAACCTCTAAGCCTCTTCTATCCCGCCGCAGATGACCTCCAGGGGATAGATTGTGTTGCCGCCCGCGGGAGTGCGGAGGAGTTGATTACAAGCAGCCGACCCACCGACCGACCGGGGGGTTGCCTGCTTGGGCTTTGTTCTAAAGCGCGTATGCCCGCGTCCTTGGCTTTGGGTGAGAGGAAGAGATAGAGAGAGAGAGAGAGAAAGGAAAGAGTTTTATCTCTCCCTCGGGTCTCCCATCCTTTTCTGACCAGATTGTCTCAGTGACCTTCCAGCCCTCTCACACACACACACACACACACACACACACACACACGCATGCACGCACGCACGCACACACACACACCGATCCATCCCCGAACCCGGTGAACGCTTACATGTTTACCGTCCTGTAATGACATTGTCAGTGCCCTGTTAGCATTGGTTTGTTTGTGGAGATTGGCGACGTTGTAAAGTAGAAACTAAGACATTTGCTTGGTGTGTGTGTGTGTGTGTGTGTGTGTGTGTGTGTGTGTGTGTGTGTGTGTGTGTGTGTGTGTGTGTGTGTGTGTGTGTGTGTGTGTGTGTGTGTGTGTGTGTGTGTGTGTGTGTGTGTGTGTACCACCAGTAAATGAGAAGTGCTTGAAGAATACTTGAATCATCATGTCCATCCGAGTGAGTCGACTTCTATTATCTCAATGACCCCCTTCTGCGTTCAAAATGCACAGTCAAACACTTATTTTCTCTGTACCTTTCGGCCCCTTTATTCAGAGGGAGGAATTAGGGGGATATATCTAAATAATGTATGTGTTTTCGGTGTGTGTCGTCTTTCTTTTAGCCTGCTGCTAATAAAGCACGTCCATAAAAGAAAAAAGAATAAAAGTTTACGGAAACGGACAGCTTGGAAAGAGGAGGAGGAGAGGCTTTTATTTTATTTTATTTTATTTTTGAGTAGGGCGAGCATGAGGAGAATGCTGAGGTGGAGCGAGGGAGGTGTATAAGCGATGGAAAGAGAGAGAGAGAGAGAGAGAGAGAGAGAGAGAGAGAGAGAGAGAGAGAGAGAGAGAGAGAGAGAGAGGGGGGGATAGTTGGGGGTGAGCATGTGCCATCGCTCCACTTGCGGCTGGAGAGAGGCCCTAGGAGATAAGAGAGAGAGAGAGAGAGAGAGAGAGAGAGAGAGGAAGAGAGAGAGCGAGAGAGAAAGGGAGAGAGCCTGCAGACTTTGGTAATCCCTCTTTTATTAATGGAAAGCCAAGCTCAGCAGAATGCAGGCTCACAGACATAACAGACCTGCCCACCAGCAGCACACTGTCTGTAGACCCCCTGCCTCTCCTCTCCTCCTGCCACCCCTGGCTCTGTCCTTTTGTGACACACACACACACACACACACACACACACACACACACACACACACACACACACACACACACACACACACACACACACACACACACACACACACACACTGCTTTACCAGAAAGACTGAGGAAAAAACGGGAAAAAAGTTGTCTATCCGGTTGTGTTCTGTCTCTATGGCACGGCTTTATAGCCACGGCTTTCGGTCAAAAGAACTTTATTTTCAAGCGCCAGATCTCCGAAACAGGATATATGATGACGTCATGCATCGTGTTCCTGGTGTCTTGACCATTCTGCCCTCTAATCCTCTGTGCAAGGACATCCGGGTCAAGAGCCACAGAAGTTCCGTTCAGTTGTAGTACCCTGTTGTATTTACCCATGTAACCGACATTCAGGGCTTGACTCTGAGATGATGCCATTCGAATGCATGGGATACAATGTTTTATTAAAAAACTGTGTCCATTCTGTCCCATATGAAATGCAACAACACAACATTAAGTTGTGTTTCACCATGTTTTCTTTCAGGCAAAATTCAGGCAAAATTTTCCTGAGAGGATACAAATGTGAACAAAATGGAACCTATAGCGGGTCCATTTGGTTCACATTTGTATCCTCTCAGGAAAATTTTGAAAATGGTTGGAATTCCCCTTTAACATCCGTAGCATGGTCTTGCTGTGTCCATAAACATCCAGTCTGTGTTTCTTTCAATCACCTACTGTATATCTCCTATTCCTTATGCCCAGAGGGGGGTCAAAACAGCGTATATTCCACGGCTCAGAGCAGTAACAACCGTCCGCCATCGCTCCACTATCCAGGTCAGAATCAGCATAGACACCATATGTGTCAGTTAAGAGTTAAAGCCTGCATGGTTTATGTAGTTGTAAGCATGCAGCTCACGCACTGAAAATAGACCTACAACACCGTGACCTTGTAGATCTATTGATAACGCGAGTATGTGTGTGTACTGTATGTACTGTACTGTATGCGCAGGCACGTGTGTACTGTACAACGTACACGTGTGACGAAAGCAAGAGTCACTCATGGTCTTCTGATCTGGTGGTCCTTGATGGTGGAGCCCGTCCCCTTGGCTTTGTCTGTGACGTAATCGTCTTTATATGAATCATTCTATTTGAATCAGTCTATGAGAAAAATGAATGCGGAATCCGCTTCTGGACAGGGGCCGTGACGTCACTGCGCAGGCCTATACCTTCACACAACAAACCTCCAAAGTCTTCCTTTTCCCTGACAAGCCACATGCGGTTGCCGTGACAACCATCCTTATACATCACCTACTACTCCTCCTTGTATAGCCAATGGGCACTGACCTTTCGCTGTCAGAGCGTATTAGGGAAGAAGGAAGAGGCAAAGAGAAATGGCCAACAACATACGCAAATAGGTCATCAAACTGTAAACACAGCCTTTGGTTGGGGTTGGGGTTGGAGGGGTGTCTAGAAGGCAAGGCAAGTCACATCCGTCTGTGCCACACAGCATGGGTGACTGCTCTGATGTCGCTGTGTGTATGTGTGTGTTTTATCGAGTGACAAAACGCCTGAGCAAGGCAAAGCACGCCCCGAACTCTTCTCCCTTCTGGCCCCAAAACTATTGAATGCACTTCTATTCACTCTTGCAGTCAGAACTGCAGATTCACTCCCAGTCTTCCGCCACAGTCTGGAAACGCCCCTCTGCAGCCCATAGTACTTGCAGTACATATCAGCCCATAGCTAGGTTTTTAGATGACATTAAAGTTACCTTATAGGATGATTTCAAATTAGTCAAATTATAAATTCTGCTTAAATTGTAAGTTGCAATTGTAAATTCAACTAATCTGTGTGTGTATATATGATTCTTTCTTTCTTTCTTTCTTTCTTTCTTTCTTTCTTTCTTTCTTTCTTTCTTTCTTTCTTTCTTTCTTTCTTTCTTTCTTTCTTTCTTTCTTTCTTTCTTTCTTGCTTTCTTGCTTTCTTGCTTTCTTGCTTTCTTGCTTTCTTTCCTTTATTCTGGTGTGCCAGGCTGGCAGAGCTATATGTCCTTTGTAAGGCAAGGAAAAAAAGATAATACTTTAGGTCTATAATTACATTAACATTGTCTGAGTCCTTCCCTTTCTTATAGAGTAAAGTCATGACCGCTGAAGCTGTCTGTATCTAATGCATCTTTATAGACTAACTGCGATCCTGGAGCCTTAGAAGATTTCTAAATCTTCTAGAATCTGTAGTAAATCCATCATTTGATGTCCTTAGGCCTTCCATAACTTCATACGCTGAATAGCATAATTTATTTCTTCCCCTGAACCATTACCCTTGATGTTCTGCTAAGGCAAATGAGGTGACATAGCTTTCTTTTCTCATAGTAATCCCTAAAAAGTTGTGCATCCATAGTTAACAAAAGTGTGTCATTGGCGACAACAGCCGTCAGTTAGTTGTTGTAAAACAATAGTTACTCTCACCACCATTGTCGACGACCGTTGGCAAACATCCCTTTATAGTACTATTGTTTTATTGGGCGGATGCCAACTGTGACTTGTCAATGTACAAAGCCACACAGTGCTGTAAAATGTCATCTTAGATTGTTAACTGACCAACCAACTGTCCTGACTTCAACCCCACAGAGAATCTGGGTTGTACTGTCGAGAGGAAGGTGTGAGAAAACTACAAAGTAATTTACGGCTGTTATATCAAAGCAAACCTGGGCCTCTTCAAAAGAAGCCCAGACCAAGTATTAACTGCACAGGTTAATACTTTAACCGCTGCTACCCAACTCGAGGAACGTGATTAATTAATTCTTTAATCCAGCTTTCGATATGAACATGATCGTTTGCCGATCGTTGTTTTGCTGCATTTCATTATACACTGTATATAGGCTATAGCACACCTGGGCATTATGCGGCCCAGGGGCCAAATGCGGCCCTTTGGCTTACTCTTGGATCGGCGCGTGAAAGGGTGCTGTGGTTTTCAACCAGTTGTCCGGGGACCAGATGTAACCAGATGTAACTCTTTGAGAATGTAAAAATGAAATTGGTTCCATTTGGTTTCATTTTTACGCTCTCCAGAGTTAAAATATTCATCATGTGAATTAGCCCAAGTCTACACAACTAGAGAATGTAGCAGATTAATGGTCATTTTGATCTGTATGTTTGACTGGTTTGTTTCCCAAATCCAGCCTGGTGTTGTGGACAAAAGCAAAATCAATCTTTACTTTAGGGGTCTGCGGGGCTAAAATGTCATCAAATGGTGGTCCTCCATGGATCATATGCTGAATAAATAGAGGGCCCTGGTGTCAAAATGGTTGGTCTTACACTTACTTTTATCTTGAAATTAAATCAATATTATGCAGACTTTAGTTTTGGTCCTCCACAATATTTTATGTATGTCATTTGGCCCCTTGGGAAAAATAATTGCCCACTCCTGATATATAGTATCATATCATTCACCTTGTATATTGGATTGGTACTATTCCATATTTCGGTTTGGAACTATTGGATCCAGCTCTTTATTGCCTTCTGCTGTCTATGTGGCATGGCATTGCGCAGGCATATCCAGTCACGCAATTTTAAGGTTTTGACTTGGTTGAATTTCTTCGGTTTCTCCTGAATTTCATGAGCACAGACCCTGTAAGAGGTAAATCCTTGACTTCATCCAAACAACCATTTCTTCTCTCTGGCCGCTGCCAAGACAGGTGGCTTGGCTTTGTCTCATAGAAACTTTTATAATGATGTGTCTTCTTGGTCTGGAAGCATCATCCCGGGCAGCCGGCCACGTACCGCGCCATGACGATCATACCAATCGCCCACATCCTCCTCCAAGGCCTCTTTCACTACGTTTTTTGGGGGAAATTCGTCCAAGTCCATCATTCTTTTAGATCAGGGGTTTTCAACCTTTTTCATACCAGGGCTCACTATTTTCTTCTGCATTTGAGCCAGGGACCACCATTTGAGGACATTTTAGCCTCACAGAGGGAAAACTAAAGATTTATTTTGGTTTTGTTCACAATTCCAGGCTGGATTTGGGAAACAAAACAGTCAAACATACTGTAGAGCTCAAAATAACCATTAATCTTCTACATTCTCTAGTTGTGTAGACTTGGGCCAATTCAGATGATGAATATATCATAACTCTTGAGAGTGTAAACATGAAATGGACCCGCAAGGGTCCATTTTACGCCATGTTTTTTTCCACCCTAAAACATGATTATCAGGTGTAATTGTTATATAAGCAGGATGATTTTTTTTAACGTGTCTGTTTATTTGTTAAAATGCCGTTTTTTTTTTTTGCAACCCCGCCACTTTATTAAGTGTGGTGATGGGTGCAGATCCATCTGAACTGAAGCCACACCCACAGCTTTAGTTGTATGATACAGGGGAGGGGCTGGTAGTATGATGTCACTATATTACTGTTTTTTTTTTCATTGGCACATTGGACTGCAGAAACCCTACATACATACAAAAGGAAGACATCATTGCACATAAAAACACACAAAGGAGTGTCTTAAACATGTAAAAAATTGGAAAAGAATACAAAATTCATGGCACTACATCTTTAATGCCCCCAATTTGAACGCTCTAGATCTTAGATTCACAATTCAGCAACAATGTCAGGGAATCTTCAATTATTTACTTTGTAAATGCAAACAAACAAACAAACTGATGAACAAGCTCCTTCTACTGTTGTCTGGGGAACAAACTCCTTCTCCTGCTGTCACAGACTGGATGCAAGCTCCTGGAAGGGGTTTGTGATTAAAATGTGACAGAAGCGTTTTCCTGCATTGCCCGGAATAGTTGGGCAATGCAAGAAGTGGGACACTTCTGTGGCCGCAGAGAGCATGTCATTGATGGAGACCATATGCATCTGGGGGTCTCATGAAGTTTCATGCATTTTTTGCGGCCAGATTTGACTAGTTATGATTGATCAATCTGACTCTCTCTGATTCATCCAGGGACCTCTGTCTTCAATGGACAGGATTTGTGTTGGATGAAATCAGGTGATATTCTGGGCCACGTTCGAGTAGTCTTGGATTGATCTGGACACAATCAAGATGTCAATAATTAGCAACCTTCTTGACCGTGCTTACTGGAAACACTAGGGGACACAGGGAGAACATCACCCCTTTCAACTCTGTCTGGGGTATATGGGCACTGATGGCGCAGAGGAGGAGACACACTGCTCTAATATCATGCAGTTTAGAGCAGTCTTAATTTATTCAGTTGAAAGAACCGCACATGATATTATTAGTGTGTCTTGGAATGTTCCTTTTTGGTGATGACACTTCACACATTACTGCTCGTATTTGGCCAGGTGCCAGAGAGGCAGTGAACCAAGACGACAATTCGGTTCTGATTGTTGTTGTTGTTATTTTTTTTATGCCCATCGATATAAAACAGTAATTAAGGCCGAAGTAGGTAAATGTGCTGTTGCATTTTAATGGCGCGGCGTGATGCATAATTTAGGATTTCAATTGCTGTTGTTTTTTTGGTTTTTCACTAGATTGCAGGTGCATTCTTTTTTCCCTCTTTTTTTTTTAAAGACAAATGGATTTTGCCCCATTTGCCAAACATTCTAATGAAGCTTTCGCACAATCCATAATTTTAACTACCTCCACCCAGCAGCCACACGCACACAGACGCACACACACACACACACACACACACACACACACACACACACACACACACACACACACACACACACACACACACACACACACACACACACGCGCGCGCACACCCCCCCCACACACACACACACACACACAGCCTAATACACGTTACGTGCGCGCAAGAGACATGCACCCAATGTGCACGACCACCCGAATTACACACACAACCGTCTGTGCACGTATAATGGACGCACACGCACAAACACTCTCATGCACACACGCACATGCACACACACACACACACACACACACACACACACACACACACACACACACACAATGGACTAATGAAGCTGTTCTCTGTGCCCCCCCCCCCCCACCACCCCCCCCCCCCCCCCCCCCGCTCCTGGCTCAGTGAAACATGCATAAATCATAATAAACAGATAGATGAATTTTTAATCAGACGCCTCTCCTCTCCCCCTGCCCGTGTCTTCAGGGCTCTGAGAGAAGAGAGATTCAAGGCATGCAGAGGAGAGATGTGGTGTGATGTGTGCCAGCCCTCCGGTCGGACCGTACCTGGAGCCGCCGGTGGTGTGTGTGTGTGTGTGGGCAATAGACAGGGGCAGATGCAACATTTCCCAATTGGGGGGGCAGGAGAAAATGGTATGGGGGCGGCTTCATCGCCCGTGGCGCGAAGCGCCACGGGCGATGAAGCCGCACCCATACCATTTTCAGTTACAGGACTTTTATTAGGCAAGTAAAGCATCAATAATAACATCAGTTGTTGTTGAAGTTGCAACAGACACGCAGCAATTGCATAAAGCTAAAGGTCTGACTCAGAGAGTTTTCTGTTTTCAATGATGAAATGATGTTGGTTTAGTGTGGTGACACAGCTGCAGTTATTTAGTTAGTAGCAGTAGTAGTGTTTGAAATCACTTTGATTTGAAATATCTTGGGGCGTTTTGCAGGGCATCATGTTTGGTGGGATAGTCTGGGCATTTAGGGGAGCATTGCCCATGCCTAGATCCGCCCCTGGCGAGAGAGGGGGAGAGAGACGGAAAGTGAGAGAGAGAGAAAGAGAGAGAGAAAGAGAGAGAGAGGCCTGTGTCGTTGGTGGCAGCCGCAGCCTCTCTCCTCTGGGACACTTCTCTAAGTCGCCCAGACATGCCCGCCTGTCTGTTCCTGGGCATGATCTGCCGGTACCCCACCTGCTCTCCTGAGACATGGCTGGCCGCCGAACCGCGTGTGTGTGTGTGTGTTGTGTGTGTGTGTGTGTGTGTGTGTGTGTGTGTGTGTGTGTGTGTGTGTGTGTGTGTGTGTGGTGTGTGTGTGTGTGTGTGTGTGTGTGTGTGTGTGTGTGTGTGTGTGTGTGTGCGCGCGCGCGCGCGATCCGTGTTGGATCTGTGTGTGAGTGTGTGCGGATGGCTTGAGTTAAGCCTGCGAGGCAGCCTTAGCAGGGTGTGTAAAAAAGCCTTGTTTCATGGAACAGAGATAGCTTGGACTTATTGGTGCTGGCGGTATGTATGGCCAGCCCAGGCCCGGTGGGTCCTCCCTGCCAGATAGACGACAACACTGTGTAATCAATGTGAATATAGTGGTCATTCTAGTGCTACGCCGTGCTGCATGTCGCCTGCATGGCCATCCATGCAGGCCTGGGCCAGAATGTGCCGTGCAGTGCCAGGCTGGGCTGGGCTAGCCAGGCCCAAGGCTGGCACTGCAATAACCATGAGGCAGTCGTCAGCATACAGAGCCGGGCTGGGCTAAAAAACCTGTTCCAAAGCTGTAGTATTAGACTCAAATAGGCCCCACAAACACTACAACATGAGCTTGAGCTGTCACAGGGGATTACTCTCAGCGAGGCAAGAGCCAGCGGGGGTCTCTCTACACTGCTGTACCAGAGTGAGAGAGAGAGAGAGAGAGAGAGAGACGTGGAGAGAGAGGGAGGGAGGGAAGATAGAGGAGGGGCGCAGAGAGAGAGAGAGAGAGACGTGTGTGTGTTTCTGTTTTCGAGAGAGAAAAAGGGAACAACGGGAGAGCACTGCGAGGAACAGAGGCGAGAGACAGGGAAGCAGAGAGAGACGGAGAGAGAAACAGCTCGAAAACGACTGTAAAAGACGACAAGGAGCAACAAAGGGCGGAGAGAGTGTGAGAGAGAGAGAGAGAGAGAGAGAGCGAGAGAAGGAAAGACGACGACAAAGGAACATCGAAAAGAGAGAAGAGGAGAAGTATAGTGTCGGGGATTTTATTCTTCGTGCGTCGTCGTGCAGCTTGCTTACACGTGTGTGTGTGTGTGTGCGTACGTGTGCAGTCAGTGTGCAGTGCGCACGTGTGTGTGTGTGTGTGAGCCCGACGTGCACTCATGTTGGAGCACTCGTCGTCCGAGCTGCAAGGATTCGTGGGGTCCATGTGCGTGGACGGCATCTGCTGTCCCACCTCAGCCAACCCCGCGGGAACCATGAGGGCCGACGAGCTGCTGATGAGGTAGACTAACACACACGTGCACGTGCACACACATTACACACACACTACACACAAAGTAAAGATCGGCAGCGCCTGCGTGCATGCACCGCACATGCAGCGAGTCCTAATTGAACCGCGAACAGCGTGTCAAAACGCAAGCGCGACGCACGGAATTGCAAATGGGTTTTTTCGCAAATGCATTGTGTACTATATTTGTCTGACCTAGATGCTGCGTGCAACACTTCCATCTTGAATGCTCATGCTGTTCGACTGTCGGGAGACCGTCGTGCACGCAGGGTGTGTGTGTGTGTGTGTGTGTGTGTGTGTGTGTGTGTGTGTGTGTGTGTGTGTGTGTGTGTGTGTGTGTGTGTGTGTGTGTGTGTGTGTGTGTGTGTGTGTTGTGTGTGTGTGTGTGTTGTGGCTGTTCATCTGTGGGACGCCGCTGTGTGTGCACTCTCTCTACAAGCACACACACACACACACACACACACACACATGCACACAATCCCATCAGTCTCATCTATCCATCTAGACTTGGGCACCACATCTCTCTCTCTCTCTCTCTCTCTCTCTCTCTCTCTCTCTCTCTCTCTCTCTCTCTCTCCCTCTCTCTCTCTCTGCTGGTGATTGATCCCCACTGGCTGGTGTGAGCTCACACATGGGCTTGTGTTTCACAATCTCTCTTTCTTTCTCATTCCCTCTCTTAGTCTGTGTTTGTGTGTATCTGCGACACATTCCCACGTCCAGGACACAGCGGTGTTAGTGAGGGCGGGTTGGGGGGCACACGCTACCTCCAAAAATTCAATAACACCCCCACCGAATTGACTTGAGGTGAAGACCGTGAAATCGTGACTCTCTGAGGCCTGACTCAGGAACTGTCGATCCATGTTACAGTATTCCTCTCCTCTCTCCTTTCCTCCCCCTGCACACAAGACAGCAGGGTTTGTTTTTGCTAGCCTGAGTGGGGAAAGAGCAAAGAGATTAAGGAGACAGAGAGAGAGAGGGAGATGGTAGAGGGGACTGAGGCGAGGGGGGTGGCTGGGTTGGTTGGTTTGAGATGAGACTCCATATTAGGATTTTGGGTGACTCGCGCTTCGCTCTCTTGCGACGCATGTGCAGGCCATGTGGGGGCCAATTTCATATGTGTCATACAGTATATAACCACATACAGTTAGTTGGGTTCATACTGTATATTGTGGGGGCCAATTTCATATATTGTATGTGGCATATATTAAAACATACATGTACATATATGTAGGGGGCAATTTCATATATATACATATATTTTCTTTCCATGTGAGAATGATTGAGGAAAAAAGATGACGACCTGCTGGAAAGCCCGTAGGAGGAAGGAAGGAAGGAAGGAAGGAAGGAAGGAAGGAAGGAAAGAGAGAGTGAGAAAGAGTAGCTGTGGAGAGGATGGAGAAGAGAGAGAGAAAGAGATATGACTGTTCCATGGAAAATCGTCCCGTGTAGCTCCGACAACGAGACAGCAAAACAATGGGTGGCTGCCAGACTCTCAGCCGACTGCTCACATGGCCGCCACGCCTTCTCCTTTCTCACTCGCAGTTTGAATAAAACCCCTACCTGCCCGCCTGCCTGCCTGCCTGCCGCTTGCATTGCATAAAAAGCGAAGGGTGGGTGTGTGTGTGTGAGGGGGGGGGGGGGCATCTCCCCTGTTATGCCGCCAAGGAGGAGGGGTTGGCTTGTTTCGCAAAACGAGTCAACACATTTCATTGATGTTAGCCCCGGTAGTAATTTATTGCGCCGTAATTCACCGACTTGAATTGGCCCCCGCGAACGCTTCATTGGGTGACAAATGAAACTGCCTTTCGAGGCATGCACTTCATTTGCAATTTTGGAAAATGAAAAATATCATTTGCAACGGTTTTTCGCGCGTCGAGCGATCGCTCAGAGCGAGAAGTATTGATGGCCTTTTTTTAAATTTATTTATTTTTGTTGCCGTCATGTTCAGGCTGGTGCTTTGCAGGCCAGGCCTGCACAGGCCCAGCAGAGCAACGGATGGGAGTCGGACTCATGGAGCGGAGGTGAACTCCGCTATGTTGCTTCTACTTTGATGCTGCAGCTGTTTCCCTGCAGACAGACACTTGCTTCGTCCTGCAGACGGTCCAGAACTTTGTTGTCGTCAAACAAATCATGAAAACAAAACATTTGTCGTGCTCAGGACAGGCATGGCTAATGTGTGAGGGGGATGGGGGTAGTGTGGGGTGAGGCAGCATTTCAGCCAATCACAGCACAGCAGTCTCCAGCAGTTTCATAATGAGCCAATAGAGTGGAGGTGAGGTGGAGTTAGATTCTGTTTGTAAACAAAAGTTGCCTCTATTACCTTTAACCACTCGCGGTTTTGTTGAGGGTGAGGGTTATAGAGTAGGCTTGTTGTTTTAGCAGATATTGACCAAAACGACTAGACTGACGTCGGTGAATGTGCGTTAAAGTGGATGACGAAATGTGACAAGAATGCGTGTTAAGCGACCAACTGGGAACTATCGCAGTGTTGATAGCATCCGCTAGTAAACGACAGAAAACGTGATGCAAGTACAGTTGTAAGTCAAGCCCAGTTCTCGACGCCTACAAGAGTTTTAAGTGGTCTCCGGTGGCCTCTCCCCCTCCCTCCCCCACCAACAGATTGTACCACGCTTGCATTGGCCGCTAAACCGAGGTCCCCCCGCGCTCAACTCCCTCAGCTAAAGTGCAGTGCCTATCTATAGCTAATGGTGTGTGTATGTGTGGGGGGAAGATATTAGCCCCCTATTAGAGATATGGCTGTTGGTTTAGAGTTACGGCCTCTCCCTCTCATTACCCCGCGGGGCAGGCGGGACGGCGGACCGGGGGTGCGGTCCATGGGGCGTTAAAATGACCCCGGCCACCCCTCATGAATCTGCTAAACCAGCCGTCCCGCCGGCCGCCCAGCCAGCCAGAAAGCCAGCCAGAAAGCCAGCTAGAAAGCCGGCCAGCATGACCCAAACCTCACTTCGCACAACTACATCGTCCATTTATAGGGCACCTTTTCAATTGTGAAGGGGTGGTCCTTAGGGCCGTGCTGTGTTCTCTCGACACTGCTCTCTCTCTAGTACTATGTGATCTCAGACACACACACACACACACGCACACACACACACACATAGAGGACGGTCGCACAAAGTCCCTCGTGTATGTACACGACGATCGATACTTCTCATGGCCATCAGAGAGGTGACAATGTAGAAAGCTGCTTATTGGCACAATCCGCTGCCATCACCACCTCGGCTATGCTAGGACGGGGGGGAGAGAGGGAGAGAGAGGAAGAGACAGACAGAGAGAGGAGGGGATGCATGTGTGAAAGAAGAAAGAGTGAGCGGAGCATGGAAGCTTGCAGGTACATGAAATGTGTGAATATGTGCGTGAAATGAATTGAAATGGGTGTGAGAGTGCATCTATTTGTGGGTGGGTGGGGGGAGATTTGTGCCGCAAATACCTCCCTCCCTTTGTGTGCGGTGCGCGTGTGTGTGCACGTGTGCGCGCGTGTTTACCAGTCCCTCGCTGTATATGAGTGTGATGGTGTCTCTGCAAGCGCGTGTCATCGTGATTTTTTTGTGTTTGTGTGCATGCACATGCATTCCAGTAGTGTGTGTGTGTGTGTGTGTGTCCATGGGCTCGCTCATGTGCGTGCGCGTGTGTGTGTGGGTTGTTATCAGAATGACACCATCCTCCTCCCCTCTCTCTCTCTCTCTCTCTCGCTGCCGCACAGCCCCAGAGGATCAGTGGAGCTGCACCGGTTTCAAATGAAAATAAATGAGAGCCAGTGACCGCTACTGCCTGGGTCCCACTTTAATGAGGAGAGGAGAGGAGAGGAGAGGAGAGGAGAGGAGAGGAGAGGAGAGGAGAGGAGAGGAGAGGAGAGGAGAGGAGAGGAGAGGAGAGGAGAGGAGAGGAGAGGAGAGTGAAAGAGGGTTTTTGGGGGGAAGGGAGGCAGGGAGGGAGGAGAGGTGAGAAGAAAGGAATTGGACGGAAGAAGAGCGAGCTGTGGAGGTTGGCGATGATGGGATGAGAGAGAGAGAGAGAGAGAGATGGAAGAAAAGAGAGAAGGGACGAAGGAGAGGTGGAGAGAGAGGCAGACAGACAGAGGGATAGGGGAGGAGGATGTGTAATGAATGTGGGGCCTGCATGGCTGGTATATTGTTTTTTTTTTATTTTAGCCTATCTCTGTCACCGTGGCGATGGCCAATTACAGTTGGAGCGCGCTCCGTTGCACTGTGGCTAAACCGGACAGTGTTTTGGGCAGCTGAACCTAACGACCCACACCAAACCCCCCTGTCTTCCTGTACAGCAATCGTTTTCTACCTTTTCATATCAGGGCCCATTATTTATTCAGAATTTGAGCCACGGACCACCCTTTTATTACATTTTAGCCTCACACACCCAAAATTAAAGATTTATTTTTTTGCTTTTGTCCACAATTCCAGGCTGGATTTGGGAAACAAAACAGTCAAACAGATGAAAAATGACCATTAATCCTCTACATTATCTAGTTGTGTAGACTTGGGCTAATTCAGATCAGATGATGAATATTCTAACTCTTGAGAGTGTAAACATGGAACCAAATGGACCCTTGCGGGTCCATTTGGTTTCATCTTTACGCTCTCAAAGAGTTACATCTGGTTAAACCAACTTTCCATCATTTAGCTGGAGACCACCTGGAACCCTTTCAAGGACCACTGGTGTTCCCCGGGCCACCTGTTGAAAACCCTACAGGATTCGAACATTTAAATAAGAATCTGCGGCACAAAAAAAATCAAGAAAGAGGATTTATGTATGGTAAAACATTGGCAAATGTACTGACAGATACACTTACAGTACCGTATGTGATTTGACAAAAGAACTCAATCAATAGAAGATGGTTACTAGCCTATATGGAAAATGTTGTTCTCTCTGTGCATACATGTGTCGGTGTGTGTTGTGTGCGTCTGCAATCTCAGTCCAGCCTATATCTAGTCTGACGAATACTGTAAGGCTTAAGCCCAATTTACACTTCGCTGAACGGCCGTGTCCCCGAAAAATCTGTTTGTCTCAGCGAGTGATACGGTCGGCGTATAACGAAGTGTAAATTAGACGTTTTTTTCTGCACCGCCCAGCGTTTTCCCGAATAGCACAACACTCTGCTGGGCGTATTTCAGTGTCCTGTTAGGTATATTTGCGTGTTAACACTCCCTTTCCAGCGTCGGGAGGAAACCTTGTAAAGTCTGAAAGGGTTTACTGAGGTTTTTTTTTAACATACAAGTTTTTGTCAGCGACGATACCGTATATATATTTCAGTGATAGCACCATGGGGTTCGGAATAGCACGACGCTTTTGCTTTGGTCCTTTCTGCTGCGTTGGCGCTACGTTTCTGTAAGAACGGCGCGCGGGCAGACAGTCCCCGGCACTTCCCTAGACATCTGCCTATTTGCAGTGGTGCACACATTGGTACAATTTAAATCCGATGATATGCTGTAGGCTATACTGTATGTTTCTGCTGTAGCAGGGCCCAGTCCGCCCTATTATGTCATAGAGTTGGATATAACAGACCACAGGGGGGCTATTTAAGGAGTATAGCTGCACAATTCACACGTGTGTGCGTGCGTGTGTGTGTGTGT
The DNA here is from genome assembly GCA_039105355.1 of Benthosema pterotum. Lineage (NCBI taxonomy): Eukaryota > Metazoa > Chordata > Actinopteri > Myctophiformes > Myctophidae > Benthosema > Benthosema pterotum. The sequence goes on from CM076987.1 coordinate 12,602,787, forward strand.
GTGTGTGTGTGTGTGTGTGTGTGTGTGTGTGTGTGTGTGTGTGTGTGTGTGTGTGTGTGTGTGTGTGTGTGTGTGTGTGTGCGCACCATGGAAGGCAGGTTGAGGACCCCTACACAGAAGACATTACACATGTGTGAGGGTCACTGCGTGGGTCAGAAGGTGTTTGCACTACAACATTTAGACTTGATCAGGATGTCCCGCAACAGGGTTACATGTACTGTATGTGTGTGTGTGAGAGATGTGCACACATGTGTTTGTAAAGTGTGTGTGCACATGCATGCGGTGTGTGCGTGCACTCCAAGGCAGATCACATGTGCTAAACAGGTCAGTGAGCATTCATTGGCATAGTGGCTCCACAGGTATAGGTCTAGCGTGGCGGGATAAAGGGCTATATATAGGACCAGCCATCCAATCGTGTTGAATGTTGCAGGCAGGGGACCTGTGTCAGCTGAAACACCTATAGTTCTAACCAGCAGTGGTAGAAAATAAATACACTGCACACATTTAGAAGATTTAGAACATTTTCCTGGGGTTCTTTGTGTGTAACATGTAGGTTTTTAGATATTTTTAGATTTTAGCAGTTAGCCCAGTGTCTCTGATGTCATTGACATTACTTCCTGGACTACGTCTCAGTAAGACAGGCCACCTATCCACAGGGAGGTGCAGTGCACCAAAGCATTGTGGGAATTGTAGTCCAGGAGGTAGTATCGATAACATCAAAGACACTGAAATATCGAAATATCACACACATAAAGGCCACCAGGAAAATAATCTAACCCTTTTAAATGTCACTTGGAAAAATTGTGATGTGTAGTAGAATTGTGAGGTCGGAGTATTTGTGATTTGCAACACTTTAACTTATATACAGTGCAACATACATATGCACTGTGAGATTGTATATGGGTTATTTTCCAAAGAATATTATATACATTTGAATTCTTAGAATGGAACATTTCTGTGTGATGGATGAGTACGTTCTACTTTTATTTATTTTAATACCGGCACTGCAGTCTGTTTACTCGAGTATACATGCTGAATCTCAGACTTTTACTTACATTGCAGTATATTTCTGCTTTTACTGGAGTAAACAAAATGTGAGTACTTTTTCCACGACAGCTACTAACCCCAGCCGGGTCCGGCGAGAGCCGCTAACTGATTGAAAGAGAGGAGAGGGAATAGGCGAGAGCCGTGGATAAGGGAGAGAGCGTGAAATAGAGCAGAGGCGAGAGAGGGGGCAAAAAATATGGCAATGAGATTGAAGATTGAGCAGCAGAGAGATGTGGACTGGAGGGGGATGGGGGACAGAGAGAGAAATTACATTGGAATGAACCAATGTGTTGTTTTTGTTGACTAAGACTAGACCAAGTCGACTAAGGTTTTTGATATTTAGCCAACTAGACCAGTGATTTTCAACCACACCACGGCCCAGTATTTACTCACCATTTGAGCCACAAACGACCACTTGATGAGGTTTTAGACCCAAAGCTAAAGATTTTTTGTTTTTGTCCAATAAAATAACAGAAATAACAGGAAAACTTGATTTTCCAGTTTCCTGTTAATAATGGTTGAAAACCACTGGACTAGACTAGCAAAAAATAATTTCAAAAGACTAAATGTGTCTTTTCAAAAGACTAAGACTAAATCATAATATAGGACTAATGGAAATGGGTATTTTTTACTTCTTTTCTTCTTTCTTTTTAAGTACTTGAACATACCGTAAGTACATGAGTGATTTTACAGTATAGAAGACAATGACTTATTCTGACTTCATTCTATCTGCAGTATGCATTGCACACCTTTTCAGGAGAGCAGTTAATATGACTGTATCCTACACTGATTTCATTTATGTACTGTATGACTGTAGCCTGTACCGATTACTTTCTGCCAATAAACAAATCAATCAATCAATCAATCAATCAATCAATCAATCAATCAATCAATCAAACGGCTGGGAGGGGGACTTCTGGTAACTCTAATAGAGGCCATGAGGCCTGAGGAGGAGAGATTGTGGGAAGTGCAAGGAAGGCTGAATTCAAGGAAGAGGTAATTGTGAAAGCGAGAGAGACAAAAAGACAAAAAAATAGAGAAGAAGAAAAATAAAACAAGCTCGTCCACTCAGTCTCTGCCTTTGAAAATCCGTTGTTTTGGAGTCTGAGGGGTATATCTATGTGCCTGAGGGCCAGCCGGCCCAGGAATTATGCAGATGCTCGTATTATTTTTATCTGAGCCAGAGCTTCTTGATTTTGAACTTGCACGCTCACGCCCTGCCTGCGTGCGTGTTGCGTTGCGTGCGTGTTCTGAGGTGAGACCGAAAGGCAGCAATCACAGCTTGCCTGGTATCAGGTTCCTCACATGTCCACTTAGGCTCAAACACAGCTGCTTGCTAACATGAATCATTCATGGGGATCCTCATGAAATATTCACGTGTGAAAAAAAAAGTCCAGCTCCCTCCCTACTCCGGGGGCTCTAGCTACCCACAGACCTCTGGGGTGGGATGGATGGACGCGGGTGGGCAGCGGGCAGGCAGGCATGGGCAGCACAGGCTGGCACCTATACTGTGTGTCCACACAGGCCGCAATCAGTTCCAGGATTTCTTAGAAAATAGCCAGTAAGTAGTGACTTAACCTGCCACGGTGCTCAATTTTGAAAGCCAGACCAACAGTCCAAAAAAAAACAAGTTAAAATGTGTTGTTTTAAGGGATATGTCACTGTTTTCTCAAAAAAAAAAAAAAAAAAAAAAATGTCAATGACATTTAGAAGATTTAGAACACTTTCCTGGTTTTGTATGTGTGATGGTTTTAGATAGTTTAGATGTTAGCAGTGAGTCCAGTGTCTCTGATGTCATGGACACTACTTCCTGGACTACAATTTCCACAGTCCTTTGCTGCGCTGCACCTCCTTATCGATAGGGGGAGTGGCTGTCTTACTGAGGCAACATGTAGTCCAAAAAGTAGTGTTCATAACATCAGAGACACTGGGCTCATTGCTAACATCTAAAAGATATAAAACCACACATTACACACATAAAGATCACCAAGAAAGTGCTCCAAATCTTCTAAATGCCATCTTTTTTTTTTTTTTTTTTTTTGCAAAAACGATGAAATGTGCCTTTAGACTAACACATCTCTAGAAGCACAAAACATTTCCAAGCTACTGTTTTTTTGTGAGAGGGGGTGGAGCAAAGCATCTTCTGACCACCAGTGAGGCATACTTTGGTCAGACGTACAGTATATAGCATTGATTCCCTTGGGAGGTTAGGGATAGACATCATCAACATGCGCCGACAACACGGAGGCTATTTAACAAGGATAGGCCAACAACAGTAAATTGTCCGGATTTATGACAATATACATCTCTTACGATGAGCGTTTCGATATCGAGGACTAATCGCACTAAGACGTGTCCACGCGTCCTCGACTCCCGCCGGCCGCGACCCGATGTTCGAGAGTCGCCTTGGCCGAGGAAACGGTTAACCTCCCAATCAACCCTGTGCGGTGCCGCGTCCGTACCGTAATGACGGGAGAGGCCACAGACACACGGGGCGATTTAGCTCCTTTTTCCATGTCCGTGGCTCTCGCCTCGCTTTCTTGACCCCTACTAACTAGCCCACCACCCAGAGCTTCCCCAATCGCCTGCACCCCCAACCCACCACCCACCACCACCCCCAGATGTCTCCTGCTCCCTTTCTTTATCTTCCTTATTTTGGAGTGGACTCCAATCGATCGATTCCTATTGTTGGGGCAGCTGAGCCCTTGGGCGAGAGACATTGATAGAGAGAGGGGGGGGGGGGGGGGGGGTGAGGTGCAGGCCCGGATGTAACATTTCCCAATTAGGGGGGCTGGCAAAAATGGCATGAGGGCAGATTGGCGGATGAAACCGCCCTGTACTGTACTTCTATTAGGCAAGTAAGCATCAATAATAACACCAGTTGTTGTCGAAGTTGCAACAGACACGCAGCATAAAGCTAAAGGTCTGACTCAGAGAGTTTTCTGTTTTCAATGATGAAATGCTGTTGGGTTACTGGTGCCACAATTGTAGTTAGTTAGTAGCAGTAGCATAGTAGTGCTTAAAATAATTTTAAATATAAGCACTTTCATTTGAAATGTGGGTTGTGTGCACGCCATCATGTTTGTTGGGGGCAGTCAGGTCATTTAGGAGGAGGCATCCTCCCTCCCATGTCCATGCCTAGATCCGGCCCTGGGGAGATGAAGAAGGAGAATACAGAGGAAGATGGAAAATAACTACAGAGAAAGAGGGAGACAGTATATATAGCCTACAGTACAGGAGACATGCAGAGAAAGAGGTGGGGGCTGTTTGTGGCAGTTCTTAGTAGCATCAGGTGTTCATGGCCATTTGTTCAATATGTCTGACATGAGCTCTCCCAGTGCCCACGGTGCACCGTCGTGTTCCCTTGTTGTCGGTGGTGGTGTCTGCTGGCTGTAGTGTATGTACTCTAAGTAACTAAGCTTCCTCATGGCATTTTCTGTGCTTTTATAGTTCCCGATCAGGTCGGGGGACAGGTGTAGGGACGAAGAACAAAAAGGGACGCAGAGAGTGGGAGAGAGGAGGTTGTTTTGCTGAGACAAGATGGTGTTGGTGATGCGAACACCGGCTGAGTCACCACCATGCAGTGACCATTCATGCCGTGTGACCGACTGACCGTTCATTCACCATGCTGATATCGCTCTGCGTATAGGTCAGGAACTGTACTGCTTGTACAACAGTGCAGTTTTACAGCGAGGTTTATAGTCCATGCAGTATGTGTGTGTGTGTGTGGGAAGGATGCACATGTAAAAATGCCAAGATATTATTCACACTTCCACAGCTTTTTATACCTGCCTGGGTGTGCAGGACGTAGCTGCCCATTTCCGTGGCCCTACTCATAAGGTATTTGTGTTGCCTCTACCCCTCCCGACGAGAGCTGCCATTTTTCCTCGTGCGGATCGACTATTTTCACTTCTTGTGACAACGCACACACGGCCACCCCTTATCACGTGGCTTAACCTTGGAGAAAATCGTTATTTTGGCACCTTTTCAGCACATTTTGTCGCTGCCCCTCCTTGGCACGTTGCCCTACTCGCAGTGTGTATTGTGCATATACTGTACGTAGCGACGGCACTGCACGAACCCCTGACAAACACACACACATGCGCACGCATGCACGCTACAATCTACAGGCAATTATTCTTCCGCGTGTGGCCTATCATTGTTCCTGTCATGTAACCTTTTGAAATGCAATTTTTCATTAACTTCCAGTTGAAGATAGATAGCACAATGTTATCACGGCGCGGTTGTGTGTGTACGTATGTTGTAGCCTGGGAACAGTCTGCCACGCTGTGTGTGTGTGTGAGTGGAGGAGTGGGGGTCGTTTATAAATACCATACGGAACCTCTGGCCCCTGTTTTGTGGCCTGTGGGGGGTCAGGTGTGGTAAAACACGGTCTCCTCTTTCCGCCCTCCAGGGAGCGTTGCCACGAGGCCCGAGGCGCTGATGTTTTACGCTCAGCGTTTTCCGTATATACCGTGACCTCAGCACCGAGCTCCGCTTTACAACTAAATAGCCATGCTGACCCCCGAGCAGTGCCCCGGGGCAAGCCCCTATCCGCACCACACTGCTGACACACACACACACACACGTTCTGTAGCCCCTCGCTGTATGTGTGGACCCGTGCACATTCCATGTTTTCACTCAGTGACCCAGATACTCCTGCTCTTCCTCTAGAGAGAGAGAGAGAGAGAGAGAGAGAGACAGAGAGAGAGAGCTGTCTTTCTCTAGCTAAGAAAGGCTCATTATTTTACAGGAGTACCTCCCACTTTTTTCTGCCATGGAGGGAATGATGGGATTGGGAGTTGGGAGCAGGGTGGGATGTAACATGTCCCATTTGGGGGGGCAAGAGAACATGTTGGAGGGGCAAGAGAAAATGGTATGGGGGCGGCTTCATCACCCGTGCCGCACCCATACCATTTTCAGTTACACGATTTTTATTAGGCAAGAAAAGCATCAATAATAACAAGTTCCCTTGTGAACTTGTGAAGTTGCAACAGGCGCGCAGAATGCATAAAGCTAAAGGTCTGACTCAGAGAGTTTTCTCTTTTCAATGATGAAATGCTGTTGGTTTAGTGGTGACACAGCGGTAGTTATATTAGTAGCAGTAGTACTGTTTCAGATCATTTTAAATATAAGCACTTTAATTTGAAATATCTTGGGTTGTTTTGCATGGAATTGTGTTTGGGGGGACAGACTGGGTATTTAGGGGGGCATTGCCCCCCCATGCCCATGCCTAGATCCGCCCCTGGTTGGGAGGGAGCTGGGGTGGGCAAAGTGGTTGACTAGATTGGTTATACAGGAGGGGGTATTGTGGTTGTTTCACTGGGGAGTCCCATAATGGATTCACGCAATTATAATGTTTCGTAAAATAGAGTCAGCGGAAAAAAACATATCCTGGTGCAAATGATGGACCACCACCACCACGCTCATTAAGGGGCCCATTCCCATGCGTGATGATGATGCCACCTCTCCAAAAAATGCGATCCTCTCGTTTGATGGCTAATCATCAGCTCACTAGGCACAAGACAGGCTTTTATTAAGGGGCAGGGCATGCTTATTTCAGTACACCTTGTGTGGCGTGCGATACATTTTATTTTATGTTGCCTTTGCGTTTTCTTACAGAGATTTGTGCTTGCGTAGCACAAGTGTTTTGGACATCGATCATTCTAATTTGTTTGAGTCGGAGTGAGACCTGTCTCAAATGCATTGGGACCTTTGAGAGCATATGCCTGAATTATAGCTATATAAAACACATTTGTCCTGTCCTGGCTGACAGTGATGTGTCACCCATAAAAGGGCACTTTTTGACAAAATAATAAATCTACAAGCTCACCACCATGTGTCGAGCTGTGATGTGGCAGGGTTGGGGAGTAATGGATTACTTGTAAAGGCAATATGTAATCAGATTACACAAACCGTAACTCTGATGTCTTAAAGTACATTTTTAAATGTGTAATCTGGATTACACAATCTGGCATTACATGGTAGATTCATTCTCCCTTTGCCCTCATTTAGGGCTACTGGTTATCAATGGTAAAACCTAAAATATTTGTCTAATTAAAATGAGTTTAGCTTCAAAGTAATCCAAAAATAGATTAAAATAATCTGTTACTTGCCTTTTCTAGATAATTACTTTAGTAATTTGTACCTAGGGTGACCAGACCCAAACTGTTCATTTGAGGGACAGAAGTGTTGCATGTGTGGGACAAGTCGAGTGGGGAAACATAACAAAATGTCATTAGCAAATTATTAACATTTTGATGTCAATATTCCAAAAATATTTCAGGATTCCATTTCACATGTAGCAAAAACAGCTGATTTAAAATCAAAAATAGCTGATCTACAATCTCAAAACGCGTCACACTGCGACGCGTTTTGAGATTGTAGATCAGCTATTTTTGATACGACAGTGTGCGATGTGGCCTCTCTAGAGGGAGTGTGGAAATATAGTGGTATCATGCGGGGATTATTTAAAAACATAGCAAGAAATGATACAACAGAAATCCAACTATTAGGTCACTACAAATTATTATGGCATTTTGAACACTGGTGCCTGTCAGTCACAATGTGGGACAGAGTCTCAGTTTGTGGGACGCTTGAAAAATCTTGAAAATGAGGGACTGTCCCACACAAAGAGGGACATCTGGGCCCCCTATTTGTACCTAATTGTAGGGAATTACTTTTTAAAAGTAGGCTAACCTTCCTAGTGGAGTTGCGGTGTGGCTGTGTAATGGCTTGAATTTCAATAGTTGAACGCAAAAAAATACGGTGTTGTCCGAGTTCAGGAGACGAGGCGGAATGGCCTGGGATAGGACAGGAGTCCAGGCAGTTTGCATTTGTTTCGCCAACATGTTAGTGAACGCTGCATTTTTACACTATAACACACTGGGAAATAAAATGATGTCTGTGTTGTGCGGCACATCATATACGTAGCAGCTAGTAGTAGTACTAGTAGGTGTATCTAATGGTTAAAGATTAGCTGCAGCGCTGCGCGGCTGGGCAGGAGCCACGCCTCTCGATTCAGCAGCAGCACCTGCCCTGGCTGGCTGCTGCCTGGCATGTCTGACTGACTGTGCGTTGCATTCATTCACCCACGCACTCACTCACTCACACGGTCCGAGAGTTGTTTCGTTGCCTCGTACACGGTCGGAGGGAGGAGGAGGTGGATCATACGTACGTTGGAGAAGGAGGAGGAGGAGGCTGGCAGCAGGGACAGGGGGAGAGAAAAAAAAGAGAGCTAGGAGGATTCGTCTCGCATCGGAGGAAGAGAATGTGACAACAACTGCCGAGTGGAGCGAAAGAGAGAGAGACAGGAGTTGTGTGTGCTGCTGTGCTGCTGCCTTGGGAAAGGAAACGCAGGCCTGGCTGGATCTTCTTCTTCTTGCTTGCACCTGTCCCCCTCCGTCTTTCTCTCTCTCTCTCTCTCTCTCTCTCTCTCTCTCTCTCTCTCTCTCTCTCTCTCTCTCTCTCTCTCTCTCTCTCTCTCTCTCTCTCTCTCTCTCTTTCACTCCGTGGACAGCCAGACAGCCAGCCAGCGAGGCTGGCTCTCAGAGACTGTCTGTCAGACAGACAGTTGTCGAACTGGGGCGAGGAGCTGAAAGAGGGAGAGAGAGAGAGTGGTCGCTCCTCGTTCTATTCATTCAGTCACTGACTGTCGGCAGAACACTGAGAGGAGAGAGCAGCTCTGTGTGTGTGTGTGTGAGCGGCGGAGAGGAGCGCAGAGGAGAGGAGAGCTATAGGCAGCGGCAGCGACATGACTTCATCCGGCTACAGTCTGGATTTTCTGCCCGAGATGATGGTCGAGACGAGCCGATTGCTCGTACCTCCGGGAGACAGAATGTGAGTCTTGTTTTATTTTGTGGGACACGCACGCACGCACGTACGTACGTACACGCGCGCGCATGTCCACCTTGCAGTGTTGTGTGAATGTGTGTGACCAATTTGGAAGTGTTTTTTTTTGCGGAATCGGGGTCATCATAATTACTCTATAGTTATTGTCGCGGATTTTGCTGCATTTCTGGTAGTGTTGTGTAATTGTGCTTGCAGTTATTGTCGTTCCAGATCGATAAATCAAGATGTTATTGTGTTGGCTTTCAATGGGTGTGTGTGTTGCCCCGAACCGGGGGGTGTATTTATTTATTATCACAAGACAGCACCGGTGATAAATGAGCGCCATTATCGTGATAATGATGTCGCCGCAAATAAACCTTATGTCTTTATTATGGCGGGGGTGTTATTTTGTAATTATTATTAGTGTCATCAAATTGTGTGGGCTGTTAAGTCGTGCTGTACGAGGCTGTAGGGTTTTAGCACCGCCCGGAGAAATGATCTGTAGTTTTGGGTCAGGGAAATGTTGGAGGTCGGAGGAGACCGTATGGAGTACTGCCCTTTAAAGGGGCATTTCACCCATTTTCGGGATTTCACTATGTCATTAATATACATTAAAACACCCCCCCCCCCCCCCCCATTACGTGTTATCTGGAAATCAAGATGTCATCAGTTTTGTACAATCTCATTGCAAATGGAGTGTTGTAAATTCCTCTTTAAATGGCATCAATCAAAAGGTGGTCCAAAGCTCAGATATGCCCAATAAACAACGGTGCTTAATTGGTATGAAAAGGGTTGATACCCGCTGGGCTAGGGGTAGGGGGCAGTTCTATGGATTCGCCGGACCGCCCATTAAAAATTCACACAGCATTGCTCTGCTGGGCTAAGCAGTGGTGGGTATTATTGGGTAATATGGTATGAGATAGTGGTTCCCAAAGTGGGGTCCAGGGACCCCCAGGAGGGGTCCTTGAGAGAGAGAGCGTGACTTCTCTTGATAAATGATTACAAGATCTGCACTTGTTGCTCACAAGTAGGCCATGTCATGGCCTACTTGGCCTACATGGACTACTATTGCATGTCAAAACTGGGGGGTCCTTGAAATTAAAACAGGTTGAGAATGACTGGAGCCTTCTCTTATGGCGGTCCCTGGCATGTATGGCTTCAAATAGGGGTCCACGTGGGCTATCATTTGTGTTGATTACCATTGCTCCAAAATGCATTCTTTGCTATGTATTGGGTTTCACCATGTCAATAGTGTGTTGACACTCACTTTCACTTTAATTCTGGTCCAGCCCCAAACACAATGCCATGCAAAACAACCCAAGATATTTCAAATTAAAGTGATGATTTCAAACACTACTGCTGCTAACTAAGTTGTGTCACTACTAAACCAACAGCATTTCATCATTGAAAACAGAAAACTCTCTGAGTCAGACCTTTAGCTTTATGCATGCTGTGTCTGTTGCAACTTCAACAGCAACTGAAGTTATTATTGATGCTTTGCTTACTTGACTAATAAAAGTCCTGTAACCGAAAATGGTATGGGGGCGACATCATCACCCGTGGCGCGAAGTGACATGGGCCATACCATTTTCTCTTGCCCCTCCAACATGTTCTCTTGCCCCCCACAAATGGGACATGTTACATCTGCCCCTGGGTTAAATTGTTCTGCAAAAGAGCCATTGCAGACCATATGATGTCTATTCAGGGTGATGGGAGGAGGAGGGGGGGGGGGTGGGTGTACCACGCGGGCTTATTAAAACCATATCGGAATGCAGGATGACTAGTGTCCCGCGTGTTCCAATTGGATTTGTGCTGCAGCGCGGAGTTCTAAAGGGAGAGGAGAAGAAATCAGATTAGACCGCGTGCACAACGAGACCTTCCTCCTAATTCACTTAAGTCCGGCAAGAATTCCAAGAAGGAGCGGGGACAAAGGGAGGGTTTCATCCTCACATAATCATCACGGTCTGCTTTTTTCCCTCTCTCTCGCTCTCTCTCTCTCTATCTTCCATGCAGGGGCGGTTGTAACATGTCCCATTTGGGGGGGGGGCAAGAGAACATTTTGGAGGGCAAGAGAAAATGGTATGGGGCGGCTTCATCGCCCGTGGCGCTTCGCGCCACAGGCGATGAAGTCGCCCCCATACCATTTTCGCTTACAGGACTTTTATTAGTCAAGTAAAGCATCAAAAATAACATCAGTAGTTCGTTGAAGTTGCAACAGACACGCAGCATGCATAAAGCTAAAGGTCTGACTCAGAGAGTTTTCTGTTTTCAATGATGAAATGCTGTTGGTTTAGTGGTGCCAAAAATGTAGTTAGTAGCAGTAGTAGTGTTTCAAATCATTTTAAATATAAGCACTTTAATTTGAAATACCTTGGGTTATTTTGCATGGCATCGTGTTTGGTGGGGGGGATGCCTAGATCCGTCCCTGCTTCCATGCATGGCGCTCGGCACAGCACAGCTGACTGTGTGGCGTTCCCAGTCTGTCCCACTTATGTCCCCTCGGCTTAGAGCGCTTAGCCGTTGATGGGGCATGTTCCCGGCACTGTAAAAGAAGGAAAAACATCTCCTCCGTTTCTTCTCTCGGTGCTCTCTCCTTTTGTTTCCATCCAATGACTCAACTCCACAGTTATATGCATCTGTGTGTGTGTGTGTGTGTGTGTGTGTGTGTGTGTGTGTGTGTGTGTGTGTGTGTGTGTGTGTGTGTGTGTGTGTGTGTGTGTGTGTGTGTGTGTGTGTGTGTGAGTGTGTGAGTGTGAGTGAGTGTGTGTGTGTGTGAGTGTGAGTGAGTGTGTGTGTGAGTGTGTGTGTGTGTGTGTGTGTGTGTGGACAGCAGCTTGAAGTCACTCTCCATGAACAACGGAAGACATTCTTTTCTCTCCAATGGAGGTATATACTGTATATGCAGGAAGGGGCAAGATCCTATTCCAGTGGTTTTTAACCTTTCTCATGCCAGGGCCCCCTATTTATTTAGTATTTGAGCCACGGACCACCATTTGAGGACATTTTAGCCCAAAAGACCCCAAAACTAAAGATTTATTTTGCTTTTGTCCACGATTCCAGGCTGGATTTGGGCAAACAGTCAAACATACAGATCAAAATGACCATTACTCTTCTACATTCTCTAGCTGTGTAGACTTAGGCTAATTCACATGATGAATATTTTAACTCTTGAGAGCGTAACCATGAAAGCAAATGGACCCGCAAGGGTCCATTTGGTTTCATGTTTACGCTCTCCAAGAGTTACACCTGGTTAACCAACATTCCATCATTTAGCCTATAGACCACCTGGAACCCTCTCCGGACCACCTGTTGAAAACCCCTGTCCTATTTGAACGGCCAGGTCACGTCCAATGGGACTCCTGGCCGCATTTTTTTCAACCAATAGCTTCTGGTCGCATTTGGTTACGGACCAAAGTCCCATTAGTCTGAACACATGAAAGGTTTCCCTGCTCACGCTTATGTTTCAGGTTAGGGTTAAAGATAGGGTTTCCGACCAGACACGACCATTAGCAGCCGTTCGCGACCCAGGTTGCTTTCTGGTCGAGACCCGGTTGTTAGGTCTCTGCTGGATTTCGCTGTCTCTCTCGTTAATATGATTTAGTGCCCCGTATTGTATAGACGTCTCTCTCTCTGTCTCTTTCTCTCTATTAACTTGTGTAGGCTAGTCTGTTGTGCAGAGAAAGAGCTGCGATGAACTCCCCATTAATCACTGTCTGCTCTTGTCATCTATGTTGCTGTGTGGCTCTATGCTAGGCCTGCACTCAGGGCAATATAGCAATATTATATCAATATTGTGATAGGGAAACTAGATATCCTTTGGAATATTAGTAATATTGTTGTGACGTGGGTTGTGGTTTCACTTAAGTGCACTAAAATAACAAATATTTGTGAGTTTACACTGGCTAATTTTCACTGTTAAAGCATTTTAATGGCACTTTTCTTTATCTTAGAACATTTCATTATTAGTTCACTTTCTGAAAATATGGCAACCATAGGAGCCACAGTGGCCCTTTAAAAAACATATTCCTCCACAACCTCCACGTTTGACTCCACCAGTCGTCAGGGGCAGCTCAGCCAGGCTCTTCCTGATTGGCTAATAAAAAGTCCCGACGGGACTATTTGTTAGCCAATGTGACAAAGCTTATAGGGATTTCTTTGGAAGCCTCATGCAGGCCCTGGAGGCATCAAAAAGAAAAGAAAAACACAAAAAACAATAAAAAACGATTACATATAGGAGTTTTATTGGAGGTATTTGGCCCGAATGACTGCGATTTTGGACATATCTCGCGGAGTGGCGTCCCTATCGTGCTTATACACTTGTTGTCATCTCTTTTCTTTTCTCTCTCTTTTTACCGTCCTTCCTCCTTGGCCTCCATGCACTACCCCCTCCCACCCCCCTCCTTCCCCATCTAGTGGGTTCAACTGCAACCTAGAAAAAGCCAAGCCTATTTTTAAAAGGGTCTCTCTCTTTTTTTTGCTTCTGGGTGACATTGTATAGTTGCGTGCCGTGCCGTGCCGGCGTCCACTGCCACCGGTGCGCCACCGTGTCCATCTATCGCCAGGCCATCTGCAATGAGCTGTCACTGTCGTCTATAGGGAGCCTGGCATCCCACTTCCACTGTCTTAATTAAGGCACGCGTGAATGCACACACGCACGCGCACACACACACACACACACACACACACACACACACACACACACACACACACACACACACACGCACACAGCTGTGTGTGTGCGTGTTGACATTAAAACAAGTTGTGTGTGCCCCGGGGTAGTGGTCTGGACTATGGAGCCAGACAGCGGTTATGGAGATGACAGTTTCTATTTACACGAACATGCATTCCAAGCAAGGCTATTTAACTCAGCCGGCAAAGTGTTCTTCTGGGCATGTTTTATACAGCGCCGCTCTAAGGGCACGCAGCCAATATTTGTGCCAGTGCTTGTAATGACACTTGCTACTTTAAATGTCCTTCTTTTTATACTGCCATTGTTTCTTTGGTGTGTGTGTGTGTGGGCTCTATAGTGCTCGTTCTCTCTGCCTCTGTCCTTTCCACTTCCTTGTTTTTTATTTATTTTTTGACTATTCTGTTTGTGCTGATATTTTGTGCAAATATTTCTCTCTGAAAACACTGCCTGAGCAGTGAGCTCAAATACCAACCGCACAGCTGACAAAGTGGGTTATCTCTGTTATCGCGCCGTATCAAGCCTTATCGGTCAGCGTGGATAAAGGGAAGCCAAGCCACTGACTTCTTAATGGCTCTAGGTGGTCGTTGTTGGGTAGCGGCGTGATGACCTCTCAGGCATAGGCTGTCTCCCTGTTCACAGTCGCCAGGCGTGCATCTATGGAGAGATCTGTTTTGGAAAGCCAGGGTGGCTGCCTGGCAGCAAGGGATATTTAGTCAGTTCGATTCAAAGGAGCTTTATTTGGCAATAAAGAGAAAACGGGACGTTTACACTGCCAAAGCCAGTGTCACACATACACATACTTGTTAGAACAGGTTTTTTAAAATAAAAATAGCATATTATTTGCAGTCTCGTTGGGACAAATGGCAACATTTTTTCCCAAAGACTATACAGGCAGATTTAAGGTCTGTTTAAGCATGGCAGCTCTGTTTACATGGGCAACGTCCAGATAGTACAAATAGTAGTCCTTAGGGTGGTTGTATTCCATTGGTCAGTCTCCTTTTGTCACAACAGTTCACAAATCTTGCTGCTGTGTTTGCACATTGTTGTATATCTCCCAATAGGTATGGGAGTCATTTGTCATAGTTGCGCTCTTACGTGTGTGTGTGTGTGTGTGTGGTGTGTGTGTGTGTGTGTGTGTGTGTGTGTGTGTGTGTGTGTGTGTGTGTGTGTGTGTGTGTGTGTGTGTGTGTGTGTGTGTGTGTGTGTGTGTGTTGTGTGTGTGTGTGTGTGTGTGTGTGTGTGTGTGTATGTGTGTGATATTTAGTAAGACTCATTGGGTGGATACCTGTCAAGCTAAATGCCATTAACAGACTCCCACCAGTTATATGTAGAGCAGGGGTGGCCACCCGCGGCTCGGGAGCCACATGCGGCTCTTCAGCTGGTTACATGCGGCTCTTAAGGGGCTTCCACATGAAACTGTCAAAAACGCTCGGCATGGTGCAGTCATTCATTCCCTATACAGTGGTGCCTAACCACTCGACCACGGACTGATTCCTAGTCGACCGCGGAGGTGTAGGTGTATGTTTTTGACTTGTCATATCATTTTTGGGATTGTAAACCTTTTTTCTAAATACATTTCTATATGTTTTAATAGTGTGTCTTTGCATTGCGCACCTGCACACAAATGCACGTGTCTTATGGCAGGAGAGGGGAAATCTATTTGCGACCATGATGGCCGTCACGGCAGTTTTATAACCGTTGTGACCGTTTGATGTGGCTCTTTGCAGTAACACAGTGAAAAACGTGGCTCTTAGTCTATGACTGGTTGGCCACCCCTGATCTAGACTAAGGTATATTCTTCTGTATTATTCTATCTGTGAAAATGATATGAAAACACACCGTGTCTGGTTTATATTACATATTAGGAGCAGCCATACACATGTCCATGCAGTGTAGGACGGAAATACTGGATAGTCATGACAGCAGCAGCTAAGGCAGCCTCCTACTACTACTGCTGTCATTTTGATTGCACCTTTTGCATCATCACCTCCGTGCAAAGTCTTTGCACAATCCTCACCTGTTTCTATTCCAGTTCCATGGTATCAACATCATGGTCCTCTTCTTTCCCTTCCTCTATACGCTTCCCTCGTTCTCATCTAGCTCTCCTTCCTCTCCCCCGTTGTTAAGCTAGAACAAACACAAATCATTAGTGCCAACAGCTGAGCGGCCCATGTGACAGAGGAGCATGAGTTCACATAAAATCAAGCGTAGAAATAAATGGTGCGTTTTATATAGCAGATCCCATTCGCACACTAATGGTGGCAGAAACCATGAAAGTGGTAAACTGACCAGCACATTGGGAGCAATTAGGGGTAAGTGTCTTGCTCAGGGACACATCGACACCGACTCTGGAGGAGCCCGGGTTCGAACCGGCAAACTTGTGGTTGCCATCCGGTGACTCTACCCCTGAGCCACTGTCGCCCCAGAGGAGAGAAGAGCCAGAGTAGAATAGCCATAGCCCAGTGGTTTTCAACCAGTGGTCCTTGCGAGAGTTCCAGGTGGTCCTCAGGCTAAATGATGGACAGTTGGTTAGCCAGATTCTTTGAGTGCGTAAAAATGAAACCAAATGGACCCTTGCGGGTCCATTTGGTTTCATGATTACACTCTCAAGAGGTAAAATAATCATGTGAATTAGCCCATGTCTACACAACTAGAGGATATACAGGGGTTGACATTATAATTGGCCCGATGGCCCGAAACAGGTTTGAAAACACGTGCGGACCACCAGATGGCGCCCTATACTGGCCCGATGGGGCCAGTGGTAAAATGCCCTCGTTGGCGCCTGCACATTTGTTGTACAAACCGTTGGTGTGCCTGCACACTCGCTGTACAAACTGTTGGTGCGCCCGCACCTTTGTTGTACAAACTTTTGTTGTATGGTCGCCATGACAACCTGTATTAGTCTTTGATCTTGGGTCAAAAAAGGTTGGGCACCCCTGATATACATATTGTATTATTATTTTTATTTCACAATATGTTGGTGTTGTTTTGTAATTGTTTAAGTTTTATTTATATTTTGTTTATTAGCACAAAAAATATTTTAGGCATTCTGCATTGTAATATGGGTCAGCTTGCTGAACGGTCTACTGTTTTGACCCCCATGAAAAGAGTGCTGTTAACTTGAATGCATTTAATGCATTAATAAATGGTGGTCTTTTTTGCAGACTATGGGGATCGATTACCTGGGCCAGTGGTTACAGTTGTGGGGCCAGTGATTCTTAAAAGCCACTGGACCGAAGGGCCAGTGGCAAATTTCCCTTAATGTCTACACAACTAATGTAGAAGATTAATGGTCATTTTGATGTGTATGTTTGACTGTTTTGTTTCCCAAATCCAGCCTGGAATTGTGGACGAAAGCAAAGGAAATCTTTAGTTTTAGGGGTTGTGGGGCTGAAATTCTGAATAAATAGTGGGCCCTGGGATAAAAAAAAGGTTGAAAACCACTGCCATAGCCCATTTGAGGGACGCTTTTTTGTGTTTAGAGGACGAGAGAAGCCTTTTGGAGTGTGTGTGTGGTAGGGGGGGTAAAAGAAATATCCAGGGAGCAAGAGGGACCGGACGGGAGTGGATATAGGACGAGTTTGAGAAATGCCACATCGGCGAGGCAGAGGCGGAGATTAAAGGTATGAAAGCAGCTGTGAGTGTGAGTGATGGTTTGACAGGATACGATTCAGTGGCGAGGCCAGATTGTGGATATATACCGTCGACAGCCAGCGTGATTTGAATTGTGTCTTATCTAGTGTGGAGATTGAGAGAGAGTTGGAGGGGGGTTGCGTGCGCTGGGGGGTGGCTTATCTTTTCTCCCCACCCAGGCAACACCACCACCACCACCACCATAGGCTGCGATGTGCCGTGCATGCATGCACGGCACATACACACACTGCACACACACCCCTTAAAGGCATAGTTCAGATTTTTGGAACTTAAGTTGTGTGAAATACTGTCCATTAATATAGTGGTGTCAACTGGAGTCCCGTGGTGGGAGTTCTGCTCTGGTTTTGGTCAATATTAAGTAGTTCCGGGTCATGTTGTGGGGGGTCACTGCATGGGGCCACGCAGTAAAAGTACATCAATCCACAAAATTAATGTTATTTGTATTGTTGAATTATTTCTAAAATATTAGGGCCTCTTTCGTTTATTTTTTACCCCTCTATCACAACTGCTTTTTGGACATGTGCACTACGTAACTCAATACACTGTATATTACATAATATATTACCAAAATGCAGTAACTTGTAATATAAATATATTACTTAACAAAAACAATCTAATATATTATACTTTTCTTTCTGCATTACTGCATTGCTTTCAATATTACTTTCTGTCAATCTGTCTCGTTGAAAATGTTCTTGTGAAATTTTCTTGACAACTGAAAAAGTTAAATTACTTATTTTCTATAATTTGTCATCAAATTATTTATCAGGAGTGACGTTTTTTCAAGTTGATTTCATATGGATTTCCCAGATAGCCAGTGCACTTTCTTTATTGTAGCTATGCCACTGGCCTACACAATATTTGATTAATAGTGACACTAAATATTTAATTATATATTTTGCACAACATTTTTCTTTTAAGTAATATAATAGTAATATTAATATATTAAACTTGCTCAGACAGCAATATTGTAATACAATATATTGCTTTAAAATGAAGTAATAAGTAATAAGTAATACATTAACAAGGTATAGTAATATTCCCAACACTGTCTATCACAACTACTTTTTGGGCATAGTGATATGGACAAAAAACATTCCCTGTGATAGAGGGGTCAATACAAACAATACAAATGACCTCCACAATATGATTGGAACTACTTCTGGGTGATTTCATTTCAACAAAACCAGAGCAGAACTCCCACCACGGGACTGTGGACATCAACCAATACAGCTGACACCACTATATTAATGGCAAGTGTATTTCATACAGCTTAACTTATCCCTTAAACTATCCCTTTAATCCAACGTGATTTACAGTTACCATGGTAAATATAATGTGTAGAGAAGTAATCTATGATCATAGCTAAGCCTACTAAGTACCTACTGTATCGCCATCATGATATGAAAATAATAATAATAATAATAATAATAATAATGTGCATTGCAACTGTTAAAACTATGGGACGTTGCTCAGGTCAACGAATGAACCTGGCATCTGTCTAAATCGGTGGTCTGGCCAGGGACCACCAGTGATCCTTGAGGGCGTTCCAGGTGATTCCCAGTGCAAAACGAAACCAATTGTTTTTGATCAACAGGGGCCGTCCTATCGGTCCGTGGCCATGTCATATCGGGGCAAATGTCTCCGCACTATCCTGCACCACACCCCTCTCTCTAGGTGGAACGTATAGCGGGAGGAGGCGGGTCGGAAGCGTCGGTGTGTGTGTTTTTGTGCTCCTGAGGTGAATCGGTGTTGCACAGTATGATGAAGACGTCTCTACGCGCCACCAGCTGGGATGCTGTATAGAGCCCCCTGATGGAAACATCATCTGTACGTGTGTTGTGTGTGTGTGTGTGTGTGTGTGTGTGTGTGTGTGTGTGTGTGTGTGTGTTGTGTGTGTGTGTGTGTGTGTGTGTGTGTGTGTGTGTGTGTGTGTTGTGCGCGCCCTGCACATCTGCGCTGCGTTGTCATAATGATGAATGCCTTTGCTCTGCTGGGGCTCAGGAGCAGTTGTCTGTGCCTGACACCACTGTGTGTAGGTGGTGATCTATCACAACAACCATGTATCTGAGATCGACGGTGTGTGTGTGTGTTTGTGTGTGTGTGTGGGGGGGCCCTGTGTGTGCAGTATCTGCATGATTACACGCAGGTGTATGTGTGCCGATACAATCATAATTTAGTGTGTGTGTGGGGAGTTGGATTGTTTCA
Organism: Benthosema pterotum; assembly: GCA_039105355.1. NCBI lineage: Eukaryota > Metazoa > Chordata > Actinopteri > Myctophiformes > Myctophidae > Benthosema > Benthosema pterotum. Next base: position 12,622,216 of record CM076987.1, read on the forward strand.
GTCATGTATATGTATGCATGTGTAAACGATGGACATCATCCATGCTTGGTTGTCCTATACGTGCGCTGCATGCAGACGGGTTGTGTCTCTCTCCTCCTCCTCTGTCTGACTGACTGGCTGACTGGCCCAGCCTCTCTACTCCTTAATCTGCCGGGCCCCGGATCCATTAGTGCTGTAATTTGACTGTTGTGATGATGATGATCCGCTAATGATTGAGTCATTACTCTTACAACAGTGTTGTTCTCCTCTATAGAGCTAGGGATCGGGGAAGTATATCGAGATATTGGTATCGGATGCGGATGAAACTAGGTCAGCGCTCACACGGTTGCGCACAAGCAGGCCATGATTGAGGCCATGGCCTACTCGTGTGTGAGCGGAGGGTGCAAATACCCCGACACCCTCCAGTATAATACTCTCGAGAATACTTACTAGAACATCTCTTAATTACACCACCATTGCATCATCAATAGTTTAAAAAGGCAAAGTTAAGACTTTGCCTTTTTAAACTATTAAAAAAGAACATTTTTCAATAGTTTAAATGGCCAGTCTACAAGCTCACAATGTGTCAATAGATTGGCACATTGAACTATTCCAAAAGGTTTTTCAAAATAGTAAAAAAAAATGATAAGGGGTTTAGGATAAGAGGTTTAGATGGTAACGAAAATGGAGCCCATACTGTACGTCCGTTTGTTTTGCTGAGATGGACTGATTCTACGTTTTAGGCGTGTTTAGTTGAGCTAACACTCTCCTCTTTCTCTCTCTCTCTCCCTCTCTCTCTCTGTGTCTCTCTACCTAACTGTTCTCTCACGTCAGCAAGTGCGTGTTCACGCCTCACGCACGCACATACGGACACAGGTAGGCTCACTCATGGCCCTTTGTGAATGGAGATGTACGGAGAGAATAGAAGTGTGGGTGTGTGTGTGTGTGTGTGTGTCGGCATGCATGCGTGCGAGTGAAAGTGTTTTTATTCACGTGTGTGTGTGTGTGTGTGTGTGGGGTGTGTGTGTGTGTGTGTGTGTGTGTGTGTGTGTGTGTGTGTGTGTGTGTGCACGCTTGTTGCACACTGTTATGCTTCCTGAGAGGAGCATTTTATTGTTGGCCTGGGACGGATGAAGCATGCACACATTCCCCCCACCCACGCAGATATGCAGAACACACACACACACACACACACACACACACACACACACACACACACACACACACACCACACACACACACACACACACACACACACACACTGTCCCTGGGCTGTGATGACTGGCAGAAATACATAACTGAATCCTAAGAGATTTATAACTAGCGCTCTCTGCATTTATGCATCTCTTTTATGGACGTTTCCAACCTCTCTCTCTCCCTCTCCCCCCTCCTCTCTCTCTCTCTCTCTCTCTCTCTCTCTCTCTCTCTCTCCTCTCTCTCTCTCTCTCTCTCTCTCTCTCTCTCTGTCTCTCTCTCTGTAAACACACCTCTTCAGACACAGTCTCAGTCCGTACCACTTGCAGTAGGAAATGCCCTAGCCTTGACCCTCCACAGGCGTATGTATGGGAAGTCTCTTAGACGTCATCTCTATGTAGAGCATTGCATGTATGGTCTTACAGTATACCATTTCATGAATGTGTAGACACAGTTTAATTAGCCTATTGGCTTATGCAGGACTCACATTAAAGGAGCATTCAGGGATTTGAATGCCTGGTAACAAGATGTGCACATGCACACGCTCTACAGTGAGAGGGGGGGTATATTTTAAAATGCTGAAAATGGGTGGAATTCCCCTTTAATACCCTATTCCTGAATCTCTCTCTCTCTCTCTCTCTTCTTCTCTCTACCGCTCCCTCTCTCTTATCTCTCCCTCTCTATCTCTCGATCTCTCCCTCCCTCTCTATATCTATCTATATCTCTCCCTCTCTATCTCTCTATCTCTCTGTCTCTCTCCCCATGCCCTTACTCTCTGTTCAATACCTAGTTATATTCCATGTGCGTTGCCAGATGGAGAGCTTACAGTACCCTCATGTGTAGGTCTCTCAGCGGTTCTCTACCTCTCTCTCCCCCATCCCTCGCTTCTTTATCCCTCCTTGGCCCGTATCTCACCCCCCCAACCCCCCACACCCCATTCAGCCGTGTTAAACGCTCTACCTCTGTCAACTCTCGGGGTCTTAAGACGAAGCTCATTATTGCAGAGGAGAAGAATGAAGAGAGGGAATTTTGGGGATTAGGGAGAACTAACATTTTGTGCAGTGTCTAAAGACCTTCGTCGAGCTAAAAGAGCACCTCAGGCAGACCCCTACCGAGGGAGGGGGAGAGGGGAGGGGGGGTTCTTTACCTGTGTTAGTCAATGGCATTATTCCTCAATTACTACCCTGGTGTGCAGCGCGTGACCAGGGACGGATCTAGGCATGGGCATGGGGGGGTAATGCACCCCTAAATTCCCAGTCTGCCCCACCAAACTTGATGGCCTGCAAAACAACCCAAGATATTAACTACAGCTGTTATTGACTTCATCATAGAAAACAGAAAACTCTCTGAGTCAGACCTTTAGCTTTATGCATGCTGTGTGTCTGTTGCAACTTCAACAACAACTGATTATTATTGATGCTTATACTTTTCAAATAAAAGTCTTGTAACTGAAAATGATATGGGTGCGGCTTCATCGCCCGTGGCGCGAGGTGACACGGGCGATGAAGCCGCACCCATACCACCCATACCAAGCCGCCCCCATACCATTTTCTTCTGTCCCCCCAATTTAGAAATTGTGTGTGAAAATTTGTGTTTGTGTGTTAGGGCTGTGAAGATGACGATTATTTTCAAAAATAGATTCACCGGATTTATTTAGCAATCATCGTAAAATATATGTCAGGTTATTTTAGGTTGCAAACGTGTTCTGACGAACCAAAAGACAATTCACTCAAAAAAAGCAGTTGATTAGCCGCTGATTAGGCTGCTATTCAAATAAATGACAATGACAACAAAATCCAAGATAATTAAATCAGCCGACTGCATACCTGATGATTAAAGAATAGCTTACACAGTGCCACTCTAAAAAAAAGGAACGGTACTCTTCTGAACTCAAAATGAATATTCAAGCCATGTATTGTCCTTGATAGTATAATCGTTTATATCATATTTAAGGATCAAGCAGTCACGAAGTGGACTTGATCCCTTCTTGTTTCTGTCTCTTTTTTCCTTCTTCTTCTTCCGCAAAAATAGCTGTTCTGGCTGAACCGTGCAGTCGGTTTTCGCGAAAATTGGTAATCTGGTAGAGGGTGATGCCAAACGGTGATGATGCGAAGCCTGTGACCACTGGTCAAATGGTGGCGCTATAGCACTCAACTGAAATTGCAAACTTTAAACACTCATAACTCATGAACTGCTCGACTCTCAGAAATGTAACTTATATTCACTTATGTGTCTGCTTATGTCAAACAACTTTTTGTATTCTGACTTTTCACTCTGACCTTTAGATGACCGCCATCTTGAATTATATGTAAAAACAGTTAAAATGTCTCTTCTCCTACAATCTTTGATCAAAATGCATAA
>CM076987.1:12626249-12648749 GCA_039105355.1 Benthosema pterotum
AATGCGCGCGCGCGCACCAAAGGTATTTCCTTGAGTGATGCATCAAAATAAAGTTCGGGGGACCCCCCACACAGCACCACACAGGCAGCACTTCATTTCACACGGGTGTGTGATTTTTTTAAAACAGTGCCGACTGTTTTATGAACGTTGCGACTGATTTAGAGAAACCTGTTGTGTACATGTGTGGAAACGCCTAACAGTTCATTAAGTAAAAACAGTAGTAGTGTAATGTGTATGGATTGTTTGTTTGTTTTCTAGGCTGGGGCGGAAGTGGCTTAGGGGTAGAGTCTCCGGATGGTAACCACAAGGTTGTTGGTTCGATCCCAGGCTCCCGCAGAGTTAGTGTCGAAGTGTCCTTGAGCAAGACACTGAACCCCTAATTGCTCCCAATGTAGGGTACCTTGCATGGTTTCCACTGCAATCAATGTATGAATGTGTGTGAATGGGTGAATTTGATGCACAAGCTATGTCTACGTCTATGTATGGAGGGCTATTTCCTCATTGTTGTTCCCCGAGGAGAGAAAGAGAAGGATGGAATGGGAGAGAAAATAGTCAATCCCAGCTACTGGTATAAGACCGTATGTAGACAGCCTTGTTTACACACAGTGAGAGTTCAGGTGTGTTTTACGGGAGGAGGTCAGACAGGCCTGTCATCGTGCCCCCGGCCCCTCCCAAACTCCCTACCTCCCTACCCCACCAGTTCCGCTTGTTCCCATGGCAACAAGATTTTGGGAAAGAGCCTGGGACAGGATAGCAGGATGAGAGCGTTGGATGGGAGCAGAGAGACAAGGTGGTGGTGGAGGGGGAGGGGGAGCGCAGTGTGCTGAAGATTAGGGTGGGCACTTGGCTGGTGGTGGGATTTGACCAATCTGCTGTTGAGGCTTTAAGATTCTTTAATTCCTCTCAGTTTTCTCTGAAGGCTGCCAAGCCTTTTACTTGTGCACACAGGCGTGCACACAGGCGTGCACGCGGCGTGCACGTTCACACTCAACCAAAACCCAGACACTCCAAGCACAAGAGATTAAACCATAACAGTCGATATCTAGGTATAAACAAATGGAGGTGCAGGGCAAAGTTCCCCTGTTCCCCACCCTGCCCTTGTGCGCCGGTTCCGTCGAGTCGTCTCCATCTAGAAGCTGTAGTTCAAATGCAACCAGAAGAGCTGATCGCAACTATAAGCTAGTTGTCTCCACCGTAAGGTGGTGACTATGGGAACGCACCCCGTCATTTCCGTCCCCGTCATTCCGTCCCGTGTGTGATGTTAAGATGACGTCATAGATCTCATAGCTGAGCCGGACGGTGGAGACCTTACCCCGAAGGGCACAACTCTAGTTGTTAGTGGATTTGTGACCTGGTTGCTATTGGATTCGCGAACTGGTCGCTAGTAGATTTGCGACCTGGTTGCTAGTAGATTCACGACCTGGTTGCTAGTGGATTTAAGACCTGGTTGCTAGTAGATTTACGACCTGGTTGCTAGTGGATTTAAGACCTGGTTGCTAGTAGATTTGAGACCTGATTGCTAGTGGATTTGCGACCTGGTTGCTAGTGGATTTGCGACCTGGTTGCTAGTGGATTTGCGACCTGGTCGCTAGTGGATTTGAGGCCTGGTTCCAACATGGTACATAGTCGCTGGCGGCGACAATATACCATGAGAGAAGACACAGATTGTGACCTTGGCGGTGAGTGTCCTTGGTTTTCGCGTGGCACGCGCCAGTGAATGCGTGGATTATATCGCACGCCGGCGACTCCTACCCGGTCCTACCATAGGACCCTGTCTATCGGCATGGGAGGGGAACCGGTGGAGAGCTTGGCACAGACCTCCACAAACATTATAAAGCTCTCGGCCTGAAAAAAGAAGCAGCTGGTGACTCGGTGTGTACCAAAGGAGGCATGTGGTTGTCTACACATCCTCCCCAGGCCTAGAGTAGGGGGTTGGCAGAGCCTGGGACCACCCCACTACCCCTATATCCCCACTCACATGGGGAACTGGCAACAAATAATCTTCGGTAGAGAGTTAAAAAAAAATGTGAAGAGACATTTTCTCTCCTGCAAATTCTGCAGGAACTTAGACCTTTGCGAGATACTTTAGAAAGCGTTTACGATGCCTGCAGTACTTTTATGTTTTTCTTTTTTTCCTTCGACTTCTATCTATTCTAAAGTGTGATCCAAGCATTTGATATTTTGACATTTGTATCAAAAAACGTTCGGAATCGGAATGGGTGCTTTTCATCAATATCGGAATGGGTGCTTTTCATCAATTTATTGGCACGGAAACGACAAAAGCCACTTTCAATTTCTTATCCGGCCACAAAATGTTTTTTTTTAGGAAAAATGATTTTCATTCAATTTCTTTATCTGCATGTCGCTCGGCTTCGCTGCTTTCTCCTCTTCACTCGCAGCACAGACACTGAAGTGTCCTCCAAAGTGTAATGTGTGTAGTTGTGCGTGCGTAACTTGCCACACTTGCACGTGTGAGTGTGTGCGCGTCTCTCGTTATTAGTGCGACGGAAGCGCGTCCGCACCAGGGGCGGATGTAACATTTCCCAATTGGGGGGGGCAGAAGAAAATGGTAAGGGGGCAGCTTCATCATGAAGCCGCCCCCGTACCATTTTCAGTAGTGTTTCAAATACTTTTAAATATAAGCACTGAAATATCTTGGGCTGTTTTGCATGCCATCATGTTTGGTGAGGCAGACTGGGCATTTAGAGGGGCATTGCCCCCCCATGGCTATGCCTAGATCCGCCCCTGGTCCGCACTAGCTCGTTAGCAGCACGGCGCTGGCGCGAGAGCGATCGGGGGGTTCGGCGTTAACGCTGCAGCTTCATTAGCCATCGTGACATTTATCTGATCGCGCCTCGCCGCAACACCTCGCCGCGTCGCCATGGTAACCGCACGTGCGAGCACCTCGCACACATGCACGATTCCTTCCGGCATCCGGCATGCGGCACCTGTACTCCCGACAAGATGTGTAAAGGCGTGCCGATTTTGGTGTCCAAAAACGAACCTTTTCGTGCAGTGTGTACACACACACGCACATGCACACACACACACACACACACACGCACACACACACATTGAGCTTGGTCAGTAGGGCTGTGAGTCTTTGGGAATCAGAAGTGTAGCAGTTGTGGATCAGGAGGTTGAGCAGGTTGTCTATTGATCTGCGTGGGTCGGCGGTTCGAATCCCAGCTCCTCCTGTCTACATGCCAAAGTGTCCTTGAGCAAGACACTGAAAACCCAAATTGCTCCCTGTGTGCCAGTTGTGTATAGCTTGCATTTATGCAGTATACATTCTAATAAATGTGACGATTGTGCTAAAAAACAAGTAATACACCATCCGGATGCCAGAATGGAATAAAAAAAAAAAAGGATTTCCGACCGTAATCAAGCGACCAGCACAACACAAGTGTCATCACTCAGGACGTTTAGTTTTAAGGAAGTATTTAAAAATCGATTTTTATCTTATCTGGACGTGAATTAAATTCAAACCGTTCGTACCGAGAATCACAATTCTTATTCAAAGCTTTTTTTTCCCTTTTACACCCCTATTGGTCAGTGCAGTCATTGGTGGTTAGGCGTAAGGAGAGGAAGAGACTGACAGCAGGAGTGCTAATTGTGGGTAGAGTGTGTTTGTGTGTGTGTGTGTGTGTGTGTGTGTGTGTGTGTGTGTGTGTGTGTGTGTGTGTGTGTGTGTGTGTGTGTGTGGTGTGTGGTGTGTGGCCTCAGTCGCCCCCTCCCCTGGGGGGTGGGCAGGGGGGTCTGGCTGATGTTTCTCAGTGCAGTTTGACAGCCCAGATTAGTGGTCCTGTGGGACCACCGTGGGTCCACGGCAATAACTCTCCTCCTCCCAATGAGGATGAAGAACAGGGGCGGATGTAACATTTACCAATTGGGGGGGGCAGTAGAAAGAGTGCCAGTGTCGCTTCGCGCCACGGGCGATGAAGCCTCACCCATACCATTTTCGGTTACAAGATTTTTTTTAGGCAAGTAAAGCATCAATACTAACATCAGTTGTTGTTGTTGAAGTTGCAACAGACACGCAGGACGCAGCATGCATAAAGCTAAAGGTCTGACTCAGAGAGTTTTCTGTTTTCCGTGATGAAATGCTGTTGGTTTAGTGGTGACACAGCTGTAGTTAGTTTAGTGGTAACAGTAGTAGTGGTTCCAATCATTTTAATCATATGCACTTTGATTTTAAATATCATGAGTTGTTTTGCATGCCATCGTGTTTGGTGGGGCAATATGGGCATTTAGGGGGGCATCCCCCCCCATGCCCATGCCTAGATCCGCCCCTGATGAAGAAGAAGACATGTCTGTGCTGCTGGCTGGCAGGGGGGGTCCCCTTGGAGAACTCTGCCGCAAGGGACCGCGAACACAGGGCACGTGGGGGCCGTGCTTAGACGCAAGTGTGTGTGTGTGTGTGTGTGTGTGTGTGTGTGTGTGTGTGTGTGTGTGTGTGTGTGTGTGTGTGTGTGTGTGTGAGTGTGTGTGTGTGTGTGTGTGGGTGTGTGTGTGTGTGTGAGCTGAAGACGAGGGGAGGATGTGTGTTAAAGTGGCAAACAGACGGGAGAAACAGCAGGGGGATCAACCCAGTCGGAACCCCAAGTGTATGCCTGCCGTGCATGTACGCGTGTTTACGTGTGAGTGTGTGGGCTTCGGATCCACGAGCCCCCCCCCCCCCCACCTTGCAGGTCACATTGCACCACATGCTCTGAATTAATGTACCTTGGGGGTGTAAATGTGCACCTCTAATGCCGGTATATTTCCTAACTCAAAAAAAAAAAAAACAAACAAAAAACGTTCGTCGGAGTTAAATCGGCACTCAGGATTTCACGCCCCGTAATATCTGCATCTGTCTCCACCAGTGCACGCTTCACTTCCGCTCTCATCCCCGCCTCCCTCCCTCCCTCTCTCTCTCTCTGCCTCTCTCTCTCTCTCTCTCTCTCTCTCCTCTCTCTCTCTCTTCTCCCTCTCTCTTCTCTCTCTCTCTGTCTCTCTGTCTCTCTCCCCTGTGAGCATGCATCCCTGTATCCCGCCCGCCTGTCTGTTGTATTCCAGCTGTGTACGCTACAGAGAGAGGGAGAGAATACACAGTAAAATCCTCAGTGTTCGTGTCCTATCACACGCTAATGGTAACCAAATGCACCCTTACCACTATCGCGGATCCACTTGGCGGTATGGGGGGGGGTTGTTGTTTTGTACGTTGTCTTGCTCAGGGGGCACTTATCCAGGTGACACAAAGCATGAAGGAGTGGCAGATAGCGTTATGTTCAATAGGGCACATTATGTTATGAGACTTGTCATTGAAATTTCATAGAACCTCGTGTATGCTGGAGTTTGACTCAGTGACTCAGCGCATGTTTTACTGCTGAGGTTGGGGGTGACTGGTGGCCCAGGAGGTAGAGCAGGTTGTCTGGTGACCCGGGGGTCGGCGGTTCGAATCCTCCTCCTCCTCCTGTTTGTCGAAGTGAGCTTTGGGCAAGACACTCTCCAAATTGCCTCCCGATGTGATGTTTGGAGCCTTGCATGGCTTCCACCACCATCGGTCCACGAATGCCTGTTTGAATGAGCCCTATATAAAGGATAAGGATAAAGGCGCTATACTGTAAATGCAGCATTCACACAATAAAACTCAAATCTGACCTCACGAACAAAATATTATTATGCGGCAACCTTTTCTAAAAGATACTCGTCTTTTATTTACCGAACATGACGTGCTTTTAATTTTACAGAAGAGAATTTTCTTCTTTAATAAATTCCTTTTGCATAAATATGCAGCACAGTACCGATGCCCATTTAGAAGTGACATTCAAACTAAACACCCACACGCGCACACAACCACACACGCTAGTGCCTGTAAATAAAGCCTCAGTGACAGCCTCGGGCCGCACGCATGCCGGAGTGATGGAAGCCATAGTTAAGCTCTTAAAGCGCAGTCGATTGGCTCAAATTGAGAGGGGAAAAGAGTGGTAGGAAGGATGAAGAAGGGGAGAGAGAGAGAGAGAGAGAAGGGTATAGTATGAGTGGATCCACTCAGAGACCTAATCCAGGCCCCAGGACACACTCCTGCCGCGCTCCGTCGTCGTACGCTGCGCGCGCACACTTGTTCCACGCGCACACACACAGGCACGCCGCGCCTCATTCTGCATGCTTAAGCACTCTCTGTCTGCAATAACATCTTGTCAGCCCTGGCTGCAGGGTGGCGGCGGGAAACAGCACTCATTCCTTTTGTGGAGGAGAGAGAGAGAGAGAGACAGATGGGTAAGGGAGAGGCAGAGGCACCGTCACTTCGCCATGAAGCTACCTAGTCCCCATGCACAGCCACAGACAGTGGTGGACTGGGCAAAAAAGTCAGCCGGACATTTTTAGCTAGACCAGCCCACCACAACCAGCATGTGATGGGCCTATTCTACCTGGTATAGTGGGTTAACCAGATGTAACTCTTTGAGAGCGTAAACATGAAACCATTTATTCAGCATTTTGAGCCATGGACCACCAATTGAGGACATTTAACCCTCACAGACCCCAAAACTAAAGATCTTCTCGTTGTTTAGACTTGGGTGAATTCAGATGATAAATATTTTAACTCTTGAGAGTGTAAAAATGAAAACCCAATGGACCCCGCAAGGGTCCATTTGGTTTCATTTTTACGTTCTCAAGAGTTACATCTGGTTAACCAACTTAGCTGGGGACCACCTGGAACCCTATCAGGGACCACTGGTGGTCCCTGGACCACCTGTTGAAAACCCCTGCTGTAGGGCCTTGCGGATGGATGGATGGATGGATGGATGGATGGATGGAGGTATGGTGTTTTATCGCCGGTGTAATGCCACGTCAATGCTTTAAAACAGTGGTTTTCAACCTTTTTCATCCCAGGGCCCACCATTTATTCAGCATTTGAGCAATAGCCATAGCTATACTGTATATACAGGTACTGTATTGATTTTTGTCTAAAAGGTTGCCTAGAATGCCTTTAATGCTCAGTTTCCTGCTCTATGATCCTCACCAAGCTCTGCTTTCATAGTAAAATGAAAAAGTAAATCAATTGAGTTGAGAAAGTAAAGCTAAATGGGGTTAGTTCTAAATATCATCCCAAGGGGCCAAAGATAATTCATTCACAGGCCTGATGGTTTGGCCCCCTGCGAACCCTTGAGTTTGACATATATGGTGTATAAGGAATACAGGGTGTTACAGTCAGTCTGCTAGTATGAGGGGAAGAGAGAGAGAGAGAGAGAGAGAGAGAGAGAGAGAGAGAGATGCCTCTGGAATGGCCTGCTCTGACACTGGCTATTGTATCTCTTCCCCATGGACTCATTCTATAACGGCAGGCGTTCGCACAAACACTGAACAATGAGCGATTGTCTCCCGCTATTCTCTACTCATTCCGTTCAATCTCTCTCTCTCTCTCTGCTCGCTTTCTTTCTTTCTTTCTCTTGCTCCCAACCTCCCTCCCCTCTCCGTCACAATCATCAGCAGTGTGTGTGTGTGTGTGTGTGTGTGTGTGCTGGATGGTTGGTCCCAGAGGGCAGCAGGGAAGGAGGGGAGTAAAGGGAGGAGGAGATGGAAGCGGTGCAGGCGACCCGTCTGAACCCGGGGACCGACCGTCTCGTTCATCTCCCACTTACTGCAGCCTCCGTCCCGGGAGTCGTCGGCGTTGTCGTCGCTGCCACCGCCGTTGCTGCCGCCGCCTCGGCGTTATTGTGCTTTATGTGCCTTTAAACGCCAGCAACGGAGTCAGCCGGTGATTGCGGCCGTAACTCCTGGCCGCGTTCTCCTGCCACCCCCACCTCCCCCCCAACCCCTTGCCCCCTCCCCGCGTACCCCCCTCCAGGGGGGCTCCCCTCCAACGAACACGCGGCCGGCCGGGGAAGAAGAATTTATCGGGGCGGCTTATCGCGAAGGAGTCAGCTGTCGCCCGCGGGGGAGCGGTTTGGCGCGGGCTTTTTCGCCTCGTTGACTCCTTCTCTGGGCTTTTTTAATTTGTTTTTATTTTTCTATATTTTTTATTTGACATGTCCTTTAAGTCCTTTAAAGAACTGGGCGTTTCTGCCGAGCGTCTCGGCTCGCTGTGCAAAAGATGGATGGCCCGCGTTCAAAGGTCTGTACGCTGTTGTATTTTCCCTCCCCTCTCTCTTTCCCGTTTATATCTGGGCTGTCTCCGCTCCTCGGCCCTCCGCCGTGCTTTCTAACCACAGCTTTATAGGGTGGTATTAAGTGTTGTCAGCTATACAAAGCCGGTGGATTTGCCATTGTTTTGTTTTCACCTCTTCGGAGGACGACGCTTCCCTCGCTCTCCTGACAAAAATAACAAAACGCTAACGTAAGCGGCGATAAAACAAACCGAATGCACCGGTCAGCTTCGCCTTAGTCGATTTTCTTTCGCCTTAGTCGCCTTAGTCTCCATTGGGCTGTGCTATCCGGATTAGATTTCTGTCTTCTTTTTTAGTCATCCAAAAACGCTGAAAGAAAGAAGTTTGCGTTGTGTATTTTGTAGTGACAAATAAAAGCGATGACAATGCTTGCAATATACGTTAAAGAAGCAGTGACGTGATGTTTGTATATTTCTTTCCATGTGTTTCAGAGGCGACTGTACTTTACATTAGACCTCTTGGTGTTATTGTTGTGTGGAATAATGTCATAATCTCTTTGTGTTAAGGGTTTCTTCCTAGCGGCTGAAACTTTGACAGTCATCCCGCCATAATGAACAAAACTGTAATATAGTGACATCACACTATCAGCACCTCCCCTAACTCCTCCCCCTTTATCATACAACTACAGCTGTGGGTGTGGCAACAGTACACGGGGATCACCGCAAACCAGGCATACAGTACTTAATGAACTGGTGGGGGACATTTTAACACTTTCTTTTTGAAAGAATTCTTCCTCCTTACTGTATACAACAATGATGCCTGATGATCACTGTTCTAGGGTGGGGGAAAAACATGGCACGCCATCTTTAATATGTAAAAATGTCCGCCCCTTGTATGGGTCTAGCGTAAGAGGGGCCTCGGGGTTTACACTACACTACAACCTAATCTCCATTGCAGAGTGAGAGCCAACTGCGTCTTAACAACACCCCCACACACACAACACACACACACACACACACAACACACACACACACACACACACACACAACACACACACACACACACACACGTACGTACACATATTATTCAACAGTCATTTAAGCGGAAGAGCAGCTACACATTATTCAGTAGCCTGCAAACAAATAGGCAGCATATATACAGTATAGCTTGCCATACTGTACACATAATACAGTTAAAAATGCTCATTCAATCCATACAGAGAACCCCTCCCTCCCTCCCTCCCGCTGAATTCTAAGTCTGTGGGTGTACAGTATATATATGCAGAAAATGTGAATGAAATTCTCCAGAGTAGCTCCTCTCTCGGTCTCATTCAGAATGGATTTGCACAACCTTGAAGAGTAGAGCGGTGAGCGCTACTGTTACTGTTGCTTATAAATCCTCAAAGGCGGCTGTCATTTACTCCATCATGTTGAATAATGCTATATCATTCCCATGCCAGCAGTCATTGTTGAAAAGCGCTCTCTGCTTCAGGCGTTATTTTATTTCCCCCTGAATCTATTCAGCATTACTGTGGATGATTTCTCTCCCGAAAAACAGCAACACTTAACTGTATTTCTCTCAGCCAAACGGGTGCTTTTGCATACTATTGAAAATAACATAAAAAAAATGCAGGTGCTTGCTTTTTTTTTTTTTTTTTTTTTTTTTTACATTTACGTCATATTTAACCTAATTTCTCTTTCCCTTGCCACTAATGGCAAATAGTGAGACATGGGGACAAAAACTGTATATTTACGAAGGGCGAGCCACAGCCACCAGCAGTAGTACAATAGTTGCGACATTGAGGGTAGAGAAAACAGCCTGGTCACGTGATTCACGCAGCCTGAAACGGAGACTAGCTGGAGTTGAAAATACGTTGTTTTCAACGAGCGTGGCATGTTTTAAAGGAGTCTACAGTAACAACTAAAGTCTCGGTGGTGTTTATGTTGTGCTGTTGCTGAGCCCAATGCATTTCTGCCTACTTCCAGTCCAGTACTATAGTCCCCATCGGATGTCCCCTTGCTCCTGGAAGTCAACGTAGAGCAGCCGCCATTAGACCTTACCATGGAACTCTGTCTATACTCAAATGTGCTGAGGCTGGCCCCATGGTTAGATATGTTTCTTGTCCCAATACAAGCGCTTCAACACATGTACGTCAATGAACCATATATCATACCAAAGGGACAACACTGTTGTGGTCCCTGAGAGGATTCCAGGTGGTCCCCAGGATAAATAATGGGAAGTTGGTTAACCAGATGTAACTCTTTGAGAGCGTAAACTAATAATTTGGTTTCATGTTTACACTCTCAAGAGTTAGAATATTCACCATGTGAATTAGCCCCAAGTCTACACAACTAGAGAATGTAGAAGATTAATGGTCATTTTGATCTACTGTTTGTTTTGTTTTCTCCAGCCTGGAATTGTGGACAAAAGCAAAATAAAAAAGCAAATTCTGAATAAATTGTGGGCCCTGGTATGAAAAGGGTCGAAAAACATAGCTTTACCACATCACCGCTACAAAAATAAGAAAAAACAAATCTCTGTGCCTGACACCCAGCTCTCTGTGTCATTTCTCTCCCCTTGCAGTAATGGCACGGCCGGTAAGATGAACGGAGCATTGGAGCACTCGGACCAGCCGGACCCGGACGCCATCAAGATGTTCGTGGGTCAGATACCCCGCTCCTGGTCGGACAAGGAGCTGAAGGAGCTGTTTGAGCCCTACGGCGCCGTCTACCAGATCAACATCCTCCGCGACCGCAGCCAGAACCCTCCACAGAGCAAAGGTACACACACACACACACACACACACACACACACACACACACACACACACACACACACGCACACGCACACGCACACACACGCGCGCACACACACACACGCGCACACACACGCGCGCGCACACACAACACACACACACACACACACACACACACACACACACACACACACACACACACACACACACACACACACACTCACTCACTTATGGATGGTATGCACGTGACGTCATTGTACCTGTAAGTTATGAGGGAGTGCCCACCGAGTGGCAAAAAACGTCTACGTTGCTTCTACTTTGATGCTGCAGCTGTTTCCCTGCAGACAGACACTTTGTCCTGCAGACGAAGCAAGCCAATAAAGTGGAGGTGAAATGCTTACAAACAAAGTGTTTGTACATACTAAATTTTGCTCTATTACCTTTAAACTGCAGCTGTGAGGAAAGCTTGAATTTTCCTCTTTCTATCTTTAATGTTTTTGTTTACTAAAAACCCACCATAGAAACGTTATGAGCTACTTTCTGTCAAGAAAGAAATGCCCTGCCCTTCATTTTCTAAGTATCAGGGGTTTGGAAGCGCTCGTTATCCATACAGCAACCTCCTGCTGCCTCCTGCATAATGTGCACATTCAAAACGGGCGTTAGGTTTGGGCTGCTGAGTGATACGCAACAAGCACTTCCAATCTCCAGCAAAAAAAAAAAAAGTCATCTGCAAGGAATTTCTTGACAGGGAGTATCTCATCATGTCTTCTGTGGATTTTTTTTTAATTAAACAGACACATTGAAGATAGAAAGAGGATAATTCAAGCTTTCTGTAGAGATTATCTCTGGACACACACACACGTGCACGCACACAACCACACACAGAGTAACATTCTGAAAGGTTGAAGATTGTTTTCATGCTCTACTTTTAGACCTTACACAAGAGCACCGCCGCAGCACGTAGGAAATTATGTTTTGACGACGAGGCGAAACATTTTCCTGGCACGCAAATTGGGGACAAAGACTTATGTTGTCAATTGTGCATAAAAAACATTAGCTATGCCGCAATTCCCCCCCCCCCCCCCACCCCCCCCTACATTCGCCCCCTCGGTTTCCCTTTGATGAATTTGTCAGGAGTGGAGGCCAAACAATAGAGACAGGCGCAACGAGGAGGCAGACAATAGCGCTGCCATATTAAGTCATTCTGAACGCTTACACCTTTAGGTGTTTTGGCTATTGAAAAATATCATTTTTTTGTTATATTGTGAACATTTTACAGTGACAAAAATGTTAGTTCCAGGGACATTTTGTTTTAGTTGGAGGGACAACATTTTACTTCAAGGACAGATACAATATTTTAGGCCCCTTTTACACAGAGACGGTCGCAAAGAGCCGTTTAGTTTTCATTTTTCATACCCTCTTTATATGAAGACGCAATCTGGCTGTAAACGCTGTTATGTCATGCCCGGTCGCTAGGTGGCGCGTGTCGGCGTGACCACACTGCCATATAGACCGGCTACATGTGTAGAACAAGTTCCATTCTACTTCCTCCTAGCAGCCGGAGTCTCGCGGATGTAAACGAACCATATATAACTCACAGGCAGCAGTATGGCAAAAAAACGCTCCAAAGCATGGTTGTTATTGTTGTTGTTGTTGTAGTGTACTTCCTCCTCCTTGACTGCGCAACGTGAGCCATGCGTGAGCTAGGACATCCCATGGGACGTCCCACATATTGTCATTTTCAGAGTTTTGCATCGTTTACGGTCTTCAGATGAAAGCGGGAGATGCAGAGCGTTTTCAACTTTCGCAGGAGTTTTCACTTTGTTGCGTTTTCACCTCATGAAAACCGTGTAAAGACGGCCTTAGTTCCAGGGACAAAATCTTTGTTCCAGAGACAATATTTTACTTCCAGTGACAATATTTTAGTCCTCCTTTCGGGACCTATATTTGGCCTCAGTACAGAATAAGTTAACAGCCATCAAACAGAGGGACAACAAAGTGGAAGGCTGATGACACTCCAGATGTGACGCTGTGGGAGGATGGAGGGATGTGCACTATACAGAGAGAGAGAGAGAGAGCGAGGTGGGGTGGCATTATGGTTGAAAATGTCTGTCATTATTGCATTGCATTATAAAAAACTGGCCCACATCGGTTCGGAAACCCAACTTTGGGAATTATTCTCCTCACCTTTAATCCAAAGCGTGCCGACAGTGGTGGGCAGTAGCTTGTTACAAGTAGCTAAGCTACATAGCTTAACTACATTTTCCTGTAGCTTGTAGTGTAGCTTACTACATTTGTTCTGGGAATAGCTTGTAGTGAAGCTACACTACTTGTTTCGAGTAGCTTGTAGTGACGCTACACTACTTGTTTTGAGTAACAAAGATTGTAGATAACTACATTTCCCACACACATTTTCAAATTCCACCCATTTTTAATTGGTAGAAAACCTCTAATATACATCCCAAAATTTATATTATTTTATTATCATGATTATTATTTAGAAGGTTGTAAATTAAATTGAGAAATATTTATATTATGTAGTGTTGATGTAGCAAGCTACATCAAGCTACTTTTGTCGTGTAGCTTGTAGCGTTGCTTGCTACAATTATCTGGGGATAGCTTGTAGTGTAGCTTAGCTACATTTTTTCGAGAGTAGCAAGTAGTGTAGCTTACTACATTTTCCCAGTAACTTGCCCATCACTGCGTGCCGAATATGACAGTGTCATGTTCTGCCTCTATGCCATGGCTCTGGCCACGCCTTTCACGGTCAAACCCTTATTTTGAAGCGCCAGATCCTCCAGACTCCAGACTGTCACTTGAAATTCAAAACTACAGGGAATGCCAACAGAACAACATTTCATTTTGCGTGCAACATTTGGGCCGTTGCAACCCACAAGGTTAGCACTGTTACACATTTTAGGAATGACCGGTCTCTACACACCATAGCTTGTTGTAAAAGCGACTAATCAACGATGAAAAAGGTTGGAGATACAATACAAATTGGTGTTATTAAGGTGAAGGAAATAATTCCCAAAGTTAGGCTTCCCAGCTTATGTGGGCCAGGTTATTTTGAGAAGTAGAATACGTCTGTCTATCTGTCTCTCTCTCTGTCTCACCACTGAGGCGTTTGTCCTACACTGTGTCTCTGTCAGGGAGGGAGTTGTATCACAAAGCATTTGACTCCCTTTGACAAACCCGATCACCCCGTTTTTTTTACACACCCCCACCAACACTGTCACATGTTTTGTGTTTTCTGCGGGCGCGTGTGCCTGCCTGCGTGCGCATGTGTGTGTGTGTGTGTGTGTGTGTGTGTGTGTACGTGCCAGGGACGTATGTAACATTTCCCAATTGGGGGGGGGGGGGAAGAAATGATTTGAAGCTGCCCCCATACCATTTTCAGTTACAGTTTTCAGTTATTAGTCAAGTAAAGCATCAATAATAACATCAGTTGTTGTTGTAGTTGCAACAGACACGCAGCATGCATAAAGCTAAAGGTCTGACTGAGAGAGTTTTCTGTTTTCAATGATGAAATGCTGTTGGTGTTTAAATATGCTGCTGGCCATTTTAAATATAAGCACTGAAATATCTTTGGTTGTTTTGCATGCCATCATGTTTGGTGGGGCAGATTGGGCATTTAGGGGGCATTGCCCCCCCCCCCCTATGCCTAGATCCGCGAGTGTGTGTGTGGTGTGTGTGTGTGTGTGTGTGTGTGTGTGTGTGTGTGTGTGTGTGTGTGTGTGTGTGTGTGTGTGCGCACGCGCGCACACGCGTGTTGATACCCTTCCAATGACTTTCTCCTCTTCCTCCTCCTATAGTTTAAATCTGCTCTGTTCTGCTTTGAAGTAGAAGGTCACAGATATGTTCCTCTCCTTCAACAACAACCTCTCTCTCTCTCTCTCTCTCTCTCTCTCTCTCTCTCTCTCTCTCTCTCTCTCTCTCTCTCTTCCTCTCTCTCTCTGTTGTTCTTAGTATCATTGAGTAGTGAGTATCACTCTCTGCCTCTTCTCAACACACCTACTAGGTCATTTTCCATCCCCAATGACAGTTCTTTCCCCATCACTTGTTAAACCGTCTGCCCCTCCCCAAAAGCTCTCCTTTCCCTTCCCTTCCTTTCCTTTGCTGTGAGACGGCAGTGTTTTAAGAGCAAATGGACCATTTGATTGGCCTCTTATCCGCCTCGTTATATTCCCAAGCCTTCGACAGCTGTTATCTCCTCTCCGAGTTAAACGTAAACACTCTGGAGCCCTGGCCCCATCTGCACCTCCTCACACCAGGGGGCCACATACTGTAGTGCCCCCCACCGTACCCAACGCACACACACACACAGACACATACACACATAGGCACACACACACACACCACACACACACACCACACACACACACACACACACACCACACACACCACACACACACACCACAACACACACACACACACACACACACAGGCGCACCACACAGGCGCACACACACAGGGGCATTTTTGCCATTAGGCAGACTAGGCAATTGCCTAGGATGCCATGAGGGGAGGGGATGCCATGAGGGGAGGGGGGCGACCACCAGACATGCTTTAAAAGGATACCAGGCTAATAAGCCTAATATGGATGAACACATTATACTTATTTGCTATGACTAGAATTGAACTTTTAAAACACATAATATGTTCTTTAGTTTAAAAATAGTTCATAATTTTATCCCTTGGGGGGCGCCATTTTACAGGAGATTTTCCCTGGAGCCGCCCCTTACCAAATGGACCCTTACGGGTCCATTTGGTAAGGGGGGCTCCAGGGAAAATCTTGCCTAGGGCTCCAAATTGCTTAGAAACGCCACTGCACGCACACACACACCAGCTCTCCTGTTCGTTCCCTGGGACTTCTCGTCGATGACGGGGAAGCGGCTGTGATTATTTCAAATTAGTGGCAGTATTATGGTGGGGTTTTGATTATGGATCCCATCTATCTACCCGGTTATCTGGCAAAAAGGGTTTCTGAACCAAATTAGAGTATGCATCCCTTTAGGTGACGGGATGGCAAAAAGCGAGATGGCTCTACGCCAAGCTATTTTTCTGACTGTAATCAATGCACCTGTGTTTGTGGAGGATAAAAAAACTGGCCATTTCTATTGGCTTTGACCGATGTGGGCCTCATGATGTCATCACGCAGCATATTTTCATTTACAGGAGTTTTGTTATAAAAATATTTGGTGAAAAAGGATTTTTTTGGGTACGCTTCGTCGGGTATGGCCATACAATGATCACGGACATGGTCTAAAAGTGTGGAAAAACGTGTTTTTCTGTCCACTACACAACAAGCCAGAGTTGGCTTGTTGTGAGCATGCTCCATTGCACCTCGCAACCCTTTGGCAGGGTTTGTGTTTAAATGCTTTGTGTGTGTGTGTGTGTGTGTGTGTGTGTGTGTGTGTGTGTGTGTGTGTGTGTGTGTGTGTGTGTGTGTGTGTGTGTGTGTTTGTCAGGCCAGGTCACCTTGTCTCGGGGCGCAGCCCTTCCAAACAGATGTGTGCACAGTACGTGTGTCTGTGTGCATGCGTGGGACATGCTTTGAATCATGTCCTGGATCTGCAGTTAACCCTTCGCCTACCCATCTATACCAGGGCCCACTATTTATTCAGAATTTGAGCCACAGACCACCATTTGATGTCATTTTAGCCACACAGACCGCAAAACTAAAGATTTATTTTGCTTTTGTTCACAATTCCAGGCTGGATTGCAGACAAAACAAAACAGTGAAACATACAGATCAAAATGACCATTAATTCAGATGAATATTTTAACTCTTTGAGAGGGAAAACATTTTTACGCTCTTAAAGAGTTGCACCTGGTTAACCAACTTTTCATCATTTAGCCTGGGGACCACCTGGAATCCTCTCAGGGACCACTGGTGGGCGAAACCCCTTGATCTATAGCACTGGTGCTCCAACAAGATTCCATAATACTCAGACACTTTAATCCACCAACATTTATTCAATAATTGTAGGCTGATACCTGCAGCATTTATAAATGTTGATCTCATATTTTAAATAGCCACATTTTCAGACCAGAAATGGACATTTTATATTATTATTGTTTGTAATGAGTACCAGCATTTGCTGCATCATTTGCGGTATGTCACCCAGCATTTGCATCGTTCATCAGTCATTGGCTTTGTTTTCTGTCCTTTTTGGGCTATGCTTATAATTTGTTTACATCAATCACAGGGTTGACATCAATTTGTGTGATTTGCATTATGCATTATAGTATAATGGCTTTGTCAATTGCATTGCATACAATTGCTGGCGATGAGGTGAGAATCTTTCCATGTACTTTGCGTGTATTCGTGCCAAAGGTGGGTTTTGGCCAACACACACTTAGCTCTACTTCCTCAGCCGATCGGTTGAGCAGTGACAGAGATTTGCGGAATGTATTGAGGAAGATAAACGGATGAGTGAATGTGCTGAGAAGTGTTGTTGATGGAGAGAAACAGAATCGTTTTGAGCTGACAGACAGGGTGAGGCATTCTATACCATATCTAGTCTATCATGAGGCTGTTGTAGTGTTGTCTGGTTTTTAATGCTCCTTTAAAACTGTCAAAAACAGCAGATCTCCAAGCTCACAATGTTTTGTAATGTAATGTGTTGTCGGTTTGTTGATTTGTCATTTTCCCTTAAAGTGGCTCCACCATGCACCTTGGATTTAAAATCAAATGTATCATATACTGTACATGTTGCCTTTGAATACCTTTTAATATACTCTCTGCAGACTAAACAAACACATTTTTTTTCTCATATTTTCTCAGTGTACTATTTGGGCGCAGTACCAGAAATGTCCACAAAAACAGCACCCCCCCCACTGTCATTGTTGATATGACCGGGAAGATTTAAGCATGATGGCAGCCCTAATACCTTTCAAGGAACAATAGTTTATGGACTGTTGAAGTTCAAAAGTACACAAAGCCAATGTTCTGAAAACAGTCTTGTTTTCCAAGTGAAATAGAGCGCTTGTTGTTGGCATTTGCAGGCTCTTTCATAGCAGATGCAAAAAGCAGACGAGACAGGGACAAAGAGAGATTTCTCACGTTCTGTCTCCGTTCGGTTGGTCGACATTATCAAACAGACATTATGTACGTTGACCCTGCCAACCTTCGCTAATGGAGAGCAAGAACAGCTTTACACTGGTCCAGTCCCCCTTTTTAATCTTTCACCGGGAAAGTGGAAAAGTCGTAGCCCGACACTGTGTGAATTGTCAACTCGTTTCACTTCATTCGGCCCCAAAGCCCTCCCCGCGACAGCAATTCATGAATGGGCGTTGCCAAAGTGGCAGTCTTCGGCGATTGATTCAAACCAACCAATCAGATTAGTAGGATAGCAGATAACGTTGTTGTCAGTCACAGGATTATAGCCAGAGCCTTCTAGTAGGATAGTTACGATATTGAGGGGTCAGAAACCAGAGCGGAGCAGCCAGTCGTCATGTGACTATACAGAGCCTCTCTGAGTCCTAACTGCAGTTGGGAATTACATTGTTTTCAATGAGAACGGCGCAAATAAGAGCTATTTTAGGTACGTATGCAAAACAACAACTGTTTTAAAATAACGTCCAGTCACGACTAGAGTCTCTAATGTTTATGTTGTACTATTATTAGAGAACAAGGGTTTTAAAGTCATTAAATGAGGATTAAATATCTAAGTAAAATATGTCGTATGGTGATGTATAAAAATACTGATTCAGGGATGGAGTCAGGCTGGATAAGTTGCCGACATAAGAGGCGTGTGTGGTCTCCGCTTTGCAAACACACAGGAAAACAATGTTTCTGCTTAGTGTGGTGGTCGCCTGAAGCGTTGGGGATTTTATTGGTGGTCGATGAGTTTCATTCACAATGACATGCCTAAAATCAGAATTTTTGGGGGGATAATCTGTTGAGGACAAATGCGATTCACACTGAACTTTGGTTTGGCACAAGTGT
Source organism: Benthosema pterotum (assembly GCA_039105355.1). Taxonomy (NCBI): domain Eukaryota; kingdom Metazoa; phylum Chordata; class Actinopteri; order Myctophiformes; family Myctophidae; genus Benthosema; species Benthosema pterotum. The sequence goes on from CM076987.1 coordinate 12,645,049, forward strand.
TGGTCTTAATGGGGCCTCTGACAGCAAGTTGGAGTTGCAGTTTTGTCTCATGGAGGAAAAAAAAGAGGGTATCGGAAAGTCGTGTGATGATCCAGAGTTTTATTGTATTCACCACTGGCTCAGGGAAGCTATTTCTGAACAGAAAAAAACAAAACAAAACAAAACCAAAAAGCTGCCTACAGTATAATTCAATTTCTGTGCGGAGGGGAACAATAAAGCAAAAATAAGTTCAAGCTTTGACTCGCTAAAGTACGACTATTTGTGGACTCACGCACACGGTCTCCCACATGGAAAGAAAATATATTATGCATATTGAATATATGCAGCATATATGATGCATATATGCAATATGCATATATGGCAGTGGTTTTCAACCGGTGGTCCGGGGACCACCAGTGGTCCTTGAGAGGGTTCCAGGTGATCCCCAGCTAAATGATGGAATGTTGGTTATACAAAAGTAATGCTTTGAGAGCGTAAACATGAAACCAAATGGACCCTTCCGGGTCCATTTGGTTTCATGTTTACGCTCTCAAGAGTCCCCCTGTTTGCATGTTTTGTGTTTCTGAAATCCAGCCTGAATTGTGGCCAAAAGCAAATGAAATCTTGTTTTGGGGTATGTGGGGTTGAAATGTCATCAAATGGTGGTCAGTGGCTCAAATGCAGAATAAATAGTGGGCTCTGGTATCAAAAAGGTTAAAAACCACTGAATATATAGGACATGTACAGTATTATGTCATAATATAACCACATAATTCCACAGTCAGGTTCATATATGTAGGGGGCCAATTTCATATATCTGTCATACATTTACTTTCCATGGAGGCTAGTGTGTGTGTGTGTGTGTGTGTGTGGTGTGTGTGTGTGTGTGCGTGTGCGTGTGCGTGTGCGTGTGCGTGTGCGTGCGTGCGTGGTGCGTGCGTGCGTGCGTGCGTGCGGCACGCACGCACGCACGCACGCACGCACGCACGCACGCACGCACGCACGCACGCACGCACGCACGCACACACACACACTTTCTCTCTCTCTCACCGATAGAGAGACATTTGTCAGCTATAGAATGTGACCATGATGTGAGTAGTTTTCCTGGTTGTGCTGTCCAGCAGCCTCCAGCCCCGCGTCCAGTCGCACGCATTTCTCGCTTTGAAAATTGCAAGCCAACCGCCTACTCTCCGCTCAATGTTTAACGTCCAAGGCAATTATCTGCTTTAATGGATTCAGTTGAGACGGGGCCGACCCGAGACGCCGTGCGGACTTTATTTATTTCATTCTTTCATTCTCTTTTTTTATTTTATTCCTAAAGCAAAACCGGCCAATTATATTTCCTTAACAAGACGTTAGCTTTGTTAGCTAGACAACCCTGGGCCCAATTAGAGAGCCACACTGCAGGTGGATTTAAATGGGGGATAGGGGATTGTGTGTGTGTGTGTGTGTGTGTTGTGTGTGTGTGTGTGTGTGTGTGTTGTGTGTGTGTGTGTGTGTGTGCGTGTGCGTGTGCGTGTGCGTGCGCGCGTGCACGCGCCTGCGTCACTGTGTCTTTTGTCGGTTGCCACATTTTTTTTGGTGTGTGTGCGTGGGCGGCTGTGTGTGTGTCATGGGCGGATCTAGGCATGGGTATGGGGGGGCAATGCCCCCCTAAATACCCAGTCTGCCCCCCCAAACACAATGCCATGTAAAACAACCCAAGATATTTCAAATTAAAATGCTTCTATTTCAAATGATTTGAAACACTACTACTGCTACTAACTAACTACAGCTGTGTCACCACTAAACCAACAGCATTTCATCATTGAAAACAGAAAACTCTCTGAGTCAGACCTTTAGCTTTATGCATGCTGCATGTCTGTTGCAACTTCAACAACAACTGATGTTATTATTGATGCTTTACTTGACTAATAAAAGTCCTGTAACTGAAAATGGTATGGGTGCGGTTTCATCGCACGATGGCGATGAAGCCATACCATTTTCTCCTGCCCCTCCAACATGTTCTCTTGCACCCCCCCCCCAAATGGGACATGTTACATCCGCCCCTGGTGTGTGTGTGTGTGTGTGTGTGTGTGTGTGTGTGTGTGTGTGTGTGGTGTGTGTGTGTGTGTGTGTGTGTGTGTGTGTGTGTGTGTGTGTGTGTGTGTGTGTGTGTGTGTGTGTGTGTTCATACTCTTGCATGCCTCTCTACTCAGTCTGTCGCCGGGGTTCGCAGCACAGAGCGAGGCTGGAATCTGTTTTTTTTTTTTCTTCCTGGGCTTCGTCGGATCTTTTCTAAAGTGTTTCTCGGGGTCGGCCAGAAGGCAGCTTTGATTCCAGAAAGTGCTCATGTGTGTGTGCTGCAGCCACGGAGGGAGGGAGAGGTGGGGTGGTGGGGGATTTGCAGGGTGACATTGATGGTGCTCAGGGGCGGAGGTAACATCTTCCAATTGTGGGGGGTGGGGGGGGGCGGAGAAAATGGTATGGGTGCGGCTTCATGGCCCGTGGCGCGAAGCCGCACCCATACCATTTTGGGTTACAGGACTATCAGCATCTTTTACCAGGCAAGTAAAGTATCAATAATAACATCAGTTGTTGTTGAAGTTGCAACAGACACGCAGCATGCATAAAGCTAAAGGTCTGACTCAGAGAGTTTTCTGTTTTCAATGATGAAATGCTGTTGGTTTAGTGGTGTGGCAACTGTAGTTAGTAGTGTAGTTAGCAGTGGTAGTGTTTCAAATCATTTTAAATATAAGCACTTTAATTTGAAATACCTTGGGTTGTTTTGCATGCCACAGTGTTTGGTGGGGCGGTCTGGGCATTTAGGGGGGCATTGCCCCCCCCCCCCCCCCCCCCCCCCCCAAGCCCATGTCTAGATCCGCCCCTGTTGGTGGTGCTCCTCCAAAGTGACTAAGTCGATTGTGTGTCTACACCGTTTATACACCTCTCTGAAGGAGTGGGTCCTGTACAAACTGGATTAGAACGGAAGGCCAGTTGTTGTTTGCCAGGAACGAACGCAGCAGTTGTTTGAAGTCACACATCGCACCAGTCTGTAATCCTCAGCGTCCGTTTAACTCTTAAAGGGTAATTCCACCCATTTTCAACATTTTACTATGCCTTAGAGATGTTGAGTTGTGTGGACTTGATAAAAAAAGTCCCCCACGTTCTGTGTTTCCTAGAAATGGTGGTCTACTGGAAAAAACAATCATTAACGTGGTGAAACACCACTTGATGATGTTATCACGCTGTGTTTGACCATGTTAATGATTTTTCTTTTAGGATTTTTTTCCCTGAGAGTGTACAAATGGAACCACATGGACCCGCTAGGGTCCATTTGGTTCACATTTGTACGCTTTTACTTTGCCTTGTACCCATTTAACTTTGCCTTCTCATCCTTTAAGTCATTGGTATGCATGGAATCCCTCTGTAGGCTATTCAAATGCAACATTTATGTGATACATTAAATTCATGGTTAACCCCTTTAAACTGTCCATTTCTTTAGGTTTGGATAATGTGGTTACCTTGCCATCATGTGACTCCAAATGTGGACGAGAAATGAAAAGTAATTGCCACAGAGATTAGGAATTGATAATTCAAATTATGCTCCTCATCGACTGTACGCTAAAACAACTCTCATTGGCGCTCTTTTAGTACGTAAACAAACAAGTTGATTCAGACAACATAGCCTTTAAGCTGCCAGCACTATTGGGAACTATTAAATCAGCGCGCCACGGTTGTTT